>CM060064.1:35167286-35199786 GCA_030533445.1 Cyprinodon diabolis | reverse complement strand
ATAATAGGAGTCATGTGACTCACCAGAATAGTGGTGATGACAAGGGAACGGTTAGCAAGGGAATCAGTGATGTTCATCCCTTTTCGCTTTGGCACTTCTGTGATGTTAAGACCTCCTGATGCACTCCACTTCCCCACCTGTAGAAGATGAAAAGTGTGCAAGCTAAGTGTTCCATGTCTGTCGGCAAGCTATGACCTCCACAAACTCCCCCGCCAACCATCTCCTGCATTAGTGGCAGGTTGAACACATCTCCTGCAGCATTAGATGATTGGCTGAGTCACCTTTTATCAGCAGGGTAAGGTGATCTGCAAAGTATGGGGTAGTTTGGAATATACACTGAAAGGCAAAAAAAAAAAAAAAAACTGTGCTGAGTAAATTACAAAATGGAAAAAAATGTACTGGATCAGAATAAAATGTTCTGTTTGACTGGAATGATGATCAAGAAGGCTTATAAAATACCTAATAAATAACATATTACAACACATGTTTGCATTTATGCTTTGAGTATTCAGTCTGACTTTTGGTTTCATAAATTAAATGTAACTTTCATTATCAGGAAAATGCATACTTTAAATCTTTTTTCAAATAACTTGAAGAAAACGGAAACAACTGCTTCCATTCAGTGAATAATTTTTTTGTAAATTTTTTCTCTGCAGAAAGATAAACGAAGCGATCTGAGCAAATCAAAAGAAGTTACACATGCTAGAAGCCTTAAGGCAAATATCTCTGCACATTGTAGAAGCACACTTTGGAACATATCATTAGCACAAATAGTCCTGTGGCTGCCTATAACACTCTCTGTTTGCAAGTCGAGGTTTCCACCAAGCCATCCTCTGTTTCCTCTATTACTACACTCTGAGCTTTTAATATTCACTGGGGTTTGTGCTTGAGGTGAATTCATTTAAGGACGCTCGCCACCCAACACACACAGACACAAGCACACACAAAGCATGAAAAATGTCTGTTAATGTCCTCCCTGGCTAATCCAGAGAGAGGCATATGCTCTAATTTGAAAACCACATTAGTTACAGCTTGTCACACAACCAAAGCAGACTCCAGGAGAGAATTTAAAAATATCAGGATGCTTTCCGCTTAGCAAAACTCCTTCTAATAGTACCCAATTACAATTAGTTCAATTCATTTAACATGATTAGCATGAATTAGTCGATTCAAAAGTTATTTGCTCATGCAAACACACAAAGAGCATTATATTTAATTCACCATCCTGGGCATGCTCCCGTCTACTTAAAGTGACACACTAAGAACCTGTTCATAAACTTAGGCTAATATTCTATTACAAGGGATTAGTTGAGAATAAAAAAAAATACCATATTTTAGCCGGCTCATCCAGTTAAAGCCGATTTTGTGGATATACAAGGAAGGAATGATAATCCAGCAATCTTCAGTATACAGTGGATCAACTCTAAAATGGCTGAGCATAGGATTTGCTCAATAATAATATGGTATCAAATATTTCTGTTAATTCTTCGGTTAAACTGCCTTTATATAGGACAAGGTGTCAGTGAAAAGGAGAGGAATTATTTCAAAGTTCAATTGTGAAGAGTTATAAACTGAAGAGCCTCTGCTATTACACTGTGGAATCCTACGCCTTTAGGAAGTTTTAGAAAAAGACATAATGGGACTTATCCTCATTGGAGTCATTCATACTGTATGAAAGCCATTTAGCCAATAATAGCTGTTGCAGTTGCCCTCCAGTAAAATAAAACATGATTTGTTCTACAATTTCAACTGTGTGGTTGTTGTTTTTCCTTTTTTTTCCTGTCAAATGTGCTTATTTAGTATATTACCAACAAATACTTTGTTTAAGCATCACTTTAAATAGCACTCAGCGAGGTTGTGTTTAATACCCAAAAGTGTACCCTGAACCAATTTACTACATGGTCGACTAATTTATGTCCTTTTTACAACAGGCAGCTTTCTTCCTTTTAGTAAGCCAAATAAAAATATTATCAAACATAGAATCCTAACATAAGTAATTAAGACAGACTGCAGGCCATTTATTATAGTAGAATACTATAGTATAGTATAGCTTAAAACCAATATTGATATCTCATATATCCTTGCCTATTTTGATTAGGCATCAGGCTTTTTGCTTTCAGAAAAACAAAAAAAAACAAAAAAAAAAAAACCTTCCCAGTATTAAAAGGGAATGTGTCGTTAAAATATATTCATAATAACTGTATGGGGTAGGTTTTTCAAAATATATCAAATGGTTTGGTGATATACATAACGGTCATAATAATTTTCTTAAAGTCATTATATTCTGTTCATAAAGGCCAATTAGGAAAGCTGGTTATATTTGCTTAACTTTGTTGCAATCCTTCAATCGTATATTGCATGAGGTCCATCAGCAGAAGACAGTTTGGTAACTTATCTTTTAATCCCAATCAACATCTTTTACAAAGTTTACCTTTTCAAGTCCGTCCTCCTTCAGACTGATGATGTCCAGGTCAAAATCTGTGCGAAGGCCAGTTGTTTTGTTGAAGGACAATCTTCCAGTCAAACCATCCCAGTGAGACTGAAACACAACAATGCTGCATATTGAGAAAAACATTTCAATTATAATCAACCATATAACACCTTTAATTTTTTTTATACGGAACCTTTACACATCCATTATCCATATGTTCATCCATCCACCCATACATCCATCCATGTATCTATCCATCTATCCACCCATCCATCCAATATGCCCACTTAGCTCTGTAGTGACAACCATGCACCAGCATCTACGAATGAAGCCAATTTAGTTTACACTCAATTAAGCAGCCTTCATGTTTTTGGACTTTGTGGGGATGCCAAAAGAGCCAAGGCTGGGAATTCAAGGTTTGCTCAATTTGAAAAGTCCTGCAAATTTACCTCACATGATATAATGTTATTACCTTCATTTTATTTTTATATTCTTAATCTGACAACCGAAATGGAATAAATAAAATTATATGTTCTGCCCAGAAACTGCCCTAAACTACATTTTATCTTTCTGTTGAAAATAAATTCCCACCCACACATACACAGACCAAAAGCACAAAGACAAACTGCACAAGCTGCATTTCCTTTTTTTTTTAATTACATTTTACATCCCAACGCCTCCAACACATTTTCCCTCCAGACTACGGAGTTAATTAGCAACCATCTTCTTTTGCTTGATTCCTCGTGAAGGGGAAAACCCAACTGCCCCCTATTATGATTGCTTGATAACTGCACCCACCAGAAACAACTGCAAGTCCAAACAACAATTTGTTCTACTTACCTGTTCTTATCTAGCCATTTGCAATCTCATATGACTAGAAGATGATACCCAATTTAAAATTCTTAAACAAATATGTGATAAATGTACTTTTCTGTATAAATAATAAAAAAAACAAAAAAAAACACAGGCATCAATGTCACTCACATCCAGCCATAGTCTCTGATGTGAACACTGGATATTTAAAAGTTCTTCAAACAGTTATTGAGTCAACCCTTCTAAGTCAACCCTTTGCACTTTATTAATATTTAAAAACCCATACAGTGAGAACCTCCAGCAGCTCTCTGTCCAGGCTGCATCTTGCCAGAACCTGTTGTGTAAAGATCGAACCTTCAAGGAGAAATCTGTTACACTGTATTTTTCAAAACCCTCCCATACCTCATTCCCTCTGGCATATTGCCATCGAGGTGGGAGGCATGTTCAAACAGCTTTAATCCAGAGAATGACATATACTATGCCTCAGCCGTATCACATCCTGAGGGCCAATTCAACCTTCAGAACATGTCAGACTCTGATCTTGAAGCAAGTGTAAATTAGCACCGAGTTAAAGTTTTATTACCAAACACTACTTTTCTGCCTTCATTGGAATTTGGTGTATATAAGAGAAAGTTTGCTTAGAATTTCCAGCAATAATTTGATGATTGCTTGTTTGACTTTATGATATTTTATGAACAGATAAATGCCAGACACCGTTTGTTGTACGATCATGTTAATATTATGTAACTAATGTATTTCTGGCTCATAATCTGGCTAAAAAAAGTGAATTGCTTCTACAACTGTAGACTATTATCATTTGTTAAATTAAATCATGCATTATACAACATGTATGCCTAACTATACAGACTTATCTAAATATGTGACATATAGTATACTATCCTGCTGGTCCTGATTTACAAATATTCTTCTACACTTTTACAACATCATTTGCTACAGTTATCACCTCCATCTCAGTAGATTTGTTGCAATAATGGAGCTCTTGCATATTGTCATTTACAATTGAAATATACTTATATAAGAGATCACTAATTCTATTCCAGATAGAGAACTGCTCTGAGAAGTGGTATGACCATTTCTATGTAGGAAGCAAGAGGAATCCTCATATTCTCAGTGCAAACTATAGTAGGCTGTTGTCTGAGCACCCAGGCAGTGTTAAGTTTTGTGGAACAATTTTTTATTTGCAAAATTAATTTTTTAGTCATGTTTGTTTTTTGAAGGACAGACAAATCTGACAAAAAAAAATCTAGAAAATCTGGATTATCATAACCCTAAGCAAACTATTGCAGTCTCCTTTTTTATTCCATGGGATGATACATATTTTGCAAAGCTCTTGCATGTTTCCCTATCCCTGAGAGCCATGAACTGAACCTAATATTCCATAAAGTATTTGCAAAAATCTGTTTATTATGTCTCTATGAATCTGCAAAGGTATGTTACTTTAGCACGCAATATGAGATATCAGTGTGCACACTTAAAAACACCTTGAAAGCTGTGGTGAAGTGCACCAGAAGCACAACTACCATCCTGACAGGTTTCTTTTAGAGTGATTCATAGACCTGAGGAAAATTTTGAATGTGTGCAAAGGGACTGTTATCTTTGCTTGAGAACAGAGGGTGGATGAAAAGCAGAAATGACTCGAATCAGCCCACCTTAGGTATCTTTGCAGGTCAGAGACAAATGGTACTTTGCTTCAAATTCACTGAAGCGAGCAGAGGATTTGGGCTATGCCAATGTATGTGAAGATATTGAGCCAGGGGTTCCATATAGAAAGATCAGGCTCATCTCTGTCAAAGATAACCCCTGGTAAAAGGAAATACTTGGAAGATCCACAAGCTAGATCCATAAAAAGTATTCACTTCACCTATGCTACCTCAAAGCTGGTGGAGCCAGAACAGGTTTTAGCTTTGATCCCGGTCACGATTACCACTATTCTAATCATCAACATAGGGAAATGTTTACCTATTTTAACCTTTTATTTATTAGTCTAATATGAAATCATCTAACCAAAGTTAGATGTGATGTACTAAGTCTGTTTTAATGCATAAAGTTTTTATTTTTATTTTAGACCGCTTAAAAAAGAAAAAACACAAACAATTATCTGGCCAAGAGATTTATCAAGGGATAAACTGAAGGCCTGAGCTTTCTTCTGTTCAGATTGAGCTGACTTGACTGGTGACTAACTAGCCAGTCAGTCATTTAAAACATTTGATCTTTTTTTTTTTTTATGCAAGAAAATACTAATCAGAGGAACGTCTGACAGCAATTCATGTTTATGAATATCAATTACTGTAGTTCTCTGATAAAAAAATAAAGGTTAAATAAATTTAATTGAAAAGAAATAAAAGCAAAACTTTTCAGAGTTGACTCCATTACTGAGTGAAGACCTTTTGTTAGCTGATTTCAGAGTCAGTAAATTATTAAAATAATGCAAGCACATAGTTATAAGCAGGTACCTAAAAGTAAAATTTCATTTCTACAACATGTTGAGATAATATCTCAACATATCAGTGGTGTATTCTGTCTTTTAATTAGCAAAATGAGACTTTAAAGGAATAGTACACCCAAAACATGATTAGCCTTCATTTTCTACTCACCCCCATGCTGAACAACACTCTGGAGTACTTTTTTGATATCTCAAATGCATCTGGAGATCTGGGAGGCTTCTTGCTGTCTACTGACATTCAAATAATGGAGGTCTATGGTGCCCGAGGCAGAAAGGTCCGTAAAAGTCCACAAAAAACGTGTCAATATTCCTCCATACTGCTCGTCCAATGTATTCCAAGTGTCCTGAGTGGGTAGCGTCCATAATTTACTCGAAACGAAGTCATTTAGAATGTTTTTAGAGCATAAACAGTAGTGTATAGGATTTCCTAAAAGCGCGCGCCTGCGAGTTCACGAGCCTACGGAAACCGCGGCAGACCAAACCAGATGAAAGTGCGCATTCAGCTCGGCAAAGAACTCATGCTCTTCCTCAGCACTGAAGTACTCAGACATTTTTCTTTCGTTGTTTCTTTCTTTGCACAGGTAAACAGCACATTTCTTCTTCTACGCTTGCATTATCAAGAGCAGACGCTGAATGCGCACTTTCATCTGGTTTGGTCTGCCGCAGTTTCCGTAGGCTCGTGAACTCGCAGGCGCGCGCTTTTAGGAAATCATATACATTCAGCATGGGGGTGAGTAGAAAATGAAGGCTAATCATGTTTTGGGTGTACTATTCCTTTAAGCAGGCTAAATAGAATGCAGCCAAAACTTCTGTTTTATGACTTTCTACCTATATATATCACTGCAACGAGGTGGATATACTAGCAGCCTTTCAAAAACACCTTACATTCTACCCATTTTGAAATAAGAAAAAAAAGTTTTACAGCAACAGCTTTATCACACAGCAAAATAGACATTAATACTGTTCCTAGCAATGTTCATTTCTGATCAACCATAGCAGTGATGATTAAATAAAAGTAGTTTGAATAAAACTCTAATTCTTAATGTGAGTGAAGGTTGCACAAGGAGGAAAAAGCTGAAATAGAATGCACTGTCATCACAATGTTCACTGCAATGGTAAATGGAAAGGACAAGGTAAAAAGAAACACACTTGTTAAAAACGGTTTGAAAATGCAAGGTGAGAAAAAATGGAAATAAAAAAAGGGAATTACATATTTAAATGTCTGATAAGGAAAGCTTTTTATAATCTGATTGTTTAATTGTGGTTTTAAAATCTGCATTTTAAAGTGGAGTATGAAAATACATGTTTTGAATTACATTTAATAATACATTATTGAATAATGAGAACTCTTGGCTGTATTCTTTTCAGGCATCCTGTCAACTGTTTAAAGTCCTTTATTTAGTAATGAATTACAAAATACAATTTCTAACCCTTCAAAATATAAACTGAAATGGTTGTATTTCTTTTACGTAATTCTTGTGGTCTTCCGTATAAACCAACTCCATCTCAGTAAAGTCTGAGGTAGAGCTCTACAGCTAACAGCCCCTGCAATGCTGGTGGAAAATTGTGAGAACATGTTTTGCATCAAACCCTGCGGAAGAACAGAAAATTGCTCTGGCAGGTTGTGTTTGGTATGAACAACTCTGCTCTGTGACAATTTCAGAATCAAATAAGAAAAATGACAGCATAGAAAATACATTTTGAAAAAAAAAAATCAATTAGTCTTTAAATAAGGAGAATTCCTACAATGTATAAAATCCTCACAAAAGAATATTTTATTTGAAAACTTGCAAAGCAAATTTCTAATCTGCAATTTTTCTAAGACTGTAGATTTTCCGAGACACTGAATATGTTATAAGGTAGTCATGCAATATGTGCGTCCGACAGACTATATTTATCTTTTTTCTGATGAATTAAGTTATGAATAATGGGAAATTAAAAACTGACAAAAAGCCACTTTGTTGTGTGTATCAAGATTAGTTTCTCCTGCCATGCGAGTTTGAGTGATCAAGATTAAGATCTAAATAGGATAACACCACCAAGCTTGCACTTTCATTCTCTGGTTCACCACTTAGTTTCTTTCATGATCAACAACTGCAAAGGAAAACATCTGGCCAAAGGTGACCCATCACCTCTTTAATGAAACTCATGAAGCGTCCGCCGAATCTCCAGGGCTTGTGTCGGTGGCACTGCAGTGAGTTCACAGTCATCTGTGGAGCGTGCTGGTATGAGACGGATACAATGTGAACTGCATCATAGGTCAGAGCTGCATCTGTCTGGAATAAGGGGTGAACGTTATTTAAGCTGGTGGATTTAGAAAATCTTAATCACACTGATAAGACATTAAAAATAGGTTTCAACACAGACACTACCAAGGGTGTAAGTTAGCAGATTGTTCAAAGGCACGTGTATTAAACTGCATGATATATTTTACCTGTTTAAAATTTAAAGAGGGGACTAACATTAATTGCTTTTTATTAGGTACTTGGGGCAGCAGTGCTGCTTCTAGACTGCTGCCAATAAAGAGGTATAATAAAGAGGTACCACTTAATTGAATCTTAAGATTATTAAATATACTTATATTGAATTTATACCTCAAATATTAGCATTTTCTGATAGCTTTTTACAAAATCTAAACTATTTTGGCGGGATAGTTAGGGGAATGACAATTATGTCCCTAGTTGTCAGCATCATGCTGTCATTAGCAACAGCAATCTGTATGTACAGATGCATTGTATAGTATTGTATTTGCATTTTTATTTACAGTTTGTTATTTGTTTTTGTTAAATAGACCTGTGTCTGTGATAAAATTAAAAGATACTTTTACATTTCTTTGACAGGAGTACTGTTTGATTTTCTTTTACATTGTAAGGTATAACAATCATATTCCTTAACTAAGGAACTGAGTCTGTGCATTCAACTTTTTTGTTATAGACAAATAAAGAAATAAAAAAGCAAAAAACTGGCTTGCAAATGGCTTGTAAACATTTCAAAAGCCTGTTTTAAGAAAACTTCTGTTTAACACCCCAGAAATATCAGACTGATTATACATGGTATGCTCTAACACATGGCAAATGTAATATGAAACTCAAAATTATATCTGATTCAGGGAGCAATGTTGTCAATGCTGCAACTGTGACTGCTTCTCTTTTCTGTGTTTGTTGTTAGATACCAGCAGTCAGTGTTGCACATAGGATCTTTCAGGTTGCATGTCAACCTCTGCTGTAGACTCTTTATGGCTAATTATTAAAATAATAGAGAATCAGCATTTTTACATAAATCACGAATAATTTAAACATTCAAATCTGAAGTATCTTGAATCTATCTCACCTGATGATATTGTGGTGTTTTGTCTTCTTTATACTGCTCAACTGATATAAAGAAATACTTGCTGTGCTATACCTAAATGTAATATAAGCAACATTATCTGCAACATTGTCTCCCTAAACACATTATCATAAGCTACCAATTGTGACACAAAAAATACATCAGTGCACTAGTAAGGATACAGTTACTATCCAAGAACCTAGACAGTAATATTAAGAGTTCAGGTAGAACTTTTCTTTTCTGCAGTTGCCCATTTCAATAATCTTTTTTTTTATTTTGTAATCTGTATTTATTTATATGTTTGATCAATTTAAGTTTTTTTTTTTTTTTTTTTTTTACTGAAAACCACAAAAATGTTTCATAGTCTCCATATTACAATTAAAACATACAATAATACAATTGTTGCCCATTTGAATAGATAATAGAAAATGTGTATACTTCAAAAAGCATTTATTGTCTATATAATAATTCATTAACTTAGGAAATGTCAGTTTAGTAATTTAACTTTCACAACTTCATACCCTTTTTTAGACAATCACTAAATTCTACATATACATTATGTTTATAATTAAATATGTATTTTAGTATTTGTTAAATCTGTGATTTTATTGTATTTTCTGAAAAAAATAATGCACTTATTAAAGCTGACTTTAAAACTGAAGAAGTAAAAAACCTATATTTGTACCGTCATGATGCCCTCCAGGAGGCCTGAATCCGGTTTAGGTGGGATCTGCCTTTCCATTGACCATTTCTCCACAATCGACGCAACCTGGGGATTATCCACATTGAGGATGCGAAAGCCAGTCATGTTGACACCACAGAAGCGATATGGCTCAAGGTCAATGGCCATCAGGTCCTTTTGAGAAAAAGAAATTAAAGATCTTTATCTAGTTAGACACCACTTGTGTTGGATGTATAAATTCTGTATTAGTTGTTGCATGAGAAATAGATTTAGACAGCATCAAATTAAAATTAAAAAAATAACCATTTTTGACGGAAAAGAAAAATAGAAACCTTTTATTTTAAATCATATCTGAGAGTGCATAAGGGTTAGAAATCATGGTTAATGTGCTCACATTCTCATAAAAGATTATGTTGTCTTTCTGTCTATAAAAATAAACACAATTGCTATGCAATAAGCATCTCATGCAATTTGCCTTTTTTTAATCAAAATTTTGAAAGAAACAAAGGACTGTGTTTTTTTTAGGGGTGGCATATTATTAATTATTTGCTTTAGATTGAAAAATTAAAGAAAAAGAGCAAACAATGCTTTTTGTTTGATATTAATATTCAGCTCTTGCATTGCCTTTGCATGTTCTATGATAATAAAAAGGAATTTAGAATAAGCCTTTCCTATTTCTGACGTGTGAATTCACATGTTGACACATGTCGTGTAAAATTGGGCCGGGGGGCTAGGAAAAGACATTTGGATGAACATAGATATTTCATTAGCACCCTGTGGGGTTAGTGCTGGGGGACTAAGAGCATGTAAGACATTCACTGAAGAACAGTCATTTTAACCTCTGATAAAGCTCTCTTTTTCCTTTCTCTGGAACGCAGTTCAGTTCTTTCTAACTTTAAAAAAGAATCCATGCAAATTACTGCAGCTGCAAGCACTAGAAATATAAAGTTAAAATGTTAGCTTAATATTTCTGTCTTTAATTTAAAAATTAGGACAATAAAATAAAATAAAATAATAAAAAAAAAGCTTACACTCTTCTGTATTAGGAGAGCAATTCTGCATTATTACAGCAAATGAATATGAAATATGTTTTCCTAAATGACAGACTTAAAAAACTATCACTGAACATACCATTTTTAAAATAGAAACGATATTACGATGCATTACAAACTACCACACAAACCTAACACTCATTGAAATCAGGAGGGGAGAATATTATGGTTTGGGGCTGTTTTTCAGTACATGGTACTCATTTGATGTATATAGAGCAGGCGATGACCTACTTTATTTCAAGTAAGATATAAAGGAATAAAAAGAAGAACAGATTGCATAGAATAAAATATATTTTGCATGTAAAGTTCGATTACATTTGCACCTGGGAAACAGTAGTTTTTTTAAAGGGAAAACATTAATTTTTTCACAAATATTAATATTAGAGTATTAATAGATTTCAGAAAGCATGCTCAATCCTCATTCAGACTGTCATTAGGGTCTACCACAATTAATTTATCTTAGGATATAAGTTGCTTGGATTTTTTAGTAAGCATGGATTACTGAAATACTGTAGATACCAACATCTGGCGTGAATGTTCTCATCTATTGAACTGTTAAAATTATATTTTGGAAGAAAGTGGTGTGACCATAATATAAATTATTTTTACATAAAAAAAAGAAAAAACACTTTCACTGCAGAAGTCCACACACACACAACATAAACTTAATATTATCCTAGATTTGACTAAAACAAAAATGATTCTGAAGGTTAAGATGCTGCAGATCTTTGAGTGCATGCAAACGTGTTACAGTAAAGAGAATGATAACTAAGTCCTTTGTTTAAAGCTCTATAAGATCGCTGTGGCAAGGCAGAAGCTATGATAGTCTCATTTCAGAGGACAAGGAAGTTATTACCCCCATAACTGTGAGCTTTTGCCTTTTCACGCTCTAATAAGTCGACACTTCTCTCACCTCTGAAGATGAAACATAGACATCAGTAAATTCCATGGAGAGGCAATTGTATTGCCATGTACTCCATGCAAGTATTCATTACTCTGGATCAAATACTGTTGCCATAATCTTCTTATTGCAATATCTACCAGTATGACAACATATTGCAGTTTTGGTTGGGTACAAAACTGATTCCATCAATATATCCATGAAAAATACTGTTGCAAAAAAAAAAAGAATTAAACAAAATATAATAAATGAGCTGTAATGCTGCTGAACATACAGCAAACATTTTTCAGATTAGCATATTGAAGCAAAATAGATGCTACTTGAACATGACATACAGCATAACAAAGTCATTGGTACGCTGTCAGCTGTGAGAAATGACACACATCATAACTGGACCCCTGTGTCAGAACGTGTTATTACAACAGAATGGCCATGCCTCCAGAGACAGTGAGGGTGAGCATTCAAACGAGTCAGGAGACAAAGACAGTAACCGGGGGTGAAAGAAACAGCAAAGAGCATGCTGGTATGCATTCCCTTCAATCTGCTTGTTCCCAGATATAAAGGGTAATAGTGAAAACAAACACACTACAGACTCTTATACTGAGCCCCTGTAGATTAAAAATGATAAAAGATGAGAAGGTCATGGTTTTAAAGACCATTTTAAGTTGTTTGCATCATCAAAAATAAAGTATTGAATAAAAAACGTGCTAAGCTGGGTTGATCGGTAATCATTTTTATTTTAAAGACTATGGTGCTAGCTGTCAGATAAAGCAAGTCTTTGTAGATAAATATTTATAGAGAGTGTGCATCTACTTCAGTTTTGTTTTAATAGATCCCATGGCAGCCTTTTATACATTTCATCATAGAAATACAGGTAGTTACGATTTAACTACACTAAGTGAATTTCTTCTTTGTGACATCAATAAATTCCTGTGTTATCTTTTTACTTTTACTGAAATATTACCACTCTTACATGAGTGCGAGTTACTTCACTATAAAGAACAAATGTGCTTTAACCAATAAATGAACATACACACATATTATGTTAAAGGGAGATTTTTTGTACACAAGCTTCATTAATCTAATGGTATTTTCAATTTGTTCGATCCGCTTTACCTTTCGAAAGTCAAATAAAAGCACAGAAGAAATATATTATTATAGATTTTTTTCAGACTGTAAAATGACAGATATTTTTTTTAACAAAATTTCAAAGTTTCATCTATCTGCTTAAATCACATAAAATATTATATTTGGTGTTCCATTCGAACACTTAATGAGGAACTTGAGTAGACTTTTTACCACATCCCTTTTGACTATTTTTGAGTAATTCTACTTTTTAATTTTGAGTAAGTGTGATCCTTAAGGGATCACACTTCTCACCCTCCTTGCCAGTCCTATGCCAGGGTGTTAGAGAGGAGAGTCTGGCTGATTATTGTTTAGGAGGAGCACTTTAGTTTTTGTCCCAGCCATGTAACTCTGGATAAGCTCCACACCCCCTACAGGATGTTTGAATATGCATGGTAGTATGGATAATCTGTTTTGTGTACCTAAAAAAGGTATTTGACCATATCCCTCGTGGTGCTATGACCACGGCAGCTTATGTTGCCGTATTGACAGGTGTTTCCCAACTTTTTTTGACTTGTGTAGCCCTTTTGGTATTTTTTCGTACCATGAGTACCCCTCTCAGTCAAACGTATTAATGATTGTCCAAAAGTGGAACATACAATAATTGATTATAAAATAAAAAAATAAAAAAACACTTTACTTAATCTTTTAAATTGTACATTTAATTTGTAGGAATTTAATGCTTTCCATGTCAAATAAAAACATTTATTGAATATTTTGCCTGGACATTAGTGAAGAATCAAAATAAATACAAAATAAAACCATCTTGTAAACCTTTATTTATAAAACCGAAGCTCCTCTGAGTTACTCCTATATAAATAAATGTAAACTTAATGAATTGGGGAAAAAATACCGAGTGAAAACTATAGTCAGACTGACTTAATTAGTTTTACTTTGTTTTAATCAAGACACCAGAGCTGCCTTAATGAGCTCCGATAGGACAGTGTGCAAAACAGCAGATACCAAGCTGTTCTCTACATCCAGTCTGTTCCTCAGCTTGGTTTGGATGTTTCAAAGCAAAAGGTGAACTCAAACATTTTTGACTTTGTTTAATTTTTCAAATTGATCCTTATAAAGCAAAACAGATTCCAGCCCTATTTTATTTTACTAGCTTATATTTTCATATAAATCTTGCAATGCACTCGCGGGTTACTAGGGGTACGAGTACCTCCGGTTGGGAACCACTGATCTACAACCTCAGTTTTATTCTGGTTAAGACATCTAGCAAAACATTTTAAAATGTTATATTATGACACAGGTAATTTTGTGCAAACCAAAAAAACCTTGTATTCCATATAAGGAACTATACAAGTCATATTCACTCAGTTTCCATGTTTAGCCTCAGATTAAAAATACATATTTGTAGTCTCCCCTGTAAATAATGCATGCATTGTTGGGAGCATTTGTTGCACATTTCAATACATTTTACTTTTTTAATCTTCAATTTTTGTTATTCAACTTGTTTTCATTTCCTGAAATAATATATCTCTGAGTGTCACATGAAATTCTTAATCTGGGTCTTTTGTTTTGTAATATTTCAAAGACAGCCACATGAAGCGGTGTTTACCATTGGAAAACCTGGGACTCCTATATACCTCCTGATTGTCAAACAAAATTGATGTTATGGACTGGTTCCAAACTCTTTTGGCAATTAACCACTATTCATCAAAAACTCGAGCACAGAAGAGATGAGAACAAACGAGACTATTTGCATTAACAAGCATGGTGCATTACCAGAGTGGTGAAGATATAGTGGTAATACTCTGTCATCATCCCCATGGTCTGGGCCTGGAAGGATACAGAAAAAAAATGAATGGGAATTAAAGGTGTAAATGAAGAGAGCTTGGGTGAAGAAAATGATCATTTTCTCACTTGAGAGTATTTAAGACTCCAAACAGCATCTTCAAAACAAGCAGTTGCACATATATCTTTAAAAAGACTCATCAATAATAGAGAAATTTCTCATGGTTTATTGAGTTTATGAATTTACATTATATTGTTTTCTAAGATCTGCTACCACTTGCTTATTTTTCTAAACCATATGCAATCTACATATTTTTCAAGTACTTACAGGTCCTTAATTATTTTCTTTTGCATTTAAACTGGTCACAAATGGCTTTTGGCATTTCATGAAAAAAAATCCTTCAGTCAAAAGAGCACAGTAATATTCACAATATATCCAAACACTTTATCACCGCAACTTGTTTAACTGGTTCTACATTGAAAGGCAATGCATTCCCATGGTGACTGTGCTTTCCAGTTAACTGTACCATCTGTTGTGAAAAAAATCAAAACCCAAGGTTATTTAAACACGATGTTAGGTCTCTGTGGAGAAGTTCTGCCTTCGTAGCCAAAGACATCAGGACAAATAGGAAGCTTTTGACATTGAGTGACATAGAAACTTTATTTTTTAAGTTCATAAAGAAATTATTTTTGCTATGAAGAGACATTAAAATTGCAGCAAACAATTTAATTATAACTTTACTAAGACAAGCCTTCAAACATTCTTCTCTCTGTTTTATAGATTATTTTCTGTTTCAACCTCTGAAAAAGAATAACATTTAATAAATGCTTTTTGAGTCTGTTGAGTCAGAATGTTTTTCTTTTTTTTTTTAAACAACCTTTCATCAAGAGCCTCTCAGTTAACCATCATGGCATACAGTACTACAGGAAAAAAATCCAAGGGAATAACACGATGACAAAGTGGCGATTTTTAGAGCCTTTGAAATAAATTTGGCTTCTCAGCAATAGATAATATATTTTTATTTTTAGGTTTATTTTATTACACATGAAAAATGTGGCTGGTGAGTGTAACGTTAATTTAAAAAATCAACAGATTTTCAACTTCAGTAGCATAACATTTGCATTTCAATAATTGACTTCTGAAAGCTTTTACGGTTTAACTAATTTCACACTCACCACTTTGTTCTTTTTACTGGCTAATGATTACTGGAACCAGTGAGGGGATGCTCCTTGATACCAAAAATGTGATAAAATTAGAAATGCATATATTTTGTTTCTTCGCTCTTGTTTTATTAAATTATATCAAACTCAAGGGCAAGAT
Source organism: Cyprinodon diabolis (assembly GCA_030533445.1). Lineage (NCBI taxonomy): Eukaryota > Metazoa > Chordata > Actinopteri > Cyprinodontiformes > Cyprinodontidae > Cyprinodon > Cyprinodon diabolis. The sequence goes on along the minus strand of CM060064.1, from coordinate 35,183,927 downwards.
TAAAAAACAGGATGTTTAATTGTACAAAGGACCATTCCCATTATTGATTTCCTTTCAACATAATCAGAAAACTTAAACAAAAGCCACTTTTCTGCAGATTTATGAATATGGAGATGCAGTAACATTTTAGATGGTGATGGAATGGAAGATGAAGGAAAAAAGCTGGATAAAGTCATAGTTAGACTGAAGCGATGAAGGGGAAGGAGCCGATGTGCAGCTTGGTTAGAAGGCAGATGGCATAAAGATAAGGCAGCTTAGAAAGGGCAGTCTTGGATGCTTATTGGCTGTTGCCGAGACATGGAGAGCAAAATACTATTGGCAGACTAAGATCTTTATGACATGGCAGTCAGGAGAAGCAGGTAGGGCTCGATAGCCCCCAGATTAAAAAGGGGCCTCTGCTCCATTTGATTGCAGTAATAACTAGTCAGATTTGTGTCGTTACAAAACATACAAACATAATAAAAAAATGTATTTATAGTTTTGATTTAATTTCCTTTGGAATAATAAAGTATTTTTTTTTATTGTATTGAATTGAATATATCAAAATATACTCTATGCATTGAAACTGAGATTAATTGGTAAAATTTTTGTATATATATATATATATATATATATATATATATATATATATATATATATATATATATATATATATATATATATATTCACTACTCCATTAGTTAGGTGCTCTTGCCAAATGGAATCATAAAGATCCCTTTTCCTCACACTTTTCCCAGCTAACTTTGTTTTTCAATTGTTTCTTACTTGAACTTATAACTTTATGTTGCCTCAGTTTTGTTTTGTTTTCCTCTTAATGATAGCTGCCTCTTGGTCTAGTGCTCTCTTTAGCTGTGACAACATCCCGGGGGGGCACATAAGTTAGACTGCTGCTGTCAACAAGTGTATGTTATGGATGATACAGGTGGCCCTTTCTTTTTGTGTTTATCACAGTTTTTCTCCAAGAAATGCTATTGGTGGAGCTTTTATTCTCACTAGCTGTGTGTGCTCTCTTTTCATCTTCTTGGCCTAAAACTGGCTCAAAGCTTAACTGTGTTTCTGTCCTTCACAAAGCTACATAGTTCACAATTACTGCATCTAACAAACAAAATATTCATGGATCAATATTTGTTTGTTCTTTTTGTGTGTATACACTTGTCTTCTCAAATCGAAAGTTGTAGGTGGCACAATTGGCTGAGTTTTTCTCTGTCGCTATGTGTTATTTTTTCAAGTATCTTTTTAAAACACCATTCAGTTGCATCACATAGCATTTCATGGCAAGCCTCATTCTGTTGGAGTATTTTTCTAATTAAAGATGTTTTACTTTTCATTGTAACCACATGTTTGCTCAGTATGAGAGACTACTGCAAAGTTAACAGCATGAAATTGACTTATCATTGATGATGTTATTATTCAGGAGAGACTGCTGCAGAGACAGTAAAAGGATGTTCTCAGATACTTTATTTTTTTATAGGAACAAAGAATTTTTCACCAATTGGAGGGAACTTGATTGAATGGCTGACTGAATTGCGTGACTGCATGTAAAAAACACCACAAACTTCCTTGTTAGTTGCTGCTATATAGAAATCATGAATTGATTTGAGGCCCTCTGAAACACCTCTTAGGCTCCACTTTGACTATGTTGAGACTTCTAAGGGAGGTTGTTGAACTGAATTTTATTGGAAGGGATTAGAGCTTATTGTGATGCAACAAATACATATCACTCTTCACAGTTTTATTTGTAAAGAACAAATGAAACCATGTACCCTTTGTTTTACTCGACACTATTACACTGATTTATTTTGTTCTTTAAATAAAGTAGGTTGAAGTATTTGACAAAAAATAAATACACTTAAAGAGCTATTGATACTTTTAGTAAGGTAATATATCAGTGCATGCCATCTTGGTTTTACGCCGTATTTAAAGTACCGTATTAACAATAGTGCAGTGAACTACAGATCACAGAACCGTCACAGAGTATTAAAGGAGAAATTGGTTTGAAATAAATCTACCATAATGTTGCCTGTTTTTCTATTTGACTAAAATTTTTACAATACTTTAGCCCTCACCTGTTTGAGAATTTGTGCAGCCATGTGGTGACTGCAGTCAAAGATGATTCGGAACTCCCGACTTCTCTTCATCTCCTTTAGAAGTGGCCTTGTATCCTCTGTATCAAGCGGAAGCTGGCGGATCTTTAATCTGATGTTATATCTTGATGGGGCCATTATCAGCTCCTGCAACCTTATTAGACCTTGAAGAAAAAAGTACAAATAAGGAGATATGATTTATTATAATTTACTGGAAAACAAATGCTTTGAATATGTGTTTGTTTAAAAGTGTGTAAAAATTAGTGGTCTTCTCACCTGTGCTATCGTCATATACAACAGTGGCTGTTTTCCATTTGAGATACTGTACCAGGTCCAGAATGGCATAGCTTAATGATGAGTAATCTGGGTATAGATTGGCATAAAATGTGTCCCTGTTGTCCATAGGATGATGTTTCCACCGCACCTGAATGTGTGGCACTTCCAGCGCATTGCAGATAGACTGCACAGCATTTGAAGATGAGCTATGTGATGGTCCAAATATTGCGACCACACCTAAAGACAGCTGGTCACAGGCTATCGGGGAAAAAGAAAAAGAAAAATCTTTAAAAAGAGTGGTTTGGTCTTTAGCAGTTCAAATAAGAAGAAATCTTATTTAACTTTAATAAAAAAAAGAATAGAGTTAAATCACAGAAAATCAGAATATGATCAATAAATTGTTACATTACGACTACTAAATTATAACCTACATAAGATATATAACAAACGATATTGATTTGTAATATACAGTTTCTTTGATGTTTTTCCACTAAAGAGTTCTTGTCACGAAAAGTTCTGGACTACACAACCATATGGAAAACCATCTACTTGATAGCTGTTTAGTTTTTTGTTTATACATTTGTCAGATATTTTCTCTCTAAGTAGCTCGCAAATAAGGATATTACATAGAGGGTAATATTAAGGAAAAGTTTTTGTTTGGTAGACAGATATTTGCACCCTATTCAATGAGGGTAAGCCAGGAAGGGTCAGTGTAGAACAATACTTTTGAAATTGCTTGTTCACAACAACAGTTGTGTCAAAACATATTGACAGTTTAGTGGAAGTAAATAGTGATATTTAAAGTTAGAAAATTGTGCATAAGTGACAGGCCTAAGAGCTGCATGTTGCCAGGAAGTTAAAGGTATAATGGAGGATGTTCTTTTTCCAGGTGGATCATCAAAATAAGTGCTCTTCCTAATTGTCGATCATTCTGGTGATATGTTTATGTAAGGCCATCCTACGTGCTCATCCCCATTTTCACTTACCGGTGGTTAGTCTGACTTAGTGGAAAATTTACAAAGAGAAATGTTCTTATGCACTGCTCTCACACACTTTTAATAGAAGTTCCCTCTCGGGAGAAGGTACAGGGTTGTGCATGTGCATTTTGTTTTAAAGTGGAGAGGGCGGATCTTTTCAAAAAATTGCAACAAACCTCCACAATACCTTTAAGTGAATGGAAGAAGTTTGGTAGAAAAAAAGTGTCTTAGCAAATTGGAATGGCTACAGGCCTGAAAAGATTCCAAAGTAAAGTCACTTCAAGACGTTTAGAGAGATTTATGAGGCTTAGAGTAATTTATGGCTAAATTCAGTACTTCCAGAGCAACAACACACAAACACATATCCAGGATATGTCACATGTTGTGTCTTATGCTGGTCCTGAAAAAGAGCAGTTTGATGAAACTTACACTGGAAAATATTTGAACTTTTGCTAAATTTCTCTTTTCAGAGTAAATTATGTTTTACTTGACAATGCAGTATTTAAAGTAAAAGAATCCTAACCAAGTAAAAATATTTTTATTCTTATTCCCCAAGATGCGCCTTTGCGTACAAGAGTAATCTGATTCCTGTAAGGATTTATTTTAACATAGAGTATTTTACTTACCTTTTCTTGATGCCTCAAAGCTGTCATAGATATTTATCCTCTGTATGTCGTATGTTAATGTTGTGTTTGGCAACAAAGTCCTGTTTCTGTTTATATTATTCACAGCAAATTTAAAGGCAAGTTCTTCTGCGCTAACAAGTGAAACAGGTCCGTCTGTTTGTTCGAAAATCCCACCTGAAAAACAAAAGACAAAGACACCCAAGACGGCCATGAGAACATGCTCTCAAACATAAACACAGGCCAAAAAAGACGAACAGGCATAATTTTGGATAATCCAAGAGAGGAAAATATCGGAAGATATTTGCACTTAGGAATAGTAGTAAAGGCAGCAGTGCACATTACATGAGGTATTGAATTTGCTCTGCAAACATTCAGCAACCCTCTCCATTTTCAGGTAATACTAAAAAAGAACCAATATGAGCTTTGAAGTCTGACGCCGTAATGGATTTAAGGAGTGTGTGTGTGTTTAAATGTGCTTTTGCTTGCATGTCCACTCCATCAGAGCAGCAGAATATCTTAAGCTCTTGTCTCTCCATTAGGATATCCTTTCATATCACCTGAATACCACATTGGTAGAGAAGATAACTGGACTTCACTACTGTTCTTTTGCATAAAATTCAAAGAAAAGCCTCTTTTTTTTTCCTTTTTAAGATGGTGTGGACTACTGCTCATAACTTATAAAACATGTCTATATCAACATCAAAGCAAAGTGTTGCTTCAGACGGTGTTTGTCAGACTATCAGCTTGACACCGTACAGAGTATAGATAGAAGGGGAACACATTTTTTAGCATTTGAAATATTTCTTGGGTTTTCTCTAGCTGATCAATAAATATGGTCAAATAAAAAATATATATATGAATATACATAGATTATTTATAAATAAGAAACTACTGCACTATGTATCCAGTCGTCATTGGACTTAATGTTATGACCTATTTTCTTTATTTTCTGGGTAGATTGATGATAAAACACAAACCTTTCGGATTTTGAGATAAATGTCAAGGATATCTTGGACATCCTAATTGTGTGAACGAGGGTTTAGATATAAAAAATCAGTCTCCATTGTCTGTAGATTTTTCTCTGTGTCGCAAAAAATAACCATACAAGTTCATGGAGTCACTTCCACCTGTTCCATGGTGCTGAAGCATGATGGACAATCCTTCTCTATCATCTATTAGAAATACAGATTTAGTCTATTTTTTTTTATTTCTACAAAGTAATTAAATGGGAAGTCAGGATAAAGTGCATATGTTATATATTTTAAAATAACAGTGGAGGCTGTCTTGATGCATAAATAAATGCACAAATCTATAATTTATTGCCAAAACACATGTTTTGTAACAGATGACGGAGGGGATTCAGGTCTATATACAGGTTTACTAAAGTTTCCTCTGTGTACAATTACGACATTTTGAATACATTATATTTCTGTGACATTTTTTACTCTGTTTAAAACTTAAATATTTGAAGTACAAATACCAGTATGTAATTGGTGAGATAACCAATGTAACATCTTCTGTCAAATAGAAGGCAGCAAAGTCCCCATGTGACTCGGCAACAGACTAAAAAGACAGCTTAGACAGCTTCTAAAAGACCTTTGCAGCAAGATCAGTTTAAAGAAAGAGCCTCGCTCCTCAACCTCCACTCTTATCAAATTATCCCTCTCTGTCAGAAAGGAAAATGTCTCTGCTCATCTTCTATCACCAAAGTTAACTGGAATAAATTTCACTTCACTTCTTATCGGCAACTAATTGTCTGTTCTCAGGTTTACTAATAAGATATTCATTCAAAACTTTTCCACATGTCAAAGTGTCAGACTATATATATATATATATATATATATATATATATATATATATATATATATATATATATATATATATATATATATACACATACATATATATATACATAAATAAAATACTTTTTTAGGGTGTAAAAGGGAGTGACTAGCTATGAATACCATAATTAGCAGGTAAATATAAAGATTTGCACTTCACAGAAAACCTAGGAGCTGTATATTTCCATGACTACATTTATTTATTGAAGCCATATATATTTTGATGGTTGCACATTTCATAAGACAAAGAAGTTCTACTGAGAGAGTTAATTTTAGCTTGAAAGGGAATCCAAACTTAATCTATATTACTAAAACCTCTTAAATGAGCACTTTGCCATTTTCCTTTTTACCCCAGGGTCACATTTAACTAGAGCTCTTTTGCTCTTCAGTCTTGGAATTATCAGATTAAAAGCTGTGGATTTCAAAAATATAACACTGAAGTAAGAATCCTAAGTACTGTCTTTAACATGCACACTGGTAATGTAGCCTTATTTATATTTTCACATTTTGTACATTTAAGACAGTATCCATCATTTTTACCTTCCCTATGCACAGAGGAAGTAATGTTTTGAGTGGGAGCAAAGGCAGCAAAAGTACCATAAAGGTTTATTAGGACATTTTTAAAAGGTTCTAAATAAACGGATCAGTATAAGTGATTTTTTTTGTTCCCAGGTTTGCATCCATTCAGTGCAATAGGGATTTAGTCATGAAAGTGTACACCGATTGTATATAGCATAACACAAGGGAAGCGATTCATATGCCACATAATTATAACAAATAAACACTGCTCTCCTAAATGATGAGGTGACAGGAGAAAATATGGGCAGGCATAAAGCTTTGACTGAGTTTGACAAGGACAAAATTATGTTTCTAGACAACTGTTATGGAGCACAATTACAGCTGTGGTTCTTATTGTGTGCTCCCAAAATACAGTGGTCGTTACCAGAAGAGATCAATTTTATACAAAGCATTTATTTTAATACCTCATATATATTTTCATTTCTTTATGTCCGGGGTAATATTTTGTGACCACTAGCTTTCATTATCTAGTGCAGGTATATTTAGCTTCTATCATCTTAGGCCAGTGTCCCCACTCAGTCTCAAGATGATCGGATTTTTCACATAAACCTATCAGCACCCTATCAAGGTGTGCAGAGACCTGATAATTACCTAGTATTTGACTAAGAGGAGGGACAGCAATAAAAAAAGAGCAGGACAAGGCTCTTGAAGGATGATTTTAAACATAACTGAAATCGTCATATTTTTTTTATTATAAGGAATAAATGCAAATGGCTTTGGGGTTTTAACCAATCATTGCTGTAAGCATGAAAGAATCTCTACACAATTAGAGACACCGACACCAGATTACTTCAGGGAACTGCCAGTCAGCTGGCTGATAGAAGGTTATAACTGTTTTGTTTTTCGATTACAGGAAAAAAAGAAGAAAAAAAAAACAAATATGGGTGCTTAAAACATAACTAACATCTCATAAAATAGCAATTGTGTTGAAAGGAGTTAAGTGCATATTGTATGCTTATGTCAATCAAATAGTTTCTCAATAATAGTTTTCAGGCTTGAGACAGGTTTCCTGTGAGCAAAGACAGAGGAGGGTTAGAATCAGTCTTTTCACTTAGAGTCAACTTAGATTCTTTCAGGTAACAGAGGCTCAGGTTGCTAACCAAACTAAGGTCAACACTGCGGCGTTGAAGGAAGGTCTGGCAGCTGCTTATGTAGGGCAGGTCTCCTGATGAGTAGACGAGCTCCAGGTGTGCAGGAGGGCTCCAACCCAGGAGACCCACGGCGCACTCTGCTGGTGGAAGGTGGTACATCCCCAGATCCCAACAGTAACCCAGTCCCTAAAACACAAAAAACAGAATAGGATCCTCGGCGCCCTCTGGTGGGCAAGCCTCAGGATCCCAACAGAGCCCCCCCCCCCTCAAGGGCGGATTCCAGACACCCTCAGAACAGTCCATAAAAAAAAGGCAAACAAAAAACAACCCACCCAGGGCGGGAGGAGGGGGCACCAGGCAAGGAGGGCAAGAAACAACAAAAATAGAGTCCAAAAAACAAAAAACGATCCAGTTACGGTGGATGAGCAAAAGAAATCCCAGACGATTTCTTAGGCAGAGTCTCAGGTGGCCGGCCGTGGGACCGGCAGCGGGACAGAGTCTCAGGTGGCCGGCCGTGGGACCGGCAGTGGGGCAGAGTCTCAGGTGGCTGGCCGTGGGGCCGGCAGCGGGGCAGAGTCTCAGGTGGCCGGCCGTGGGACCGAAGGCATGGCCGACGTTCCGGGGGCCGGCTGCGGGCCCGGAGGCGTGGCAGGAGTTCTGGAGGTCGGCCGTTGGGACGGAGGCGAGGCCGATTCTCAGGGGGCCTGCCGTTGGGCCGGAGGCAAGGCAGATGACCAGGAGGCCTGCCGCGAGGCCGGTGCTCTGAAGGTCGACTGCAGGCTCGAAGACGTGGCTGAAGTTTAGGTGGCCTGCAGTTGGACCGGAGCAGGACAGATGCTCAGGGGGCCGACCGCGGGGCAGAAGGCGAGGCTGACGCTCCGGAGGCCTATCGCGGGGCTGGAGACGAAGCAGCGTCTTAGGAGGACCACCGCGGGGCTGGAGACGAAGCAGCGTCTTAGGGGGACCAACGCCGGGCCAGAAGCATGGCAGAGGTTCTGGAGGCCGGCCGAGGGTCCGGCAACGGAGCAGAGTCTTAGATGGCCGGCCGCGGGACCGGAGGCGAAACTGACGCTCTGGGGTTCTGCCGCGGGGCCGGAGGCGAAGCTGACGATCAAGAGGTCGACCGCGGGGCCGGAGGCGAAGCAGCTTCTCAGGAGGATGACGCCCCAATTTCAGTAGGTAGCCCCATGGGGTACCCCGTCCCCTCTTCAGCGGCTCTGGAACAGGCTCAGAGGTGACCGCAGACTGCGGCTCTGGAACAGGCTCTGAGGAGACCGCCGACTGCGGCTCCTGGACTGGAACAAAGGAGTCCGCCGATTGCGGCTCCGGATCAGGAACAGGGGAGCCCGCCGATTGCGGCTCTGGGTCAGGAACAGAGGAGCCCACCCATTGCTGCTCCGGGTCAGGAACAGAGGAGCCCGCCGATTGCGGCTCCGGGTCAGGAACAGAGGAGCCGGCCGATTGCGGCTCCGGGTCAGGAACAGAGGAGCCCGCCGATTGCGGCTCTGAGTCAGGAACAGAGGAGACCACCGACTGTGGTTCAGGAACAGGCTCAGAGGAGACCGCCACCTGCGGCTCCTGGACAGGAACAGAGGAGCCCGCCGCCTGCGGCTCCACCTCAGGAACAGGGGAGCCCGCCGATTGCGGCTCCACCTCAGGAACAGGGGAGCCCGCCGACTGCGGCTCCACCTCAGGAACAGGGGAGCCCGCCGATTGCGGCTCCACCTCAGGAACAGGGGAGAACACCGACTGTGGCTCCCAATCAGGAACTGAGGAAACCACCGACTGTGGCTCCCAATCAGGAACAGGGGAGACCACCGACTGTGGCTCCCAATCAGGAACTGAGGAGACCACCGACTGTGGCTCCCAATCAGGAACTGAGGAAACCACCGACTGTGGCTCCCAATCAGGAACAGGGGAGACCACCGACTGTGGCTCCCAATCAGGAACTGAGGAGACCACCGACTGTGGCTCCACATCAGGAACTGAGGAGACCACAGACTGTGGCTCCACATCAGGAACTGAGGAGACCACCGACTGTGGCTCCACATCAGGAACAGGGGGGACCACCGACTGTGGCTCCCAATCCAGCATGGGGAAAACCGCCCATGGCAGCAAAGGTTCAGTCTCTGAAGTGGCTTGTGATGCTTGTAGAGGGCTCCTTGCGGTCAATGGCGCCTGTAGAGAGGTCCTAGGAGGGGTAAAACCACATCCTTCGAATTCTGACATCTCTTTAAAGTTCTGCTCAGGGGTCTCTGGACGGTACAGAGCTAACTCAGGGGTCTCTAGATGGCACAGAGCTAATTCAGGGGTCTTTAGACGGCTAAGAATCGGCTCGGGAGTCTCTAGACTGCTTGGAGCAGGTTCAGGGGTCTCTAAACGGCACAGAGTTGACTCAGGGGTTTCAAAACTGCACGGAGCTGACTCAGGGGTTTCAAAACGGCACGGAGCTGACTCAGGGGTTTCAAAATGGCATGGAGCTGACTCAGGGGTTTCAAAATGGCATGGAGCTGACTCTGGGGTTTCAAAATGGCATGGAGCTGACTCAGGAGTTTTGAAGTGGCACAGATCTGACTCGAGACGGCTCACGGCTGGCTCAGGGATCTTTAGACAGCTCAGAACCGGCTCAGGGGTCTCTAGACGGCTCAGAGCTGGTTCAGGGGTCTCTACACGGCTCAGAGCTGGCTTACGGCGCCGCCGTCTCTTACGTCGGGGTTCATTAGGTGCTGGGTTAATAGGTTCAGATAATAACTGTGGATAAAGGCTAACTGGTGTGCAATTGGGTTCAGGTGCTGGTTTAGCTGAAAAGCTAACAGACTTAGGAATTGGGCTAGATGGTATATGATGAGGTGACAAGAAGGGGAACAAATCGTCTCTATCCCTGTAGAAGAAGTTCCAGAGATCTGATTCTTGGATTACAGGAGCTCTGACTGTTTGGGTATTGACTCGTGGTTTGACTTGAAGCTTCTTAATGGATGGTGCTAGCTGGCGGTCATGTAAATGATGGCTGAACTGGACAGAACTGTGCGGTAGTGGACTGAACAGGGCTGTACAGAGCTGTACTGGACTGGACTGAACTGGACTGGACTAAGCTGGGTTGAACTGGTTTCCTAGACCTGGGTTTGAGTCTGTGTTCATGGTATAAGGCTGTGTGAATGAGCTCTTCCAGGGTTGCAGATTTATCTAAAGTGGCTAGTTTGTTCCCAATTTCTTTATTTAATGTCTTTATGTAGATGGATTTAAGCATGGCATCACTCCAACCGGAAGCGGCGGCTCTGACCCGGAAGTCTTCTGAAAAATGTTCTACGGATCTATTACCTTGTTTAATGTTAGACAAACCATGAGACTCGACAGATTTACTGGAAAAGACAAGAGTGAATTCGTTAAGAAACTCTTCTAATGTACAGGTGATAGCTGATTCAGAAGGAAAACGGGCTTCTTTCCATTCACAGGAAATCAGGAAATGACGGAGCAGATTCTGACCTTAGAAGCGGATCTGAAACCGGAAGTGACGGATGGAATTCCGGAAGTGACGAAACGGGCTCCGGAACCGGAAGTTAAACTAGCGCCATCTTGTGATTCCCACGAAGCCTGTGGGAGCTTGAAACATGTGTTTTCTTTAAATCAAAACGGGATTTTAACTCACGGAGGGTTTGTGTCTGTCCTTGGATCAGGTGGCTTGTTCTTAAAGCTTCCTCCAGAGGTAATCTGCTGGGTCTTGTTAATGGCCGCAGTGTTCTGTCATGATTGGTTTTAATTCAAACCCACATGCAGAACACAACGGAGGCTGGGTAAAAGTTTAACAGAGTTTATTAAAGGTTGTTGACATAAAGACATCAACTGGATCAGGAACTGGTCCGGGTTGGGTTCACTGAAGTCTGCAGAGATGGATAGTTTGATTAGCAGGGCAGACAGATGATTAATGAGTCCTTTAAGATAACTCTGAGTCTACCTTGATGGAGTCCAGGCTTCTCTTGTGAGAGAGGGAACCGTTGGGTCCAGAGACTGTTGGTTCAGCAGAGTACACAAGCAGCTGCAGCGTCTAGCTTCTAACTTTGAATGTCAGACCTTGATCAGAGTTTCCAGCTCTTCACAGAGAGCAGCAGGGGATATCCAAATAGGAATCTTCAGGTTTGGCTCACCAGGGCTGGAAGGCAGGTTAAGCTCACCCAGAGCTTCAGGCTTGAGACAGGTTTCCTGTGAGCAAAGACAGAGGAGAGTTAGAATCAGTCTTTTCACTTAGAGTCAACTTAGATTCTTTCAGGTAACAGAGGCTCAGGTTGCTAACCAAACTAAGGTCAACACTGCGGCGTTGAAGGAAGGTCTGGCAGCTGCTTATGTAGGGCAGGTCTCCTGATGAGTAGACGAGCTCCAGGTGTGCAGAAGGGCTCCAGCCCCGGAGATCCACGGCGCACTCTGCTAGTGGAAGGTGGTACATCCCCAGATCCCAACAGTAACCCAGTCCCTAAAACACAAAAAACAGAAGAGGGTCCTCGGCGCCCTCTGGTGGGCAAGCCTCAGGATCCCAACAATTTTAGTTTAAAACAATATACAAAGGTTAAACACTTGTCTGACTTTTCACTGCCCTGTAATTTGGTTGGATGCTTTAGGACTATAAACAATGATGTTTACTTTGCAGAGAGAGGCAAAACATTTACTTAATCTTTGTGTCTTAGTGGTGTTTTGGATTTTGCACTTCCTTGGTCCATGACATGAACACCGCTTGTCAGCGTGGTATTATTTCACTAATCCTAGAAAATACCTGGTTGCAGCGAGCTAAGCCTGAACATGGGGAAAGTGACCTGCTGATGCCCCTGAACAGATCCTCTGTGGCTGGATCGCAAAATCATATACCTCTGTTGCTGTGGGGGAAATGGCAAACCTGGAAGCCAAGCTCATCTTACTATTTATGACTCAAAGCCTCCTCTGGATCGCAAGGGGGACGTGATGCATAAACCTGCCCAGTGGATTGCGTCACATTAAAATAAATGAATCCTTCCATTTCGAGAAGGAAATCTCATTAGAGTACATTAAGTAATTACTGAAGTATATAGTAATTTGACTGTTAAGAGGAAAAAAATGTGCATTGCTCAGAAGCACTCTAAAAAATTTAATAAACACTAGGAAATCTGCTTCTTGGGAGGAAAATCCTGCAGATAATTTGCTTTGCCTTTCTCCAGAAATCTGCCATAAGCACAATAGCAAGGCTTTATGCAATAGACCTCCTGCAACTCCATCAAATAAAGGACAAGCTGTTCCCTTTAGCATCATAGGAGATTCTGGTCTAATGATGCAGAGATTTGATGTTTACTATGTCCCATTTAAACAACTACACTGAGTGTTCATTATTGCGGTGGGCGTGCACAAATTGAGATGCATAAATTTCAGATTTTGTTCCTCGTGAATCACAGTCAAAAGGCTTTAAATTAGCATGTCTCCAATAGACAGGAACACAAAGGCCTTTAATTAGTCTCTAAGGTTCTACCACAATATATAAATCAGACACTAATTGCAGCTGTTTCCATAATTTGTCCTTTGAGGACTTTGTGGATCATCCGCATTCCAAAGCCAAAGAAGGATATATGTGAATAGCTGATGATTAAAACTTTGACAGCATGGATCAGCTAAACTTAATACAGCTCTGCAGACAATTACTCCTGTTTTTAATCGTTGCCATAAGGTTTGTTTCTTAATGCTTTGCTTACAGTAAGTAACTGCACAGGCCAATAATCTGTCACTATCAACTCTATTACACGTATAATTTTGAACACACACACATCCAACTCTGGATGGGCCTTCTGGATACGTTTTGAAACGTTTTCTGAAACAAAATTACCTTTGTCTTCAATTTAACCCCTTTTTGTGGATGCCATGACCCTAATCACTAAGAGTTAGAGCAGACATCATTCTTTTGTTTTTTCTTGATGCATGTACTTCTAAGGTCACTGATACTTGCTGCCTCTATTAAAATTGGGCTGTATCCTGCAGGTGAAAATATGCAGCACTGTGAAGAAACGTGTATATATATATATATAAAAAAAAAAAAAAAAAAAATGTTTTCTCACCCCTCGTGGGGTGGTATGTGTCATCCTCAAGCTCGGGTCCTCTACCAGAGGCCTGGGAGTTTGAGGCTTCTGCGCAGTATCTTAGCTGTCCCTAGTACTGCACTCTTCTGGACAGAGACCTCTGATGTTTTACCTGGGATCTGCTGTAGCCACTCTCCCAGTTTGGGGGTCACAGCCCCCAGTGCTCCAATTACCACTGGCACCACTGCTGCTCTTACTTTCCACATCTTTTCTAGCTCCTCTTTCAGCCCTTGGTATTTCTCAAGCTTCTCGTGTTCTTTCTTCTTGATGTTGCTGTCGCTTGGGATTGCCACATCTATCACTACTGCCTTCTTCTGCTGTTTGTCGATCAACACAATGTCTGGTTGGTTAGCCATCACCTGGTTGTCAGTCTGGATCTTGAAGTCCCATAGGATCTTAGCTTGGTCAGTCTCAACTACCTTAGGAGGTGTCTTCCATTTTGACCTTGGGACTTCCAGCCCATACTCATGGCAGATGTTCCTGTACACTATGAAAGCTACCTGGTTGTGGCGTTCCATGTATGCACTTCCTGCCTGCATTTTACACCCTGCTGCTATGTGCTGTATTGTTTCAGAGGCATCTTTGCACAGTCTGCATCGGGGGTCCTGCCTGGTGTGGTAGACCCTGGCCTCTATTGATCTTGTACTGAGTGCCTGTTCTTGTGCTGCCATGATTAGTGCCTCTGTGCTGTCCTTCAGTCCAGCCTTTTCCAGCCACTGGTAGGATTTTTTGATATCAGCCACTTCTTCTATTTGTCTGTGGTATATGCCGTGCAGTGGCTTGTCCCTCCATGATGGTTCTCCTTCCTCTTTCTTGTCCTCGCTTTTGATTTTCTCCTGCATGAGGTATTCAAAAAGTACCTCAGGCATTATTATAAATATATATATATATATATATATATATATATATATATATATATATATATATATATATATATATATATATATATATATACACACATACATATATATATATACACAATACACAATATATATATATACAATAGCAGCTTTCCCAAATGTATTTAGGTCTGGAATTTGACTAAGTCACACTTATTCCTTATTTTTTGCTCTCTGAGCCATTTTGAATCATACTTAAGTGGTTGAGATCATCGTATATAAGCCAAGTATGTCACTACTAATGTCCTGAAATTCTACTTTAGGGTTTTATCCCAAAGAGGAGAATTTATAGTTCATTTAACTACAGAAAGTTGGGAGGGTTTACCACAGTTCAATGTTTTCTCTAATGTGGATAATGGCTCTCACTGTGATGCAGTGCATTACCAAAACCTTAGAAATGACTTTGGGTCACAATGACAATGATTTAGTCCCTTTTTTGTGCTTCAGTTTCAATTAAATTATGTATTTGTCATGATCATTGATTATTTTATTCACCTGTTTAAATCTGCCCGGTTTCCAACTACTCATCTAATCCACCTGCTCTGGCTTCTTTATATATAGCTCAATCCAGCCATCGGGGGAGATTATTGTTGTTCATGCACTAGTTCATGATCTCATTCTTGGGGGGCAGTGGTGAGAGAGGTTTTAGCATGTAGTAGTCCATCCACTAGTTAGTACTTATTCACTGAGTGTGCCTGTTCCGTTCTTGGCCCAAGGGAGAGAGCAAATTTTTTAGCATTTTGTAGCCTTTCGTTCTTATTATCCTAACCTGTTCTGCCCCTCAACCACTGAGCTTGCCTGTTCCCATCTGAATGTTCTGCCTTAGCTCTCTGTGGACTCCTAGAACACTGTACCAGCCTGTTACTGTTCTGATCGGTATCCCTGATCGGGATTCGGACTTCTGGACCTCTGAACCTTCCTGTTCTGACCTGTTTCCCTGGCCTGGCTGGGACAACTGCTTGCCCTCAGGGACTGCAGTATCGGGAAAACTCTGGGAGCTGCCTGCCACATCTAGTTGGCAGTCCTCCGGCTGAATCCTACCACGTTCAACAGAGATGGACTGAACTGATAAACCAGGTAAGTGACTCACATGAATAATCATCCTCTGTCAGATTATCGTGGTCTATTGCCTGTGTTTTTCTCCATACAGAGTTTCCAGTGATGGGCGGTTTCCAGCCTCAGCCCTTGCAGATCCGCTTGATATCTTTTAAATACACGCTTTGAATTATCCCACTGTGTCTCTCGCCTGGAATACTGGGTCCTTCTGTCCTGTTTCATGGCAGTATTACGTTGTAAGAAACTTAAGTTGATTTCATGTCAGGTCATATATAGTAATTTCATGATTATAAAGCAAGGCAGAGCAAGGCAATGCAAGTTTATTTTTATAGCCATATTCAGTACAAAGACAATTCCAAGTGCTTTACATAAACTAAAAAATATACTAAAAGGAGCAGTAGTAGCAGTTCTGGCAGTAATTAGGCCTGGGTGTCTCCAGTGAAATTCTAAAAGGCTTACTAAAAACTGTGATCATTATTATTAGTTAATTTTTGATTTGACGTACAATGCCATACTGTATGATATTAAAGGCCTCGAATATATAGTCAAAAGTTGGAGACAAAATTTTCTGATAATTTCTTGCATCAGATTTAAAGTGTCATAGTGCAACCCCCTGCATCTTCCATTCAAATTTCCAGAATTACGCAGAAGCAGATAAAGTAAAGGTTAAAAGCAAATTAGGTAGAATTCCAAAAAGACAAAAAGGGAACTGTTATATAAATTACATATGTCTGTACTATAGCATATTTGTGGTATGGTAAAATATACCTATGCAATTACTACAGTTTTTCAAGTATTTAATTCAAATATATGACTAAGGCCTCTATTTTATGTTGGTAAAACGTTATTATTTAAGAGAATAAATTATACATTAAAACATGTGGTCTGTGTGAAAATGAAAGCCCTTGGTAACTTGTATGAATAGAAATGAGACATAATTTTAATCTTAAATAGAACCGGTGGGTGCTGCAGGGTCCGCAGGGCCTGAAGGAACTGACAGAGATGCTGCACCGAGTCAGAATCAGAGGTTCTACATTTTAGATGTACATGCCCTCCCAAAAATTTATGTAGCAGCATAAAAGCCCAACATGTCATATACCTCCAAACATCACAGGCTTCCACTAAA
>CM060064.1:34725625-35166786 GCA_030533445.1 Cyprinodon diabolis | reverse complement strand
GGGGTGCTCAAGTCCAGTCTTCAAGAGCTACTATCCTGCAACTTTGTGATGCACCCCATTTTTAACACACCTGAATAAAATAAGTAGCCAGTTACCACACGTCTGCCGGGCTAAATGAGGGGATTGAGCATTTCGATTTAGTTGTGTTAGAGAAGAGATGCGTCTAAAGTTTCAGGATGGTAGCTCTTGAGGACTGGACTTGAGCACCCCTGCTCTACAGTAGATGCACGTAAAGTATCTTTATGCTGGTGCACATGAAGCTTTGAATAATGCAGTCAAAAGTCAAGATAAGCTTTATTTCACAAACCTCTGTGATTGTATCTGCTGCTTTTGCATCTATTCCTAAAACATTATTTTTTTCATTTTCTTTTTTTTCCTAAAGGTCCATATAAATCTGAAAAGCCACCTTATTGGTAAATGCGTTTTGTCGCTTTTCTTTTTTAACAAGTGTGTCAGTGACAGTAGACAACTGTCAAGTCAGTGTTCTTCCCCATGATTATGTGGTCATAACACTCTTTATAGCATTACATTTCCATATTAGAAATGTTGTTTAGCTACGTTAACCGAATATTGAGTAATCATCACTACTGAGCTACAATCACCACAATAAAAAAAAAAAAATTATCTCTTTAATTCTTTAATTCCCTGCATACATCCAGTACAAAATAGTTTTATATTCTGAATTTAACAACCAAAATACATGCAGTTTTCCATCATTAATTTAACAGCTTAGAAGACATATTTTTTTGTATTAAAATAATTCAGTACCAATATATAGTGACCACGTTTTTAAAGTCAAAGAAAGGTCGACTTGCTAGCTTCATTTCTCTTTTTTGCTACTCAGGAAGCAAGAAAAAAAAAGCAATTGCAGTGTCCTTGTTCAACATGGAATTTGTGGTGGAGAAAGGCAAGATCAATGACCTTTTCTATAATTTTCTTGCCAGTAGGAATCTGACCATACTGTATCTTCAGCTACCACCAGCTATTTTTAGAAATGTTTCAAGAGGGATTTGTTTTACTCCAGCTCACATTAGTTGAAGGAAAAGTGCTTTGTTTATGTTTAACAGAGTGAAATGTAATATTAAAGGTGCTCTGGGCAAGTAACATTTTTTTGTTTTCTTTTCCAATGTATGCCCTAAGAAATGCCTGATATTTAAATGGAGTTTTCTTGTATTTACAACACTGTAAGCTCCATTAGTCAGTTCATGAGAAGGTGATTTTGGTCATATTCTCTGGCGTGTGTGTGTGCATGATGCACTGCACACTATCATTCACTTGACTACTGTTTTGAGTCTCTACCATCATTGACGCATTAGTGAAAGAACATGGACAAATATTTTTGAAGATGGATCACCAAAGGCCAGCCACAAGTGCACCTCATTAAATTCTCCACAAAGGAGTAAGAAAAAACATTTGTCTGCTGAGACAAAAAGGGACAAATTGTAGTCTGAGGATCCCTTCTCTCTCTTTATCTGGCCTAAATTAACTGCCATCTTTTTCCATCACCGATCAATCTGCCCTGAGAATTGAAAGGGACCCATGGTCGGCCCTCTTTGCTAGAAAGGTAATAAGAGCTCAGAAGACATTCCACCTATAAACAAAAGGCTTTGACGTTGCAGCTGTAGACTGAAATGCTTTTGTATAACAACCCATATTTCAAAACTCTGGAACCGGTGCTATGCCTCTTTAATAAATATATACTATAATCTGTTCCCATTAATCTAATCAGGCAGTTCTCTACAGAGCAAATTTCAGCTAAAGGCAACCTGAATGATGTACTTGATGCTCATTAAAACTATATCCTTGTGCAAAGGTATGTTTTTATTTGAAATAAGGGAATTACTCTCCCACTTTTATCTAATGGTATGTTAAAAAAAAGTTTGAGAAATAAAAATTTAATTGCTATTTTCCTTATTGAGCAATGCATCCTGTCTGTTAGAACAAATACTTTGCTTCCAGACAAATTCACCAGTCCAAAAAATGAAACTCACTCATTATGCCTGTGAATGCATATGTGTTCCCCCAATGCATTTCTGAGTGTTGCTCTTTTATAATTCTCCTCAGTGATGGGATTACCAATCTCCTTCTAAATAGCTTCCCATCTCCCTGAATGTGCAAGAACACAATGATGGCAGCAAACAATGACCAACACAAAGCACATACAAAAAAATACCACGATCATTCAGAAATGCAGCCAATTTTGGAAAGAATACGTTCCTTCGTAATTATGGGTAACAACACAACACTGGGGACCAACTGTTATAAAATACTGAGAGCAGTACTAGCCAGTGTTGTATTTTGTACCAGACAAAGCAGAATCAGGCCAGGAATCTGTTTCATTTAGTCAATGATGAGTATCATGAGAGGAAATTATGGTTGCTGGTTAATTAATGGTGTCTGGCAGGATCTGTAGTTAGCAAAGTCACCTCAAGACTGCTCAGAGTTTGATCTTAACTGTGCTATAGATGTTCATTAATCCTCCCCCTCATCCTGTTGCTCTAGTAACTGCTTGGAGTAAAAACAAGTTTTGGTTTAGTGAATGCAATTCTTGCCTTTGGACAAAGGATAAGAAACTTGCTCATTTACGCATCTTAACTTGGGATAGATAAATTATTTTTGAGAAGCATTCATCTGAATTAAAATAATGGCAAATGGACAAGTTTTCCGAAACTTGCTCACTTACCAAATGGGTGTTTTTCAGCCTTTGGAATTAGGGATATATTTAAAATTTAAAGGGCTGTGGCACTTAAGATGGAATTGCAAAAACCACACCTAAACAAATACATGTTTTGAGCTTGGCATTATATGGTGAAAAATCAAATATATATAGATATTATGTCTTAAATTTTCTTTCTATGAAAACGTAATCCTGTAAAGGTAAAAGTACCGTTTTTGTTTTAGTGTTCTGCAGTTCAGTGATGACAAATGAATAAATTCCACCTGCTTATTGCAGCTTATTGCATTATCAATTTAACAATGATACATTTTCTCCAGTGTCAGTATTTCTTTGAAAGTAAAGCAATCATTTTGTTTTTTAAAATACATGGAAAAAATTGTTTATAACTGGAAGTGTATCCTTTTGGGATTGAACACCTTTAACATTTAGGTTTGTAGCATAAACACAGGCTAAATATTAATGTTAATGTTTTTGAAAAATATAGAATAGAAAAAAATATATAGCAAATATTGGTAAGAAGGTTTGATTGTCATGAAATGGGTGGAATACACTTTGTCTGAGTGGTGTTGCCATATTGTGACGTCATCAGGGTCAAGGCCGTGAACAGCTCTGACCATCTGAGAAGATACACTATATTGCCAAAAGTATTTGCTCACCCATCCAAATTATTGGAATCAGGTGTTCCAATCACTTCCATGGCCACAGGTGTATAAATTCAAGCACCTAGGCATGCAGACTGTTTTTACAAACATTTGTGAAAGAATGGGTCGCTCTCAGGAGCTCAGTGAATTCCAGCGTGGAACTGTGATAGGATGCCACCTGTGCAACAAATCCAGTCGTGAAATTTCCTCGCTCCTAAATATTCCACAGTCAACTGTCAGCTGTATTATAAGAAAATGGAAGTGTTTGGGAACGACAGCAACTCAGCCACGAAGTGGTAGGCCACGTAAACTGACGGAGCGGGGTCAGCGGATGCTGAAGCGCATAGTGCGAAGAGGTCGCCAACTTTCTGCAGAGTCAATCACTACAGACCTCCAAACTTCATGTGGCCTTCAGATTAGCTCAAGAACAGTGCGCAGAGAGCTTCATGGAATGGGTTTCCATGGTCGAGCAGCTGCATCCAAGCCATACATAACCAAGTGCAATGCAAAGCGTCGGATGCGGTGGTGTAAAGCACGCCGCCACTGGACTCTAGAGCAGTGGAGACGCGTTCTCTGGAGTGACGAATCGCGCTTCTCCATCTGGCAATCTGATGGACGGGTCTGGGTTTGGCGGTTGCCAGGAGAACGGTACTTGTCTGACTGCATTGTGCCAAGTGTAAAGTTTGGTGGAGGGGGGATTATGGTGTGGGGTTGTTTTTCAGGAGCTGGGCTTGGCCCCTTAGTTCCAGTGAAAGGAACTCTGAATGCTTCAGCATACCAAGACATTTTGGACAATTCCATGCTCCCAACTTTGTGGGAACAGTTTGGAGCTGGCCCCTTCCTCTTCCAACATGACTGTGCACCAGTGCACAAAGCAAGGTCCATAAAGACATGGATGACAGAGTCTGGTGTGGATGAACTTGACTGGCCTGCACAGAGTCCTGACCTCAACCCGATAGAACACCTTTGGGATGAATTAGAGCGGAGACTGAGAGCCAGGCCTTCTCGTCCAACATCAGTGTGCGACCTCACAAATGCGCTTCTGGAAGAATGGTCAAAAATTCCCATAAACACACTCCTAAACCTTGTGGACAGCCTTCCCAGAAGAGTTGAAGCTGTTCTAGCTGCAAAGGGTGGACCGACGTCATATTGAACCCTATGGATTAGGAACGGGATGTCACTTAAGCTCATATGTGAGTCAAGGCAGGTGAGCAAATACTTTTGGCAATATAGTGTATCATATCTACAAGGGAAGTGTTCCCAATGTATCCCAATCAGAGCCAAGCCGTTTGAAGGTAATTTTAACCCGAGATGCTTGCCGAGACGTATCACGTGGGATGACAGTGAGCTGTTCCCACCGCCACCAAAAGCAGATTTTCTTTGTGGGTTTAAACTGTTTTTTTGGCCAGTGAGAAAAAGTTATAAGAAAACTCTACGACATACACTTTATTTGAGGCACCATGACACAGAGAAGAGATGAGCAGCTAAATTGTAAGATAGTAGACACACGCCCTGTACCAGTCTGTTGTGGTGAAAAGAGAGCTGAGCCAAAAAGCAAAGCTCTCTATTTACCGGTCAATCTACGTTCCTACCCTCATCTATGGTCATGAGCTTTGAGTCATGACCGAAAGAATGAGATCCCGGATACAAGCGGTTGAAATGAGTTTTCTCTGTAGTGTGTCTGGGCTCTCCCTTAGAGATAGGGTGAGGAGCTCAGTCATCCTGGGAGGACTCAGAGTAGAGCCACTGTTGCTCCACATCGAGAGGAGCCAGTTGGAGTGAGTCTGGCATCTGATTAGGATGCCTCTTGGAAGTCTCCTTGGTTAGGTGTTCCAGGCACGTCCCACCGGGAAGAGGCCCAGGACACGCTGGAGGGACTATGTTTCTCAGCTAGCCTGGGAGCGCCTTGGGATTCCCCCGGAGGAGCTGGCCGAAGTGGTTGGGGAGAGGGACGTCTGGGCCTCCCTACTGAAGCTGCTATCCCGCGACCCAACCTCAGATTAGCGGAAGAAGATTGATGAATGGATGGATAGACACAGGCAAAGCAACTCTTTCTTTGTTGCATCTCACTAACCTAGAAAAAGAGTATGGCTGCTAACTTTTAACGAGTCTGAAAGATTCAGTTGGTCTATCCACAAACACTGACCTCTCCAAAGAGAGTTGGAAAACCACAGTCAAATGATGAGCCCAGTAATGGCTTTCCACTACCACAATGGCTGTACATCTTCAGATGCAAAATTCAGCTACAGTAGTCATGTCCATCAGGCTTGCAAAACATTACATTGAGGGATTGAACTAGGGTGGTTGGAATTTGATATGGTCGGGCAGAAATGAAGCTCCTTGAATTTCACCAATGTGCAGCGAGCACTTTCCCATTTAGAGCTGTTTTTCTCAAAGTAAGGAGCACTGTAGTCAAAGAATAAAGCCATTCAGCTAGTGGTGGTGAATGAAAACTTTCAGCAGTTAAGATAGGAGTAAAAATTTAGACCCAAGCTCATTAGTGGAACATACTGTTGCCGGTCTCACACGCAAAAATGAAGTTTAAAGATGTGCCACAAAATAAACCCCTGGTCAGAAAGTAAGAATCTGAGCAACAGAGAAAAGCATGTTGAGCTTGTTTTTGTCTCTTTGTCTTTTTCTACTAGTGGTACTAGTAACTAGCCTTATTTTGCCTATTCAGTAGGTATTAGCTTTTATGGACAATAGGAGATTGTTAATAATGGGACAAGTTCGAGTTCAATAAACAATGCAAAGTTATATGATGTTTTTAGGTTATATGATATTTTAGAAAATTTTGATTGTACATAATTTCTATAAAGTGAGGTTTTATTTCATAAACTGATTTCCCCATGGAACATTCTTTGGTGACAGAATTATATTATTTCACTTTACCTTTTTTAGGTAATATAACTTTGTATTTAATTTGATTTAATCTTACAATAATGCATCCAACATCACTAGTGTTAGGCATAATTTGTAATTAGATCCTTAGAAGGAAACCCTGTATCTATGCTGTATTATTTCCACACCAGATGTACACACATCAAAAAAGTTCAGCTTTTCTCTTGTCAATCTATGGAATAGCCTAAAGTACTTATTGTGGGTCATCAAGATGTATTTTTGAAGAAAGAAATAAGTGCCTGCCATTTTTTTTTTTTGTCTTGGAACTCTGGCATGGTGGCATTTTTTTTAATATTAGGTTTTGCCTGGTCTCTTTTTATGGTTGAGTCATGCACACTGACCTCAACTGAGGCTTAGTCAGTGGGCTGCTCCTGGGTAAGTTCATCACTGTTCCATGTTTCGAACATTTCTAATAAGTCTATATATATGTTCTTGCATCACATTCTTAGTTATCTAAATTTTTCCAAACTGTTTCAGGTGACTCTTTTTGTCCTGTCCTAGTCCTGCCTTTGAAATGTTCCAAAAGAAACTGAGCTCAATTTTCAAAGAGTGTGATACCCTAAATTGAAATAATGTTGAAAAAATATAGGTGGATCAGGGTATAATTTGTTATTGCATTTTTTTTTCACCTTTCATGATAAATACTTTGATTTAAGCACTGCACATTGTGTTCACATGTGTTATCTCTGTCTAAAATGTTGCTGTTTGATGATCTGAAACATTCATGAGATACACAGAAAAATTAAAATGAGGGAAAACCAACATTTTAACAATTGTTTTAGAGTATTTCTGTCTGACTTTTGTGATGTCATTTAAACCAACATGGGAATAATACCACAACATTCAGGTTTAGAAAACCAGAAGCTGACACTACTTTGTATTAACTGCATTGCCTCAGGAAATGACAAAGCGTCTGTCTCTCATCTGATCAGACAGCTGATTGCTTTAGATGTGGGCTCAAAAATACACTTCAAAAGGTTTGCTAAATAGGAGAGTTTTCTTTTGTGTTTGTGTGTGAGGATATTTAAATGTTCTGTGACAGACTAAATGTGGGCATGATGTTTGTTTAGACGAGATGAATGCATTTATGTATCAGATTGAAAAAACTATAGATTAAATATCTGAATTTGGAAAAGATATATACAGGTATCAAAAAAATACATATCATAAATTTTGTTTTGTTTTTTGTTTTTTTCTGTCCAAGGTGTACCATAGGCTGCTAGACATAAGCACCAGCCTCACTGTGACCCTGATGGATAAGCAAAAGCAAATGGATGGAAGGATATTTGTTTGTTTTTTTCATACATATGCAGACGTATGGGAAGAGTAGTGTCTTACCATATTCAGTGGGAGGTCATAATCCAGATCCACAAAGTAAAAACCCTGCCTCGTTTTTACTTTATACTGTTTACTTAACCAGGTGATTAGTCCCTCGGATGATTAGTTGATGATGATCATTGTAGAGCTGGAAATGGAAATGGTTGGAACTGATCTCTGTACAGGCCTTTTAGTTTCTGGACCTGGATTATCCACCTCTGGATTCAGTATAGGCATTCGAGTTGACACTGATGTTCTTCCAAAACCAGATATTAAACTGAAGCCACAAATTCAGACTTAATGAAACTGTTGCTACAGCTCCCATTTAGCTTATTGAACTATTTAGGTGCAGCACTGTCCACTTAAATGATTATATATATATATATATATATATATATATATATATATATATATATATATATATATATATATATATATATAATACCATGAAGCTGAGAGATCACCTAAGATTTAATGCTACTGGCATAGTGAAGAAATTTACATCAGTCAGATACAGTACATGTAAAGAAATAATGCATTTTTGTTCAATTCTGTGAGATGGGCTGTGCCTATAGGATTAATTACACAAATGATTGTGGGTAATGGTATAGTCCTAGCAGCGGTTAGGGATGTTATGCAATGAATTAATGCCAGGAAGCTGCATGCTTCCTGGCCCCTAGCTCCTTCCTAACTGCAAGTACTATTTGGATAGCAATTATTATGGAAGCCCTCTGCCATGGCTCATGTGTCTTTACTGATTTAAGGTATTCAGATTGAGCAGCAGTTACTTTAATCAATTTAAAGCAAAATAAGTCTTTCAAGAAAACACTCAAGAGAAATAAACTGAATTTTATTGTGTTGGTGCATAGGGTGCCTCAACAAGATTTACTCATGGTTTCATAATGACAATTAAGATTTTCATCCCTGGATATTATTATGTAAATGAAATAAAGAATAGTTAAATAACAAGAGTTTTCTTGAAGTGATTGTCTGCTTTAATTATGCAAATCTTCGCAACAAAAGGCCCAAGAATAGCACTGAATGATTTTTGTAAACATTTTCTGGATTGGAGTATATCAAAAGCGTAATATATTCAAATTCAGATATTAAAATTACAAAGAAAATGATAATGGACCCCAGGATAGACTTTAATTTAGTTTTACTGTCATAAAATAAAAATTATTTCCAAATATCTAAAAAATCCCGATCAGATCCTTTGAATATTTAGGAAGCTAAGGACTGTTAAGCAGGTAACAATTGTGTTGTGGATAATTGATGAATGGCAGCTATAACTAATGAGAGTATTATCATCTTTGTAAACATAGATGAGGTACTGTAGATCAATACTGTTGTCAGTTTGATGAAGTCTAAAACATTTTTTAAAATCAAAGAAAAGGCAATGGGGGCAAAAATGTATCTACAGGCTTTAAACCTTTCATGCTTTCATTCAATGTGAAGGATTTACTATATAAGAAGCTTTTTTTTTTTCTTTTTCAGAAAGCTACAGAACAAGCAACCCGACTTGTCTTTCTCTCTTTTCTAAGCCGACTCTACTTAAAGCTTCCATTTGTCATTCAGACTGATTTATTCATTGCTCATTGTTGTCATAATGATATATTTAACTTACTATTGTAACCCCCAGCAACAAATAATTGTATCCTATAATCCCTCATCACCTTTCATAGCATAGAATGGCTGTACATATTTCTTACTGTGACATGCTGTATGAACAGTGAAATGTAGTTTGTTACATTACACAAATATACACACACAGAAACTGCTATCCAATAACCAAAAAATATGAGTGTGTTCCAGGTTTCTACTTTAGGATCCAGTTCAACAAATGAAGCTGTTTAAATAAGTGGTCAATTGATCAGATTTAAATCATCTATACTCATAGGTCCTTTTCAAAGAATCATCAGGAAGAAAATCCAACTGAGTCCTTCCTAGGTTTTTTTATATATTAGAAGCAATTAAAAAACAGTAGCAAAATGGCAACAACCGATGTAATCGGGTTACAAATCTTATTCCTTATATGTAAAAGCTCTTCTTCAACGTGTGAAATCAGTAATGTGTGACATAATTTAGGAGCCAAACCCCTTAAGCAGAGATAATGCCTATTGATTTCATCCTGCATATTTTGATGAGATTTAATATGGCACCTAAGCATAGGAGTCCATAATATCAAAATTGTGTTTTAATTACTTCTTTCAACAACTCGGTTACAGTCTGAACTGAATCTCAACCAGCTCCATCACAGCTTTAAGGTGCCCCTATTTATTTGATATGATTAGTAGCTCTCATGCAGTCCTATAATGTTGTGATATCTCTACTGTCAGAGGATTGTCAGGTAACAACACAATTGTAAAATCTAATTTTATGCTCAAGTGGTTCTGCTTCTGCAATTTATCGCAGCCATCGCTCACCTTCTCCTTTTGCACGCTCCTGCTAACTTTCTCTCACTCCCTTTTTATTCTCCAGTTTTTACCCTCTCCTCCCAGCTGTGAGTGAGGTATTTTGATCTTATTATCATTCCCAAACATTCACACTAGGTAATCTGTGCGGGCGGGGGCCTATGCTCTGCACCATGCAGTGCAGCCTAGCCATGATTAGAGGGTAGGGGCGTGCTTGCAATAAAAATACCATTTTATTTTTCCTTAAACTAAAAAAAAAAACAGAAATATCCTTCTCTTCCTAAAGCTTTTATAATTATTTCAGTTAATGTTTTCTCAGTTTAGATAATTAGCTAAACATCCTAAGACAACAGAACCAACCAGAGAAAAAAAAATGATCGGCAGCTGGCCTGTTTCCTTTTTACAAAGTACAAATCCCTTTCCCGAAAGCTAAAACAATGCACAGTAAAGCTACATTACACAATACGGTTCTACAATATATGACACAAACAACCCCCCCCAATTCTGTAGGCCTATTGTTGTCATGGAGGTAAAATACTCCCTTTGCCAAATCCTCATTTCAGTGCCAGTTCAATCAGAGTCTTTGCCAGAAAACGGGATGAGACAATGGTAAGTAACAGCAGGTGGACAGTGGCTCTGGGATCTGCCAAGGTACCCGTGTCTGCCACCATCCCGTACCTCATCCATCTCCTCACCTGCAGTCACCTTTCTTTGTCCACATGTGGTGGGAAGAGTATGCAGACCTGCAGCCTTGGCACTTTGTCACAGTGGGATTCAAAGCAGGGCAACAACACAAAAAAGCTCCACACTGTGCATGAAAAAAAAAGGTTTAGAAGGTGCACCTGCTAACAGTTACTGATATGTGTGTGTGTCACAAGTGTTTGTGTTTAGGAAGTGAGCTTATATAAAAACAATTGTGGGAAAAAACTTATGTACAATATCCTTCATTTGTAACATTCATTAACCAGCAATTTGATTTTGGTTCCAAATGCCCACTAGAGTTCTCTAGTAGGAAATAAAATGTATGTATTAGGCCAGTTGGGTCTGGTAATACAGTTATAAATGTTAAATCTTGCTAGATATCAATAACTCATTTCTAAAAAAAACATGTGGAAATCTGCACTCCAAGATTCTTTATAATTTCTTTAAAGAGCAATTCTGCATTCTGGCTACATGCTGTCAGTTGCCTGATTATCTATTCTATGTACCCTGTTGTCCTAGCAGGGTGGTGGCCAGATGCATTTGTATGTTTAGCAGCCACTGGGCAAGGGGGGAACTAGATGGGTACCCTGGGCAACACAGAATTACACATGTTGCTACTTAGGTGGACATTGTGTTATGCATTCATAGCCAAGCTTGGTGTTTCAACAACAACATCAGCTACCATAACTATGCAGACGACACACAGCTTTACATCACCATGTCACCAGGTGACTATGAACCAATTCAAGCACTGAGGAAATGCTTAGAAGAAATCAATGCCTGGATGTGCCATAATTTTTTTCAACTGAATAAAAACAAAACTGAAGTAATAGTCTTTGGACCAATAGAGGAGAGATCTAAAGTTAGCACACAGCTTCAGTCGGTTCAGCTAGTAACCACTGATCAGGCCCGAAATCTAGGTGTAGTACTGGATTCAGACTTGAACCTCCAAAAGCATTTAAAGACAATTACAAGGTCGGCTTTCTATCACCTGAAGAACATTTCCAGGATTAAAGGACTAACGTCTCAGCATGATCTGGAAAAACTAATGCATGCGTTAATTTTTAGTCGAATTGATTACTGCAACAGTGTTTTCACAGGTCTGCCTAAAAAGTGGATCAGACAGCTGCAGCTGATCCAGAACACTGCTGCCCGTGGTCCTCACTAAGACTAAGAAAGTAGAGCACATCACCCAAGATCTAAAGTCCTTACACTGGCTCCCTGTATCTCAGAGAATAGACTTTAAAATACTTCTGTTAGTCTATAAATCTCTGAATGGCTTAGCACCTAAATACATCACAGACTTGCTATCAGTGTATCAACCCTCCAGACCTATTAGGTCTTCTGGCTCCAGCCTGCTCTGCATACCTAGAACCAGAACTAAACATGGAGAAGCAGCATTTAGTTTCTATGCTCCACTTATCTGGAACAAACTTCCAGAAAACTGTAAAAGTGCGGAAAGCCTGAGTTCCTTTAAATCAAGACTAAAAACACATTTGTTTAGGATTGCCTTCGACCGTTCTAGTTAAACAGTTCAACTAAAACATATCCAACTGTTTTTAATATTCTTTTTTTGTTTCTGCATTTTTTATTTTATTTTATTTATTTTTTTTATTTTTTCCTACTTGCTTTGATTCTGTTTTATCTTCCTGTATTTTAATCATGTAAAGCACATTGCATTGTCTTTGTACTGAATTGTGCTATACAAATAAATTTGCCTTGCCTTGCCTTCTAATTTAATATCAACCTATTTGGCAATTTTTGATGGCAATATCAACTGTCTTCTCATAACCTCCTTTGTGTGCTTTTTGCATAATGTCGTCATTACAATCAAGAAGATCTTTGAGAAATATGTGTTAAAACAATTGAATATGTGCCCCTTATAGTGAAATTTTGACCTCTTTGTAACTCGATATTTTCCCCAAGAGATGAGATTTAACACTGAATTTAATTCAACTATAAAGCCTAATACCTATTCTTCCGTTGGCAATGTATATCTTTTCCTTTTTAACACATCCCTGTAATGTCAGCAATATTTATGCAACTGTGAAAACTGTTGAAACATTAATGCAAAGAAAATGGATGTAACCTTGGACTTTTTCACTTTTAAATGGTAATTCTTTGCCAAGAAGAGGAGAGTTTATTTTCTAAATGTGCAGTAGACACACCTCTGCTGTCACAATGGGTGTTTTTCATCAGACAGAAGAGCAAATTAACTATCAAGGTAAATATGTTACAATTAATTTTTGTAAAGCACAATAAAGAAAAAAGATATAGAAGCGCGTTTTTAACTGAATTATTAAATATGTTTTATGGAGATGAAGGATTAAAATTTCGTTTAAAAAAAAACACCTAACTTCTATTTGGTTTATAGTTCAAGGACAATAAGAAACAGTTTCACATGAAGAGTTTTAAATCTTCACACAGACCAAAATAGCAAGAGCACTCATCATCATAATGTTGACAGGACAGCTGTATTGCTATTTCACAGACCTGTAAGCACAGCCTCTGACAAAAAATGCCAATTTGCCCAGACTGTCCTTTATAAAATACATACATGATCTACTCACACGTCTCAACAGATCACTTATTTAGACTCACACAAATAGATTGCTTTGAAAAAGCATCTTCTTAATGGCATATGTGAGTGGGTTCTAGATAATCTATATAGAGTCATTTGTCGGGCATCTCTAGAGTAGCATAAGATCATGTAAAAAAAAAAACGAAACCCTTCAAAAATGGCTCTGCATCAGTCAGATTGTATTTTTATCAAGAATGTGACTGTCACTGTAACAAATTTAAAGGCTTTAATGTAAACTTTTGCATGTAGTTGTTACCATTCCTAAACAAAGTGTGATCAAGGAGCCATTTGCATTCCTATGAATTGTCTTTGGCCCCTATGAGAATTTTAAAAATTCCCTTACACCTTTTCACAGCTTACATTTTCCATGAAAACCCTAATTGTTTAGGTGAAAGGCCATATTGCATGTTGGTTGGTTTGCAGTAGTGACTAATGCCATTCATTGTAAAACAGTGCAAGTACTTAATTTGTATGAGATGTCTGAAGGCAACTTTTTGAAGAGGAGAAAATCTTAGTGTCCACATGAAGAAGGTTGGATAATGTATGTATGCATCCAGTTCGATACTACTTAAAGTAGTAAAAGATGTCAGAACAATAGGATCAGTCTGCCTTACTAAATTTATAATACAGCATGTTCAGAGACTGAGGGTAAAACTCAAAAGAGATGCATTGGATGATTTGATATTGAATGTAAACATAATTGCTTATGAAAGTTTAAGATGGTATTTCACACATTCAGCCAAGAGTTTTACATATATTATTGCTAATATACAGGTGCATTCAAGTAAACTAGAATTTGTGTTTCAATTAGGTACTTGTCAGCTTAAAAGTACATTAAAAGAAGTATATTTTAAACAGTTTTAAGCCATTAAGTTCACATATGTATAAATGATGTTTTATTTAATTAGTTTTATTCTAATCTGTCAAGGTTTCACAACCTTTAATCATTAACAAAAAATACAGTCTTGAAAACACCAGTGTCCTTCACTTTATGTTTTCAGTTAGTTAAAATGTATTCATTTTTAAAGTACTATTCTAATTAAATTAAATGCATGTGTATCTGACCTGCAGTCTGTGAGTAAAACCTATAGTTTATTGTGAGTTCAACTGAACTATCATATACTATAAGCATCATTTTTGAACAATATTTAAAAAAAATAACATTCCCTTCAGTAAAAATAAAAAAAATAAAATAAAACCATAGATATTTTGAATCACTGGGTATTTATGTAGAAAGCAGGTCATTAGTTCCATTCAACAAATTGATTCTAGTTCCATGGACAAAATAATGAGCAAGTGCTAGGACTAGCCTTACGTGTTTTATAAGAGTCCATGATCAAATAGAAAGCTATTCTTTAGATGAGGCCACATTATTTTGGTGTGGTTTTGTCAGCCACATAGTTCCTTTAATGTTTTACATAATTACAACACGATTTTCAGCCACACATTTAAGCCTTTGACAGTGCTATTATGGTCACCCACCCTCAGAAATTAGAGTCTTTTGCCAGAGGCTTAATGAAAATAGGATGTTGAGCGTGTTTTGTGATCTATTGCTCCGCTTTACTAAAAGACGATAAATATCTCTGGCAGCCTATGTAACGTTTTCAGCCATGATGCAGAAAATAACATGCTGTTTGGCTGCATCCCAATATTGACAAAGACAGACAGATATCAATATTTATAAACTCAAATATTAAAAGTAATTCTATGTGTACAATCTAAAACTGAACAAAGTCATTCTGATGCTGATTAAGGACAAGGCAGCATTAACCTGTTTTCAAAGTCCTTGCAGGTGCTGCTAAATATAAACCTTGCCCCACTTATAATTGGACAGAACACACATGCAAAGTTAATGTAGAAAAATGAGGAGGATAGTGTCGGTAATATCATCTAGGGCCCTCTGTTTAGTTCATGGGATAAAATTAAAATTACTGGACATAAGGATGTGCAACTCCTTGAGCAAGACCAAGCTTAAAAACATCTGTACCAAAAGCCCAAGGCAGCTACATTTTATCCATGTCCTTCAACTTTTCTGATGATGCTTGGAGAGAGATTATTCCCCCTCAGAGCATGTGTAGAGGACCATGCACTCAAGAGGATTAGAGCAAGCAGCAAGCCATGTGAAGGACCAGTCAACCAAGCTACATTAAATGATGGTTGTGAGCCAAAATCTCTAGTTATATAGACACATACACATCCACATGCATATATATATGTGTGTGTAAATAATCTGGTCATTAGCAAAGGGAAACAAATAGCGATATTCTGTAAAGTTTATTTTCTTAACACTTGTTGATTGAATGGCACAGAAATTTTTTTATGATTTTACAATACGTTTTCAAATTATTAGCTTTAAACAAACTAAGCAGTCTACAGATACCAGGGACATCAGAGTCACTCTGGTGCTGACAAAACAATGTGATAAGGCTTGGTATAGTGTGAGACAAAACTATCACATTTATGCCCTGAATTAGAGCCATTTACACTTGGTGTAAGAAACAAAAAGTGCACAAAGCTTGTTCCTTGTCTCTTTTCTTTTTTAACATGGCATGCCTATTGTAGCCTAATAATAAAGGCTGCCTGTTTTATCTCAGCACACAAGCATTACTCCTCAGTGCTTTGCACCGCCTTTTCAAAGCTGATTAAGGGCAAGGAAAAAAAGGCCAGCTCATCCTTGCAAAGGCTGGATATTTACATTTCAGTGCCATGTGCTAAGAATTCTAATTTGGCCACCACAGTTTAAACACAATGGCTCCTTAGCAGTTTCACACTCAAGTGCTTAATGCCTTCGTTAATGTCCTGAGGGACGTTCCTCATTACCTGATTTGGTCAGCTCTGACAAGCGCAGTCTCCTTGCTCAACTCTGTACGTAGTGCCAAGTTCCTTTGCAACACCAAGAGCAGTGAAGTCAAAATCAAAGAAAATTTACGAGTCAAAAAAGCCAAATCTCAAAATAACATGAGTTATTTGGTAGCACCGGGAATATTTCTAATTAGATCAGTGCCCTTGACAAAAACATACAGCCTGAAGTTAAATGTCTAAATTATTCCTGCATTGCCTTGCTGAGTATTTTGGACAAAGACCAAGAACACCATTAGGCTATTTTAAACAAACCCATTAAGTGTATTTTTTATTGCACCACTGATAAAGTCCTGAGGCAATAGAGATATTTTTTTTTTTCTTTTCTAGGTTTTCCTCCGATAAATACACTAAAAACACAAATATAAAAGCGTGATTTGCTCTTTGAATAATGAAGCAAAGTTGTATAGTTTCTCTGTAGCAGTTAATATATTTATTCTGACTTACTAAGGACATTATCAGGGATTAAAGCAAAAAAAAACTTTAAACCGTGCATTATTATACTGTAACTACAGCTTAATTTTTAGCACATTGTAGTCTAGTGATCCCACTAAGATTACAAAAATTAACAGCAAGTAGACCATATACAGGAGTAATCTAAAATCCAAGTCTTAAATGAAATATTAAACCAATGTGAGAATGATCGATGTTTAGCTTTTAATGTGTTTTGATTTCTTTCCATTATTCCAGTTACTTAAACTTAATTGAATAAATGTCTAAACATGCCTCGAGAAAACATTGGAAAGTGCCCTATAAGCAGTCCCCAAGCCAACATCTAAAGAGCCATGCAGCTTTATTTTTGTTTCCCTCCAAATTGCCCATTGTTTGATGGTCACACATGCTACTAAGTATAACCCGTGTTCAGTCTGTTTTGATCCTTGATTTAGACATGGCATTCTGCTAAAGCAGCATTATGTAGATCATGATGAGCAATCATTTAACATTATTTTGTTCAAAGAGCACAAGATAGCCCATGGAGCACAGATACCCTGTATAGATGTTTGTGCAAAAGCAGCAGCAGTCCTTTACATAGGACAAGCATTGATTAGTTGATTGCAGAGGTACCCATTCTAGTTTCAAATTCTTCAAGCTTTGGCCATGCAAAAATAACATAAATATACAAATATATATATAAAGAACATAAAAAGAAGAAAATAAATATATAAATAAACACGAATGATGTATGCATCAGAAGGTTAAAAAAAAACAAACCCAAATGCTTTATCTGTTGGTAATGCTTTTTTTTCTCCTTTGTCCAGTTGCAGCTTCATAGATCACCAAGTAGGCCGTTTAAAGACCCTTTACCTGCTTTATTTTAATGTCAAGATGTTGTTTACATGGTTTATTGTTTGGCAATAGAAGTCATTTTATTAAAATGAATTAAACAATGATTGCGCCTATGCAGGTTTACAGGCATTAGTTCAGGCCTCTAACTTTGCATTGGGTTTTCTCTGCCAATGGGGTTCATTCTGTAGTCTCCAGTTTGAAATCAGCCACCAAGAGTATTTCCCAAAAAGGAGCATTTTCTCCAAGCACATGCACAGCATGTCTTGTAACCAGAGAAGCATTGTGGCAAACAAAGCTAACGTTATTATGTTGCACCTCCGCTGGTTGACCAAAGAAAGAACAAAGCTCATGTACATCTCACACCAACCCATTTGTGGTGGAGAGCTTTGCATGATCACCTTGGAATAAATTTGAACTCGAAACTGGCAGTAGTCCATCTGGACAGGTACCTTTTCTTTATAATATAAGATTTCAATATGAGATGTCGCCTTAATCACATGAGCACGGAGTGGGAGAAAAGTTTCTCAATGAGAGAAGGTAAGTGGCTAGGCTAAAAGTTCAAACTAAACTGTTCTTCTCACTTATGGTTGAAAACTGTGCAGTCAGGTAGAGCACCCTTAAGTGAACTATTTAACATGTGCGTAAGTGGGTGAGTGTTCCTGAGAAATGTAAATCTGCATAATTACTTCCCCAACTATCCATATAAAGGTACAAATTCCCCTGTCTCTGTGAATGAACACGCAGGTGTTCGTTCATAAAAAAGGCAACTAAGAAAGAGAAGAAAAACTTAAAAATTCACAGATTGAGGCTTTGCTGACGGAGAGGTGAGCAGCAAAATTAAAGGACAAGCAAAAAGCCAAGTAGTTGAACAACAGCTGTAAATGCTGTGGTTGCACTGCTACAGAAGTAAAATAAAAGAATTAAAATCAAAACTCGAAGCCACTGTCGCTACAGGTGTACGAACCAACATCTTTGTCAACAGTGAATAAACATGTAATTTATAATTGCCGACTTGTATGTTGCCTAAAAATGGGAAACTGCTTCCAAGTAAAACAAATGTCTTTTAGTGAAAAACTAGGTTTGGATAACAGCCGACTGATTGCGTAAGACCTTTACATCAAGTCTGGAGCACTATTAAAATGTGTTCGTACCTGAGAGAAGAAATACAGTAGAAGAAAAATGGTAAATGCGGCGTTTTCTCCCACATCACTCTAACAAACCATTTAAGGAGGAATTTATGCGCACAAACGGTTCTTGCTAGTGGCCCAAAGATAGCATGTTGATTGGTGACTCACAAATTTAACTGTCCCAAACCGCACAAGTGCTCTTAGATTAGGAAATCCATCAAGTCACACAGTAACTCTCTCATCCCCTCTATCACTCATTCAGCCTTCTGCCATCGTGCAGATACAATGTCCCAATGGCCAAGAACACAATATATTAAAAATGATTTATTCCAACACCAACCTGCCCAGCCCTTGACAGCAGAAGGATTTAATTAAAGCAACAATGTGTAACATTTAGCCACTAGGTCTAATGCCTGAAGGTTACTGGTATTAGATCTGGAGCTTTCAGGTGTAGTGCCCCTAAAAGCAACTGATCACACTGCACTGCTGCAAAATAAACTCTCTCCCTGGGTGTTTTAGAACCTGATGGCAGACCACTTTGTATCAGCAGATTTAAATGTCATGTAATTCTTTTGTAAAGACAAGTCCACATTAGGTCCCCTAGATCCTACATCGGAGCAGAAAAAAATGTCTGCCCAGGTATGTGTTACATCTGTTTTGTTGCCTAACAGCAACTTTTAGCTTAGTTAGCTTTTGCGTTTGAGGAGGTTCAAAACTGCTGTAAAGCAAAACTCTGAATCCAAACCTCTCAAGTTCTATAGGCCAATTTAAGAGAGGAGCCATACGAATGAAGCATTGATACGTGCCAAGTGCAGCATATATTGGCAAGACAAATTATTTTGTAATTAGTATATATCAAATTAAGCTAAAAATGGAGTCATCAGTTATGCTTTATAGCTTTAAATAGCTGATGCATTTTTATTATCATGATATTTATCTTTTTGTTTTCTTACTGTGTGTTCTAATCTCTTCTATTCTATTATATACATAGGGTTGGAACATGCATTTATTTGTAAAAAAAATGCATTTAGATACATTAGGTGAATCGTAAGATGCTAAAATATGTATAAGACGTTTTTTATCTGTTGGGATCCTAAGGCTTGCCCACCAGAGGGCGCCGAGGATCCTCTTCTGTTTTTTATTTTCTTTTAGGGACTGGGTTACTGTTGGGATCTGGGGATGTACCACCTTTCTCCAGCAGAGTGCGCCGTGGGTCTTCTGGGCTGGAGCCCTCCTGCACACCTGGAGCTCGTCTGCTCATCAGGAATCTTCCCTACATAAGCAGCTGCCAGACCTTCCTTCAACGCCGCAGTGTTGACCTTAGTTTGGTTAGCAAACCTGAGCCTCTGTTACCAGAAAGAACCTAAGTCATCTCAAGTGAGAAACCTGATTCTAATCTGCCTCTGTCTTTGCTCACAGGAAACCTGTCTCAAGTCTGAAGCTCTGGGTGAGCTTAACCTGCCTGCCAGCCCTGGTGAGCCAAACCTGAAGATTCCAGTCTGGATTTTCTCCTGCTGCTCTTAGAGAAGAGCTGGAAACTCTGATCAAGGTCTGCCATTCAAAGTCAGAAGCTAGACGCTGCTGCTGCTTGTGCACTCTGCTGAACCAACAGTCTCTGGACCCAACGGTTCCCTCCCTCACAAGTTAAGCCTGGACTCCTTCAAGGAAGACTCAGAACAATCTTAAAACTCAATTAATCTTCTGACTGGCTGGCTAATCAAACTGTCCATCTCTGCAGACATCAGTGAACCCAACCCGGACCAGTACCTGATCCAGTTCATGTTCTTGTATCAATCTAACTTCAATAAACTCTGTTAAACTTTTACTCAGCCTCCGTTTGTGTTCTGCATGTGGGTTTAACCTAAAAAACCAATCATGACATTATCCATTTATTTGTCTCCCTTTTACCTGCACTTTCTTTCATCTTTTCTCCATTTTCTTGTTTTCCCTTTCCTGTTCTACTTTCCCATTGCAGTGTCCATATAATCTGTAATACTCCCTGCATGAATTATAATAAAGCTATTTAAATGCATAAATCAAGCGGAACACAATGGCGAACGCCGTACTGATCCACTTGTGAAAGTAACATTTGTTGGACTTTTTTTTGCATCAAGAAAATCATTGCCACATCGCCAGACAGGACACTGAAAAAACTAAATAAATAATACAAATAAAATATGTAAAAGACTTGGGTCAGTAGACAGAAAAAAATAGCAAACAAACAATTGACTAGTTCATTATCAGCTTAAAACAGCTATCAATTTCTCTGTTAGCATCCAAAAAAAATAATAGACCTTTCTTAAATAGTTTTGGCACATTCAAACCGAACCCATTTCTAGCATTAAACTGTTTGGTTATATGCAAAGTCTATTGAAGATGGCACTGAGGAGTCTCGAGAGGTCCATTTGCACAACTTAAGCATCGAGAGTGATGAGTCTTACACTGTTTCCAGTTTCATAAGCAGTGTGTTTTAAGAGTTCAAATGTCCAGAAGTGACAAGTGGCAGAAGCTGGAGTTCCTAAATCTGAACTTTTGCAGCTACGACAGATGATGAGGATCCACCAATCAAAAAAGCAGATCCAGGAGCTGTCTGAGAGATAGACACTACATGCAAGTCGTACTCTGTTTCTGTTCAAATATTAAAAAAA
This sequence comes from Cyprinodon diabolis, assembly GCA_030533445.1. Classification (NCBI taxonomy): domain Eukaryota; kingdom Metazoa; phylum Chordata; class Actinopteri; order Cyprinodontiformes; family Cyprinodontidae; genus Cyprinodon; species Cyprinodon diabolis. The sequence goes on along the minus strand of CM060064.1, from coordinate 35,145,632 downwards.
AAATAGCTTGACAGGGTTTAAAAATAAGGGCCGAACTGATAGAGGTTACAGAATAAAATATATATATATATATATATTTATTAAAATTTACCAATAATGCTCTTATTGGGAAATACAAAACTGGTTAACAGTTTAATGCTGTTCTGCCACAATAAAGTTTGATCATGCCAGGAAAGTTTGTGCTAATAAATCCTATGGGCATTTCAACGTTTTATAGCTTACTTCCTCTGTTTGCAAACAAAAAGCAGCACATTGTGGTCCCACACCCTTGTAAGCATTAGTCAAGCACTATGATACTGCTGTAAGTTGTGTATTGCACCACAAATGGTTAGAAAAAAGCAATTAAATTTTGAAGAGACACAATCCATCATAACACTAAACAATGTAGGTCTTCGCTGTAGAAAAATGGAAATAGTCAAGGTGTCATCGAGTACTGTTCTCTTAACATTCAAAGGCACTCAGAAACTGGGGGAAACTGACAGGAAGAGGTCTGAGAGCGGTGATAGGCGGCTTACAGGACAACAGCTTCAAGTAATAGTAATCGTAGTAAGAAAGTCTCAGTTTCAACTGTTATGACTTGGAGTTACAGGTTTGACAGGGAGGGTTATCGCAAGGAAGCAATTGCTAAGACCTGATTAAAAGACAAAGATTGTTGTCTCTGTCCCGAAACAACCAGTGGACAACTTAAGGCCGGAGGATAATATATTCTACTAAAGAATCAAAATTTGAAATCTTTGATTCATCACAAAGGATGGTTCTATGCCGTTTATTGAATGAAACAATGATTATACTGTGTGGGATATTGACCGTAAACTATAGAAAAAGAGGTGTGATGCTCTGGTCTGTTTTGCTATATCCAGTTGGTTAACTAAACCCAATTGGCTGCCACAACATTCTGCAGCTGAATACAGTGTGCCCTTAGTTCAAAATGATGCAAAAGATACAAGCTGTGTGCAGTCTCAGTCTCCAGTCTTAAACCCCATTGAGCTTGTTAGGGATGAACTGGACTAAATAGGAAAAACAAGGCAACCTACAAGAGTCACACATTTATAGGAACTTCTGAAACTATGGAAAACAACTGTCTGACGAACAGTTGAATTCTATAGTAGAAAGAATAGAAGTGTAGCCAAAAGTGGCTCCTTTGCTGAGCCAAATGTTTGTAATACATTTTAGTACGTAAACTGACTCATTGTGTCACAATCTGGCACCATAGGCTGGGTTTTTCTCCTTTTTCACTTACCTGCTTTGCTCTGCCCCACCCTCATTACCCCTCATCAGATCCATCTGTTCCACTACTTTATATGCCACCGGTTGCCAGATTATTTGAGCTTTGTGCGAGGCTATTCTAGTGTTTCCTGTATGTTTTTAGTTCTGCCTGTTTCTGACCTGTTTCTGCCCCTGGACTGAGTATTTGGCTGCTCAGGTATTGTCCTGCCTGTCCTGTGTTTCCAGGCTGTTACCTGGATTCTGCCTGTTGTCGACCTTGGACATGTCTTCTGCGCACGGCTTGGATTACCCTCCTGGATCCTTTGGTTCCTCTGTGAGCACTGGCTGCTCCAATATGCTTTTCCTCCTCTCTCCTGGATCACTGGTTGGGGCTCAGTTACAAACAACGGAGTTCCGCTCCTCTGGACTACACTCCTTCTGGGCACAGACTGAACTTTGCCAGTTTCCAGTGAGCCCGCCGCAGCAGATGAGAAGCCGCATGCTTTTTTTTAATAAGCACTTGTTTCTAAATTCAATTCAATTAAGTTTATCTATATAACGCCAATTCACAACACATGTCATCTCAAGGCACTTTACAGAGACAATTCAACCAGATCATACAGTCAAATTGAGTTCCTTATTTATACTTTATTTCCCCTCAATGGTGCAGTGAGATGTTAAACTAAATTGTTTTTTTTATCCATTATTACTGTACAAAATGCATTGTTTAGACATTGTAAAATTGTTGACCAAAAGTTTATATACTTATTGTTGTTTTTCACTTATTGTCAGATCTTAATATTTTCTGTCAAAATAACATTTTTTTTTCTGTGCCCTGCTCTGTTTCTTTGCTGATCTCTACCGTTTGCTGCCTGTGTTTCTCCTGAATTCTGGATTTTATTCTTGGATTGTTTCACCACAGCTTTCCTATATTTACATCACTCTGCTTCACAGAATTCCTACTACCACATTTATACTGACATTGACAAAATATAAGCAATTTAAATTTCCTAAAAGGAGAGCTAAATGCCAGTGTTAAAGGTTGCTTAAAACTATTATGTCATGTTGTGGATTCCTTTGAAACTCAGTCTTTGCTCTAGCAGTAAAATGAAGGCCGTATGCCGCAGGCAGCTATTAAATCCTACCTGACAAATCTCAGGGGTGCTTCTGTGATCAGGAGCCTAAAGCATGCAACACTTCACCTAAAGAGAACCAATAGCATGGGTGTAGAAAAGGTCGACACACAGAAAAATAGCCATGACACACTTTTTTCCTTTAGGTCTTTTACACAGCACTATTGTACTTCAGTAAAAGTCATTTAAATTCAAATAGCAGAAGTAATGTGCTGCAGAATGCACAAGTCGAAGATACATATTCTGTTGCTTAAAGTAGATTCAACAGGAATTAATATGTGTTGGGGGTTTAAACAAAGACATGAACTGGTCAAACTTGTCTGTTTCATTTTGTTAAAGTTTTCTAAGAAATAATAGAGTGCAAAACATACATTTGGAGAACAGCAAAACCAGTGCCTAGTACAAAAACCCAAATGGCATGCCTCACTCAGCTTTTAAAAGACACATCAATAAATCATTTTGTGGGTCTGTTGGAATCAGGAAGGGACACGCCATAATCCATTACATGTGATCCACAATGTTTTAGTAAGTGTCATAATCCGTTAATAGACTTAATTTGAAAGGTGCTTTACTAAGCAATCACAATCCGTTCGTATTCTTAACCAATGTCTTCTTTTTCTTAAAACAATCTGGATTCCAAATAGGGATATCAAGTCAGAATCATCTCATCATCTGTTAATGTTCCTTTGCATACAAAGTGTACAAACCAATGGCACATGAAATATGCTCTTCCGATCACAGGTTACATGCACACCATCAATCCTCAAGATTAATTTGGCCTATGAGATGAGGTGCTCAATGATTCATTTTGTAATATTTGCCTGCAAATGAATCCTTATGTATTGTGACAGGTAAAATTAAATGATTGCTTACCAACTAATCTAGACATAATTTTTCTTCTTTTGAGCAATAGTCAGCATAGTGATTCTACAGGGCATTTAGTTTTACCAGCTGCTGTTGTTAGAAACATAAAAAACTGTAGGTATGAATTTTTCAATAGTTGGTAAAAAGCAACATTAATGCTAAGGCTTACAAAACAATTTATGTGCTCTGGATGTTTCTGCAAGTCCCTGAAAGTTATTTGTAATTGGAACAAGACTCAAGATAATAATTTACCATGTTTGTGCCACTTGTCTTGACAATCTACAGTAGCCTTAGCTTTTTGTGTAACCTTGTTTGACATCAGTAAAGGGTATTCTTGTTTTCTTTTCTCTAATACCTTAGGAGATGTAAAGCAAGTAAGCTCACTCAGCTTTTCACTTATTTCCTCCAGGGGACCCACATTTAGCCTCTAAATCTGTTGAGCATCAATACAAAAAAATTGACACAAACAAAAGATGTTATTTGTCTTTGAGATAATTAAAACAAAACAAACTACGATACAGTAAGTAAGCATTTAACTTTATCGCGAGTTAATGGTCAGTTTTGTCTTTACATTTCAATCTTAAAAACTCACAAGGAAAGAAAAATACAATTACTGTAGAAGAATTTTATTGATACAATTACTTTAGTCTTTGGCGTCCAGACCTCGGCAGGAAACATAAGTGCTGAATTTTGCTTTGATGCTGGTATGCTTCTGCACCGTTGGTCTGGAATTTCTAGTGACACACAGCAGTTTCCTGCTAAAGCACAAGGGGGAGCCTATTCGAGAACTCGCAAGAACTTGGGCAGCGCCGACGGGAGTGTTTATCTTCCAAAACAACAATGGCATGTCTGTAAGTCATCACAGTCATGGAGATGGATCTAGATTTGCTAGACCTCAAACAGGTTATGTTAATGGAGCACATATCCTCAATTAACCTTTCATCGTAGCTGTCCATTGTAGATGTTCCTCGGCTTAAAAAAAAATGGCTTGCCACGGCACCAAATCGAGAAGGACGACCACAGCCGGAAAGGCATACCAAGGACCAATTACAGCTGCTTTTTGTCTGTGCACTTCCGCTTGAGGTCTGCACAGGTTTGCGACCGTCCGACACGTAGTCAGGATTTTTTTGAGGTGCAAGACAGATTTGACAGTTGCAAAGGCTATGCGTCAGAAGCATACATTGGCCTTAAGTAGAAGAATCCCCATGGAAAAGATGAAATTTTAGCTATGATTGACGAGAAGGGGATGGGTTAAATCGGGGTCATCTGAATCAAGTCAGACACAGCACAACCACTGCCTGCGTTTAGACTGGGTAGGAGACTGAGTTGTGGATTTGAGACCTTTTAAGATGAACTGCGGATGAAGATTGGGCTTCGTTGAGGTGTGGTTCAAAGCTGATTGGCTTGTTGGATGCGAAAGAGGGTAAGTAATTCAGCTTCTTCAGTTGAACTTCCGCCTAGGCTTCATTAAAAAGAATTGCAAACACCTGATTTTTGTCATGAAATAGTTAATGCTGAATAAGATGGGTTTTTGTTTTTCTTTAAATTTTCATTCAAACTCATTTAAAAAATACTTTATTGATCAGAAAAGAAAATTAAATCTAGTATTTTGTAGGTTTTCTTTTCAGTAATAGCATAGGGAAAAGATCTTCTGTAGCAGTCTGTCTTGCACCAAATCCAGAAAAGCTTTAATGTAATACAATCTTTTTTTTGTTTAACAGTCTTCTAAAAAGGATGCCTACCTTACTACTGTGAAAAATGTTCTTCATTTTATGAAGTAATCCTAAAATCATCTCCATGGGTTCTAGATGAGTTCCTAAAACAGAACCGACCATCTTTTTCAGATTGTTGAGCTTCTATAAGTCAATGGCTCTGTTACCCAGCAGATAAAGGCAGAACAGCTCATACTTTCCTCAACAGACTTTAAGACGATATGCAACATATTGCTGCAAACAACAAAGACGTACACTTTCTTCGGAATTACAGTCTGCTTTGTTCCTTCCTGTAGACTCCTTCAAAGTTGCGTCTTTAGTTGAGCTTGCTGTTCAGGTGAGCAAAGTATTTATACTTCTCTATGACCTTCACTTATTCTCTCATGATGTTCATAGCTTTCAAAGTTTTACTGCTTCTTGCCGATCTCTGATGCAACCAAAAATTCCAGAGTCATCCAAGTATTTCTACAATGACGGGACTCAGTTCCGTATTGGAGGTCAAAGTGTACAGAAAAAGAGAATGGTAAGAGTACCATCTCCAGTAGTTTTCCTGTGCTGTGGGTTTTTAAAACAGTTATAGTATAGCATCACCAAATTACTCCATGGCAATAAGCGATCTGCAGGGGGCCCCAATAGCTGCTTGGTTGCGCATGTGGAGTAACAGAAGTCTTACCTTTATAATGAGGGATGTCTGGACAACACCTCTATAGTCACTGAGGACTATTGTCTGACTATGTCCAATTCTCTTTGCCATATTTGTATTTGTGTAAATAATGAAGCAGTTTTGAGCTGTCATCAGGGAAATATTTTTGTATTATATTTTTAATTGCTTATTTTTTGTGGCCAGATTAGGAGGAAACTATGGAGAGCTGTTATATATGGTTTAAGATTTTGTCTCTTGCAGTCTTTGCTCTGCCTTGCTGCTGTTGTATAAAATGCATATATCCCTGGTAAAGCTACAGTGTGTAATAATTTCAGGGATATACAGTCAGAAATGTAATATATCATACATAACTATGTTATTTATCATCATCTACGAGCTCAGCCTCTTAACCTTAATATTTGCGTTGCCTTAGAATTCGTTATTTATAATTACATAGGAGCGGGTCTCGCAGCCATGGAGGCAGACATCTTTGCGCTACGGCAGCGCAGAGCCAACAAACTAGCGATTGCGAGATCGCCCATTACGCTCGAAAGTAACTACGGCAAGTTGAGAGAGATGAACTGAGACGGTACTGAACAATAGATGGCAGTATTAAAATTATCTATGTAAACAAACCTCATCACTTGAGAAAGTAGGTGATGTGGATGTCGTGGAAGACATTTTGTCCCGTAACGCTCGCCGTACTGTTGGGGGGGAGAAGCGGTGGGGGGGAGATGTTCATGTTGCTGCGGTCTGCAGTCTGGACGTTAGATGTCGATGAAAATTACACACTGTAGCTTTAACGGGAAAAATAATAACAAAGTGACAATAATAATTATAGACTGTAATATATTCTCCATTAGGGTTGTGGGAAAAATCGATTTGGTGACATATTGTGTTTTTTACATTCTCAATATAATATAGATTTTTCAGTTCCAGATATCGGTTTAAAAAAAAAAAAAAAAAAAACAGTAAGGGAAAATGTGCTACCACCACTGTGGCAGATAGAGCTGTGGAGCCCTTTTACTGTGCGGCACAGCACCATATCTGTAGTTGAGGCAGTCACAGTGAAAGATGTGGGCTAACTCAAACCTTAAACGACATGGATAACAAAATAACTAAATGATCAATATCTTCTGATGAGCATATACAGCACCTGCTTTCTTATTTATACATTTAATTTTGATAGCTGGGAAAAATTGCAATTATATAGTGACATTGCAATAGTGTGATAATGTCATATCAGTGTATTGGTTTAACTACACTTAGCAGCCAAGTATTTGGACAGTCTATGAAAATGCCATGTTGGATTCAAGTTCTCTACAGAGATGTTTTAATTTTAGTGGAATAGTTCAACAAAGTCTTGGAAACATTCATGCACACTTATGTTTTTACTGACAAAAAAACATGAAACAGTTAGAGCAGGTTTTTCAGATTTAAATCCATGATGAATTTCCTATGCCTGTTCTAACACATACCAAAGGTGTTTGATTGGTTTGGGATCTGCTGACTATAGAGACAACTGAAATGCAGTTAACTACTGCAAATGTAACATTGTAATCATCTTCATCATATAAAGATCTGTTAAGTACACGCAGTTGCTCGCATGTGTTTGGCCATCATCTTTTTTTTGTGATAACAAGCAGCTGAACAGCTGTGTCTATGATGTGGTCATTGATTACATAAAATCATATATTCATAGAGTTAACATGTTTTAAAGAAAAGTAAAAAAGAAAACCATTGCAAAGTTCACACCAACCTTTATAAATTCATTTTGCACACCGTCTTCAAAAACTAGCACTAAATGTTATTAAAAATGGGTATTGGGCATGAATTAATTTATCCAGTCCTGTTAACTTCAGAGGGACGTCTAATTACACAAAACTGAAACAGAAGCACTTCAATTGGTCGACCTCAAAGGCAGTTTTCCATTCGCCACACTTTCCAGGGCAATTGAAACAGTGATTACTGCTCAACACAAAGCCATTTCTTTGACATTTTAAAAGAGCAGTTGAAAATCTACAAAGCACATCAGTAGAATGGCTGGACGTGGTTTTATGGCCTTTTAAAAATAGGTGGAAATAGAGCTAACAAATCAGTCCATTCTCCTGAAATTCACATAAACAGCTTACCTTTTTCTTAAAAAAGGATGATATCAAAGACACAAAGATTGATGTAGCCCCTTTGTGCAGGTAGGAGCGTATCCTTTTTACACACTCCTGCTGTCTACCTGTCAACAGCCTTCAACATACTTCTGCTTCCTCTCCTCTACTGTGAGGCCCCCCACATTACCTCAGCCTTTTTCACAATTTACAGGCCCCCTACTGCTGTCTGTCAGATAGCAGCCTCAGACATGTTGCACCACTGCGCAGGAGTCTCTGGAGTTAACTGTCACTTTTTTTTTTCCTATGCTTTTCACAGGGCGAGGAAGCAAGAAGTACAGAAACCCACTCAGGGAAGGAAGATGTGGCCAAAACTTTCAGCCTACGATGGGAATCGTTAGGTTGCACACATGTTGGGAGGCATGTAATATTAGTGCACCTAGTGATGCTGTTACAATATGCTAAGGGACACGGCAGATATATGGTGTCTCCCACTAAACCTTACAGTGCATTTATGTGCCGTCAGGACATAATTATCAGCAGATTTTGGAGTCAGATTTCTACACCTATATAGTATAATTAAGAGTCAGACTGGGCAATGGACAGATAAAATAGGAGCCATATATTATTGGGACCTGTGTGTGACAATGATAATAAAATTGCTTTAAAGGCTTGATTAACTAATTAATTTCATACAATTAACTTCATTACATTTTAAACCCTTACACTCCAGTGGCATGCAGTCAGTTATAGTCTTTTTCAAACAAGTATTAGTATGAAATAACTCTATAGTTATAATTTACTTAATTTAAACTATTTTGAGAAAGAACTTCCACTGGTACAATTACCACTTAAAACTATTAACCAGCATACCACTTGATTTTTTAGTAGCTGATTTTTTTTTGCAGCAAATAAAAGCAAAATGGGAAATTCTATTCCAGGAACAATATATATACGGTATATAAAAAAATAATATCTTCACATATCTTAATTCTTCCAGACTTTTACGCCGAATTGCCATCTATAGCATTTACAGACCTTTTTTTCTGTAAACTAGTTTGCATTTCAACCTGGACCTTTCACCTCATTTGTGTTTTATGTTTTGACTCCAAACCCAATCAGAAAAGAAATTAAACAGTAGCATCTATCTGTCAGTGAAAGATACCCATATACAGCATCACTTTTTAAGATACAGAATCAGTAGTATTTGCTGAACCAGCTTAATCATGTTAGCTTACACTCTTAACATCTTATGGAAACATAACACTGTAAAGAAAAAATCTTTACAGCCAAGATTTTAAGTTGAATGGCATTAGAGAAACAAAGGATTGTCATTTTATTGTTGAACATTGAAATGGCAGTATTGGTTGCACTGTTTGCACTCTTTTTTTAAATTCTCATCATGAGTGAGAAATAACAGTGAACATCCTCTTTAGAAAACTTTTAAACAACAGCATCTTAAGAAAGCTCCGTCATCCAGGAAAATACACATCAGATATATTTCCATTCATTGGAGCAAAATTTGTGAGGCAATATTAACTGTAATGCCGTTAAAGGTTAAAATTACGCTTGGGTGAATTAATTATGAAGTAGCGTTAGCAAGCTAGAGCAGAACACAGATCGGTGATGGGCCGATGTTATAATAAATGTGTTGCAATTTCTTTGTTGTGTCATCAAGTATTAGTGATTAATGTTACCCTGAGACATGAAGAGAGAAGTAAGATTGTACAGTAACAGCCATTCAAAATGGTACTTCCCAGTGAAATGGCAGCCGAATGGCAGCTAACTTCCCTACAACTCCCAGTAAAATCCCCTCCAACTTTCAGCCACTGGAAGACCCCCCCCAAATGTCCTTGGCGCAACCTCAAACAAGCATAACAATTTATTTGCGAAATTTGGTAAGTTTATTCAAATTCTGCTTCCATTAAGCTATTCTAACACATATTTTACAATGCGCAACAATAAGGTTGATGAAGAGATGTCTACTGAAGATCAGGAGAAACAGAAGAAAGAAGGCAGCAGAGCTAAATGCAGTTTAAACTTAGGGTTAATTAGTAGGTTGACTCACATCTGGACAACTCGAAAGCTACCCCCCCTTTGCAGGTGTGGGTCGCATTGGTGATGTGTGTGCAGCATGCAAAACTGGTCTCTTATTAGCTCGTTCTATTGACTAGAGCAGCGATCCCCAACCACAGACCGGTTATATGTCACACAATATTTTCACAGACCGGCCTTTAAAGTGTGGGGGGTAAATACAATCAAATAAAATGATACAACTGGCATAAAATCAAATACAAACAGCATAAAAATAAAACTCACCTTTATGTTGAATTAGTGGGAGCTCTGAGCTTGTTTCCTCGAAACAAGCCAGTCCCATCTAGGCGTAATCGGAGACAAATCCCACTTCACAAAGATAGGATGTTAAAGATAGGATGCATCTTAACCTATTAACCTGTGTCAAGAGGCACAGATGCACTGACTGATGTAATTGGGAGAGAATACCCCAATTTTTTATATTCTTCAAAATAAAACACCACTCACACTCTGATCGTCGATAACTCATATATATATATATATTTTTTTGTGTGTGTGGCCCGGTACCAATTGACCGACGGACCAGTACCGGTACGGGGCCCGGTGGTTGGGGACCGCTGGACTAGAGCACACACTACAGTTAGCAATAAAAGCTGGATTAGACCTACCTGGTAGGTGCAGCATGATGTAAGTAATTTTTAACCAAAAATATGAATTGTAAAATTGTAATCAGCAGGTCAGGTTTTTAACGATAATGAAACATATTCTGTACACAGTAACCATACACAATATACAGGTTTAAATTTTGGAGAAAATTCCTAAACTAAATTTAACTTTATAAAAATACATCTTTAAATTAGCCAGTTTATTTTAGACTCTCCTAAGCATTCTACACTATACAGGTGCTGGTCATAAAATTAGAATATCATGAAAAAGTAGATTGATTTCAGTAATTCCATTTAAAAAGTGAAACTTGTATATTATATTCATACATTACATACAAACTCATATATTTCAGACGTTTATTTTGTTTAATTTTGATGATTACAAATGACAACAAATGAAAATCTCAAATTCATCATATCAGAAAATTAGAATATTACTGAAGACCAATAAAAACAAAGGATTTATAGAAATGTTGGCCAACTGAAAAGTATGAACATGAAAAGTATGAGCATGTACAGCACTCAGTATTTAGTTGGGCCTCCTTTGGCCTGTATTACTGCAGCAATGCGGCGTGGCATGGAGTCGATCAGTCTGTGGCACTGCTCAGGTGTTATGATAGCCCAGGTTGCTCTAATAGTGGCTTTTAGCTCTTCTGAATTGTTGGGTCTGGTGTATTGCATCTTCTTCTTCACAATACCCCATAGATTTTCTATGGGGTTATGGTCAGGAGAGTTTGCTGGCCAATTAAGAACAGGGATACCATGGTCCTTCAACCAGGTACTGGTAGCTTTGGCACTGTGTGCAGGTGCCAAGTCCTGTTGGAAAATGAAATCTGCATCTCCAAAAAGTTGGTCAGGTGCAGGAAGCATGAAGTGCTCTAAAACTTCCTGGTATGTGGCTGCGTTGACCCTGGACCTCAGAAAACACAATGGACCAACACCAGCAGATGACATGGCACCCCAAACCATCACTGACTGTGGAAACTTTACACTGGACTTCAAGCAACGTGGATGAAGTGCCTCTCTTCTTTTCCTCCAGACTCTGGGACCTTGATTTCCAAAGGAAATGCAAAATTTACTTTCATCAGAGAACATGACTTTGGACCACTCACCAGCAGCCCAGGCAAGACGCTTCTGACGCTGTCTGTGGTTCAAGAGTGGCTTGACACAAGGAATGCGACAGCAGAAACCCATGTCTTTCATACGTCTGTGTGTGGTGGTTCTTGAAGCACTCACTCCAGCTGCAGTCCACTCTTTGTGAATCTCCCCCACATTTTTGAATGGGTTTTGTTTCACAATCCTCTCCAGGGTGCGGTTATCTCTCTTGCTTGTACACTTTTTTCGACCACATCTTTTCCTTCCCTTCGCCTCTCTATTAATGTGCTTGGACACTGAGCTCTGTGAACAGCCAGCCTCTTTAGCGATGACCTTTTGTGTCTTGCCCTCCTTGTGCAAGGTGTCGATGGTCGTCTTTTGGACAACTGTCAAGTCAGCAGTCTTCCCCATGATTGTGTAGCCTATAGAACTAGACTGAAAGACCATTTAAAGGCTTTTGCAGGTGGTTTGAGTTAATTAGCTGATTAGAGTGTGGCACCAGGGGCCATCAATTTTGAACCTTTTCACAATATTCTAATTTTCTGATATGATGAATTTGAGATTTTCATTTGTTGTCATTTGTAATCATCAAAATTAAACAAAATAAACATCTGAAATATATGAGTTTGTATGTAATGTATGAATATAATATACAAGTTTCACTTTTTAAATGGAATTACTGAAATCAATCTACTTTTTCATGATATTCTAATTTTATGACCAGCACCTGTATATATTCTTCAGCATGCTTGGTCTTTCTCTCCTTATGCCCACATGAGGTCATGCTTTTGTTGTACATCATATTGGACGAGTGTGGCTCAGTCAAGTTAATCCGTTTTCTGCATCAGTGACTTGCAACAAGTCCACTTTCTTTTTCATTAAGTGATTGAGGGTTCCTGCAGGCTGAGGGAGACAGAGCCCATAGCTTGAGTCAAAACAGCCTGCACAGTCAACACATATAAATAGCAATTCATTTCAGGAAATATTTGTGTTCGTATACAGTAACATAGTTTCAGATTCGACCGAGCTCTGCAGGTTTTTATTCCATGGAAACACAGGCCAAAATTCTTTTAAAAATGTTTTTTTCACTCTAGAAATACGTAATTGTTTACAGCTACTGAAAGTAACGGGAGAGATCAGGCTCCCAGGCCATGAGATGCCATCATCTACTCCCTCCATCTGTCTGCCCAATCTTCCGAGGGCTAATTATCCCAATCCCCTGTATCCAGAACCTAGACTGGTGGCACGCATCTCGGTCCCAGAACGCTAGCATTTTGCCTTCTAGCTAAAATATGGAAATTAATTACAGCCTGCCCTGCTGCCAGTGAGAGGAGGATGAGGAAAGGGAATGGTATGAAGGCCTGTCCCAGCCAGGTGTGGGACGGTGCAGTAGGATTATCTCTTGAGAGCTTCATTTAGCAGCTCCCCAGGTTAGAACTCAGTTTGATATAAACCGTTTTGTTTTTTGTTTTGTTATTTTAACCACAGGAGGCTATTTAGTCATTTAAAGTCACTATCATATAGTTGGATGTCATCACACAATATTATACAAAAAAAGAGAAAAAACAATGTAACCAAGTCTTTTGCACTTGGAAATATATGTATATGTTGTGAATGGAAATGGATATTTAGCAGGAAGAAAACCAAACAGGTGTCTTAAAGAAAGTAAGGGATGGAAAAATGCCTGCTTATGACCTAATACACACCTAAATAAAGAATTGAGAAATGGGAACAACAAAACCATACCAAGGTTTACCTGAGGTCTTCTGAGGTCGTCAAGGCCATGCTTTCCAATTGTTTCTTATCTAGGTAAGAAATTTTTAAATTTGAAAGGAGTTGAATTCTGGCACTCTCCGAGGTACTGTAACAGCATCCAAAGTTTTCCTAGATTCACATTGAAAGCCAACTGAGTGGTAAAAAAGCTGTTTATTTTACTAACTTTGTATAGCTTGCTGCAGAGCTAAGCTCCAAAGCAACTGACTGCACTCTGAATAAACTCACAGCACTATTTTGTCTAAAGAAATTTTAAAACACAGCAATAAAATGTGTGACGTACCATGAGCAAAGTAGATTTAGAAAAGCATCAATTCTGGAACAAGAGTTATTTTAGTTTTATTGCAAAATGTGCAAGTTGAAGTTTTAAAGTAATTACTCGGTGTTCCAAATATCATTTTTGGGGTGTTAAAACTATTTATTTGGTGTTATATGTTTATAATGTAAAATCTCATCTAGCAACAACTCCGTATTTGGATGGGGCAAACCCCTTCATACGCTCATAGGATGGGATGGAAGAAAGTTCTATCTGCACATTACACCCATGTGTTCTGTTGAAAAAAAAAAAATCAATAAACCTTAATGTGTGCCTCTTTTGTGATGTTTTCTTTTCAACGTAACAAATTTGCTTGATCACAAAAGCCGTGTCGCTGAAATGAAAGGTGCAGTGCTCCATCATTACAATAATCAGGAGGAACATGAACCTAAGCAGTGTGAGCAAACTGAGAAAGAAGTTGCAGGTATAAGTCTCATTTTACAGTGAGTTAACTGGATTGGTATTCAATGGTATGCAATACACGCTTCTTTGAATTGCATTACTTGGCATACTGGAAATAAAATATTGCAACATATTTTTAGACAAAAGATAAGATCAGGGGCAGTAGTATCCATTTGGGGGTTAGTTTTGTTTGTGTGTGCATTACTGTCAGAAGTGTATTTTTTGAAAGATATTTTTGCTATTCAAATATGTAACATAAGCAAATAAAAGAATAGAGAAAGCACTCCTTTTACATACTGTATAAAAAAAGGAGAGCGGCACTCATTGTCGCAGAGCTGCACCATCTGTCAGTCAAAATGCAAAGGAGCTACCCATTTCACGGCCAACCTTCGCATGATGGTCGGAAAATTAATCAGAGCTGGTGAATGGATATAATTAACATTAATTAATGCAATATAGTAAAGAAAACTAAATGCAGCAACAGCAAGACTGCAGAACAGTTTTACCTGGATTATTCTCAGGGATTTTTTGTAACTGAGGAGTGTAATATAAAGCGACACTATATAAGTGAATTGCACATAAAACACACAACTGAAAAAGCTGCTCGTTGCCAGCATTGTCCATCTCCGTTACAGCTTGACAGCCTCAGAGTAACAGCGAGTTTAGAACCTCCTGATAAAAGTGCTTCTTCTTACCTGTGGAATGGTTTCTAACAACATCCTGTAACTGAAAACCTCTATCACATGATTAAATAAGCTGTAAATTCATTCATTCATCCATGCTCTGTCCTCTAAAGGCAGACTTTAAATGTTGTTTTCAATAATATAATCCACAAAAAATGTGGGGATAAGGGTTTCCACACAAAAAAAAAGAATAAAAAAAAAAAAAAAGCAAAGTCTGACATTTCAGTCAGACTGAATCTCAGGAAGTAATCATGTAGGGGACCACACACAATCTCAATATTTTCATACATAGACTATCTGTATGTGTTCACTTTAAGCACGCAGCTCATCAAGCTTAGCAAGAGACTGCGTGGATCCAAATAAGCTGCGATATAAATTAGCTGCAGATTTCCTTTTTTAATATTCTGTTCTTTCAGTTTACACAAATCATATTTTGTTTTAACCAGAGAGAGTAGCCATAATTTTAACGCTTAAATGCATTTGCTTTTAGAAATGTAGTCCATCGGGATTACGATTGTGATTGTAGGAATTTTGAAATAACTCTGGGCTGCTGTTCCTTTAAAGAAGCAAACAAAAGACAAATTCTATGGAGAATCAATTAACAATATTGTTTTCTAGGAAAATAAAAAACGTCCATGAAGTGATTTTAGCTACCTACTCTACAATGACCTGAAAGAAAACAAAACAAATAAAGCTTGGTTAATCTACAGCGTTCTTGCTAATTTATTTATCCAACATTGTGTTTCTGGACTTATTCAATATCGAAAATTACCAATAAACACATGATTTTGTGCTTATATTAACTGTAAACATTAATCATGAATAACAATGGAGTGTTGTACTCAACAGGGCTTATTTGCAATGCATTGTGGGAGTCCCCCAAGAGTCCATTTTGAGATTTCTTTTCTCAATCTTTAATTCTATAAATTCTTTAAATGTGCTTGTTCTTTATATGTAAGACCTTGATATTTCACAAAATGTTTTAACTTTTTGTGTGTGTTGTGTGCTTTTATATTTTAGTAGAAGAATTAAGTTTTTGGTGGCTTTATACACAAGGTCGTAGGACAATAGTTGAAAATGAGCTTTGTATGCAATACTGTGACATTTACAGAAATGGTCATTTGTGTACTGTCCCTATTAAATAAAATAGATAAAAATTAACATTAAAGCAGTAATTCCCTGTAAAATATCAACCCGTGCTTAATAAACTTGTTTGTTAGCTATGTAAATTATCTTATTATTTAGTGGGGTTTTTTTGTAATTTAAGTTACCTTCTTTCATTTCTTTGCATCTCAAAAAATCCTACCTTTTTAAAAGAAACAACATTCTCACTTCATCTTCAACCATTGAAATTAGTAAGATGTGCATTTTCAAATGTTTAACTACTGTATGACCTAAATTTGTTATTTGATGATATATGTGTTTTTTTATACCCGCATGAGTTTTGTAATATATGTTTCATTAACACTGATGTAAAGCCAGCTAAGTTAGATTCAAGTATTTTCAGCATTAAGACAATTATTTAAGCACGGCTTCCTTTTTGCACATTTTTTGCAATCTATGAACTCCCTTTCTCATCATAATTTTAATGGACAGAAACATAACAACTGACGTAGCGTATATGTTTTCTACACTTCCTTAACACAGTTGAGTGACTGAAAAAATAACCTGCAAGATATCTGAAAGCTTGCCTTCTATTCCAGCACACCCATATGACCAAATGACACAGACTTATTCAGACACGCTTTGACTTTGCCAGAGGAAACAGAGTGAGAAAAAAACTCTATTAAAATGATATTCATAGTTGTGAAATTACTGCTTCTAGCATCCATAAAATAACACTCTCTCTCTTTCTGAGGAACCTCCCCCATTGCAGTTGTGGTTTCAACATATGAACTGCCAGAGAGAATGCCAAAAACTTGGCATGGTTTTTACTTCCCCTACCCTCTGGTCATGACAAATGACTACAAAATCACAATCAGCTTCATTAACCAAGTGCAAATAAACAAGGAACATGTCTTTAGTTTCATTTTGATCACAAGGCAACTACAGTATTGATAAAGAAATCTGACACCAGTGCCCTTTGATTTTACAGTCATGAACATTTCTGTACCTTAAATCGTTTTCATCACAGTTTTTTTACACAGTAACTTTTCATCCAAGGTTGGATAAAATGATCATATTTTTTACTTGAGTAGTTTCTGAACAGAGAACAGATTTGATGCAGAAGAATCAGGCTTTTGAGTTTTTTTTTTTTTTTTACACCTAATTGTTAGATAACAGCCTGAGTAACATTTATTTTTGGAATAAGATAGGTTACACTTTTTAAGTTTTGGAGCAGTTGTGTGAATATAATTTTTTTCTGATTAAAACAGTTTGAGTCAGACAACCGGCACTGATATTGTTTAAACCTATAGTCTGCTGTTTGGTCAGTGCAGTTTGTTTTAGATGTAAATCAATTCAAGTAGAAGATACTGGGACATAATTATCTTCCAATGGACATAAAGATAAAGACAGCTGTTTCCTAAATGGTGAGTAACATTGGGGGTTGTGTTATCTTTATTCTGGTTCCTGAACCACTCTTTAAGGTTAGTATACATATTTATTTCAGACAATGTGATTAATCTAAAGAATGTTAAATAAATAGGTAATGCTAATTTTGTTACCTATATAACCCAAAACTAACATTTTTTCCTGATAAAATATTATTATAAATCATCTGCCATTTTCTTCTAGTTTGTTTTTTGTTAATTACTTTGCCCTAAAATAAGCTGCTTACGTATGATGTATGTGATAGTTTATTCAAATGTCAGTGGATTAACTATCACCTGCTTTAAGGTATAGGTGAGGATTTTCCCTAATTTATTTAAAGACCTGCCCTCTCCACTTAAAAAAAAAAATTATGCACATGCAAAACCCTGTACCTGCTACCGAGAGGGAGCCTATTAAATTTTTGCAAGAGCATGTGGGAGCCCATTCCTCCTAGTGCATGCTACGTTAAAAAGTTGCTGTTTGCATCGCTCATAGAAGCTAACTTTCCAAAAGATGATTTGCAATTTTTCCACCGTAGTGAAAAAGGCCAGCTTCAATTGCTGCTGAAACCTTAGCTAACCAAACATATACACCTGAAAGTGTGCATGTGCAGAAAAAGACGAGGGATGAGAACGTAGGACGGCCTTATGTAAACATATCACCAGAATGATTTACAATTTGGAGGACCACTTATTTTAATGATCCACCCGGAAAAAGAACATCTTCCTCTATACCTTTAAGCTGTCAGTTCCTTAGCCCATGAGAAACGCCTACAAGATAACTGTGAGAGGGCCTTATATAATTGAGCCAGTGGTTATATATTTAAATGTTAAGGCAGCGGTGCATAAAAAATATTTAGTAATATAAAAAGTAAGTAAATTTATCCAGTTGAAAGAATTTTTTTTAGAAGAATAGCAGAATAGCAAAACCAGTCCTTTCAGTCTCCTAGTCATCTTGGGAGAAAAACTCAGCTCATAGAATGATTTCAACAATCTTCATTGTCCTGAAGCATCCTGTTCAATATTTCTGGTTTCTTCTGTGGCCTTGTGCATGAGATTGTCAGGAAATACATTTTATTTGATGCAATACATGCCTGACCTGTGTGACATGGTGGTAATGGGGGTCAACTCTGAGCAGGTTGCTAAGGAGATAATAAAACACCCTGAAGAGCGTGAAGGTTTTCGGTTTCATTGGTATCATGCCTTTTCCAGCCCAGACAATGTCTCCCTTTTCTACATTGAAAACTCCATCCTTTACAGCTTATTTAATCATGTGATTTAGATTTGAATAAAGCTCTGCGTTTTAAAATAAGACTTCAGTAAAATTCCAAACAAATGGATACATGTCTTAATGTCAGTTCTGGGATTACCTCAAAACCTGAACAGGTATAATATGCAGTCCCCCTGGTAACCCTGAACTGGACTAAGTAGTTTAAGAAATAGAGTATGAACTGAACTGCAAATGTCAGCTTCTTGTCCAGCATCTAAAATAGAGAGGTACATGCTATTGCAAAGGTTTGAATTTATGCATCTTTTATTTATCCAGGTAGATCTCATTGAGACTGAAATCTCATTTTCAAGACAGACCTGGCCAAGGTCTCCCTTGAAAAGGATGCTAAGTGGGAGCAATACAGCTTTCTTACTCAACTGCTGGTGCATGCGTTTCCCCAGGTAATTTCAAAGTACAAAGTGGTGTGGTCAAAGTGTGGGACTTCAGAGAAACAAACAGCACTATCTTCATAAACAGTAAGTATTGCCTTCAAATCATAATTCATCTCTCACCACCTTATATCTATTAAAAAATATATTGTAATAGCTGTTTAAAAAGATAAGTAATTCATGCAAAATACAATTAAATAATAATTGTATCAAATGGTCTTCAGAGTGTTGAAAGAACCTATATAATAATATTAGTGTAAAGATTTACACCAAAAAATGGTTATGGAATACAATGAGAAGGAAAGCATGCCTCATAAGTATAGACCTTTGCACAATTAAGTTCCTCATACAGGTTTGATAATGGTGTAACTGGAGGGCAGAGGTAGTGTACGTAAGCCAGACCCCCTCACCCAAGACTAAGGAGGTAAAACCAGGATCAAACCAATTGAAGGTCATTTTCAGGAATAGTGTTATCATAATGACTCATATGGTTGTTGCTACAAAAGTTTTAATGCTTACCAGGAAAAGAAAAGAGGACTGAAACTGGTGTCTAGAGAAGGGTTCTGGGAAAAATGTTATTTGCAACATACCATGATTTCCGGCTGCCCAATATAATATCGATTTTTCAGTTCCTAGTATTGATTTAAAAAAAAAATAAAAAATTCTTAAAACAATTAGGGAAAATGGGCTACCTCTGCTCCACCCATCAGGCAGATAAAAGTTATTAAATTATCAATATCTTCTGATGAAAATTTAGAGCACTTGCTTTTTTATCTATACATTTGATTTTGATAGCTTCGAAAAATATTGCAATATATTGTGATATTGCAGTATTGTGCAAATATTTCATATCGTGACACGTATCTTATCAGGACACCCAAGCCAATACTTAGTTTAGACAGACAGGTATTAATAGCAACACATTTTTTATATATATATATATATATATATATATATATATATATATATATATATATATATATATATATATATATATATATATATATATATTCTAGAGACATTTTAGTAGTAATTTCTTGTAAAATGAGTAAATGTATATGATTCTGGAGTTACAATTGTTATTTTAAAGCCGAAAGCACAAGGTACACAACTGGTTTTTTGAGCCATTAGAGGAAAAAAAATAATCAAAGATGAGTCACATATAGCTTTAAGGCATCAATGAAATTAAAAACATTTTGCCCAGTTTCTCATCATTAGCTTTAATCTTTTATAGCTTATACAGGAATATATTTTTTTATACTAGGTCTATATATGATGCATGTTAACAATTATTTTAACCTTTATTTGCAGTTAAAAAGAAACATGCTGAGTTTACTGCTTTAAAATCTCTCATATAATGAGGGAATAAGCAACCATATGACAGATAGAGGCCACGAGTTTGCAAGTTTTAATTCCAGCCAAACACCACACAAAACAATTTCCCTGATTAGCATGCCTTCTAGCTGACAGAGGGAACTAATTAGTGTAATCACCTGCTGTAACACAGTACATGGTTTCCCACTGCCACTTTAGAATGTGGCAACTTTGTTTCCTGCAAAAAACAATACCAAGTTGATTGTAGCATCTAATGACCTTGATAGTGTGATGAGTGGGCCTGTGTGTCTTGATGGCTTTTAGCATACTGCCGGAATTCTAACGCTGCACTTGACTTCCAGAGATGTGTTCCCACCTTCACATATCCTCATTAGTAACCCTTTGCTAATCATTTGTGCCTTAAGTGTCTTTAATTGAAAGTCATCTCTCACAGATAACTTGCCCATTATTTGCTGACTAGCTCCCGCACATGTTTGGCCAAGAATTCCCTCATCTCTCACCTTTTAGCTCCAGACAAGATTGCATGGTGATGCCGTGAAGTGTCACTTATGATTTTAATGGAAACCGAAGCATTTCTTCTTTAATGCTGCATGATTGATGGGCTCTTACAGATCATTTGCTTCATTATTGGTTATTCGTTATTCTCTTGTCAATAGATGTATAGAGTGAAGTGCATATACCTTAAAAGGGAGTTGAACTAGATGATATTTCAGGTTACACTTAAGCTAGAAAGCTATTATGAAAAGGACAACAGATTAGTGTCATTTAGAATCCTCCCATCTTCCCACTTGAACTGAGCACTCCTTTCTGTCCTTGTTATGACATTTCTTTCTTATATCAACCTCTTCCATGTTGTCCTGTAAACATAATGAATGTCATGTTTCCAAGTTTCTGACAATTTAATAATGAAAACATCACAAGTATGAAGGAGACAATTTATATCGGTTTATGAGGAGGCAAAAAACAATAAATGCAGCTGTACTCTCCATTTGCAACTCTTGATATAAGAAATTTCTGCTGATTAATGCACTGGGCATCTTCAAGGAGCTCTCATCATTTATAGACTTATATTTCACTCCAGCTCTGGCTGGTGGCTTTATCCTCTACCATTTTCCCAGAAGTCAGTTCCAGATGAGAGGCAGGAACAGTGATAAGCATTAAAAGCATAACTTCTGGTGTGCAACAGTTTAATAAAAAAAAAGAGGGCTAAGGTTTATTTTAACATGTAACACTCTAGAGCCATGGGTACGGAATTCTGCACTTTTATTGGTATACAGACGTACTTTTTAGGGCGGTCTTTAACTGCTTCCAAGTGCACGCCAGTACAGTTAGGTGCAGGCTGGGGTAAATATAAACCTGATTTGATTACACATCATTATATGTAACAAACACCACCTTTTGCATCTGTTGTTTCACTTTCTGCTCTCAAAAAGAAAGTTTCAAGCAGGCCTAAGAACTTGTAGCACTATTTTTTTTTACAGTGGGTGGTTTTGTACATTTGAGAAAGACAAAGGTTTGAGTTGAAAAATACTTTTTTTTTATTTTACCCACAAAATGTCTCCTGGTAGGGTTCAGTCACTCTGTACCCGGACGCCGGGGTTCCCGGACCAGCCCCGGCACTCATAGCACAGTTCCAATGCCCGGTCCGGTCCAGTCAGCCCCCCCCGCCCCCCCCAGAGAAAAAAAGCGTCCTCCTTTTCAGAAACCCAAATCTGGTCACCGTAGATGTGAACGTAGCATAACAGTGGCTAGATTTCAGCCATGGCGTCCTGCACGAACATTCTGGGGTCCATGCATTCATGTGTCAGGGTACGCGCACAGGGGGGAGGGACAAGCAGATGATCATGATTGACGTGTCAGGATCCAATCGTGTATAACGTACCTTCTTTTGTGATTTGTTGGGATTACTCAATGATTTCTCACTGTAGCGGGGACCATTTATTTTAGTTTCACTTACAGACCTTCTATTTCACTGCTTGCTAAGCAGCTGTGGGGAGATTTTAAGCCACATGGTAAAAAATGCGTCAGAAAAGATCTCCATCTACTGCACCTTTAAATCCAGGTAACAACAGCCTACGCTAGCTCTCCTGACTTGTTTTGAAACTCACCTGATACGAAATGTGCACTGCACAGACCGTTACATGTTGTCAGGGTCCAGTCTGCTCTTCTGATCGCTGACAACCATCTCTGATGACGTCCATTCTCTTTTTGTAGGAGGAAAAATAATTATTTGGGTAACCTTTGTCTTTGCAACACCTGATGGCACAATATTTGGATAGCATTTTTGATGCACAGGAAACCAAAGCAGGTACTCAGTACAGCCCCGGCTAAATTTAAACGTCTGCAACGTCAGCTGCAAGGCTTCTACAAACCAAACATGCAGAACTCTATATATCACTCGATACATGCCATTCCCACTGGTGTAAGAATTATGCTATAAAAGTTCTTTTCTCAAGTAGGGACATGATTTGATGTTATGTTTTTGGAAAGTTCACATAAACAAACCATGTAAGAATGGCAGCAGGAATAGCTGGAATTCCAGCAGGATACAGTCTTAAACAAGACTCACAGGGCTTATTAATAAAATGTCCAAATGAGACCCACTTTTTAGAATTTATCCATGTAGAAAAAAATGGGAAAACTATGTTCTATCAACCTTTCATATGGTGGAAAACACACACATATACAACCATAATATCTCTCTCTCTCTATATATATATATATATATATATATATATATATATATATATATATATATATCTATATATACATAAAGAGAGAGAGCGAAACCGAGAGAGAGAGAGTCTTGTATAGAGATGTCTTTGTCTCTTCCTTCCTCATCCGTTCTGAAATGACTGAGGAGACAGATCTAGAGCAAGCACTTCCTTTCCACAGCAGAAGGAAGTTGGCAGCTCGTGTCTGACCTCCAGGCATGCTAACAGGCTAACGATACGCTAATGTATCCCATTACGCCCGATTTGCCAGGAGGGGATTCTTTTTGTGGAGTATCATGCTGCTAGAGGATTTCACATGGGCACCCCATAATGATGCACGCCTTTCTTCCTGGCTCATAAAAGATATGAGGAGCAGTCCTGCTGAGAGTCATTAGGAGGGACATTTATGCTTTGCCTTTCTTATTCACATACTTTTTTTGGTCTTTGAAGAGACCAACATGGTTACTCAGAAATGATGAAAATAATCCAGGAGCCATTACATGCATTGAAAGCAATTCTTCAACACATGAATTAAAACCAAGTACAAGTATTAACTCCTACAAAAGACCAAACTAAATAATGATATAGGGAAATCAGTGTGGTTCTCATGAATAAAAAAATGTTGAACACAGGTTTGCTTTTTATTTTCTGAGCATGAAAACACAAATTAGCATGGTCTGGTATGAGCGAGTGGGGGAAATCACCCACCATTTTCTGCCTTCACTCTCTGCCTTTGCTATTACCATTCCATCAACAAATTGAAACCAAGTCTGATTTGAATTGCAGCACTGTATAACCTCTTATTTATTCATTGCTTTTCCTTGCCTACATACTATTAAATCTAATAATTCCTTTTCTCTGCATAGAAGGTGCAGCAAATTGAACAGTAAAGGGATTCTACATGAAGGATTCACTATAAAAAGACTGACAACAGCTTTGTTTTGGGCCGTTTGAGATTTTCTTTAATGGAATCATAAATACATAATTTTTCCAATTCCAGTAGTAAGTGGTATGAATTAATCTTATTCCTTCATCTTAAGTGTTTTTTTCCTATAATATTGTCAATATTTTAACAGGTCAATAGGTTTGCATGAGCCTTATATTATATGTTAAAGTTGCAGTTTGTTCCACATAGGCCACATATCACTACTTTAGCTCATTTGTCTCATTACCTCGAACGCATTTAGAAACAGTTTACGTTTTCCAACTTTACTCAGTGTCTAAATATTCAAATGAGATATAGCTTGTAAGAGAATCAAAATTTTTTTATTTGTCAAAATGCTAGGATTTTTGTATGCATCTGAGTACTACAAAAACACAATTTAAATAACATTTTTAAATAGAGAAATGCAGAAAAATCCAAAAAGCTTGGATTACTAAGAGAAGTCTATAAACATGTAAATTCCTGGGAATCAAAATTGGAAAACAGTTATACAGATGTCCCTTCCAAATTAAAATTTTGGAAGTAGTGGACCAACTACCAACATGACTATGTCTTAGTTCAGCATCTTCTTAGATTTACACTCAGATTTGGCCACTGTTTGCCTGCTTTGACTTGTGTGCTTCAACAGCTTATGTTTCTTTTCACTGTAAGGGCCTAGTAGTTTACATTAAAGGAAAAGCTTATTAATATGGCTTAAAAAATGTAACCTCTGACCTTTCATACCAAATCTGATTTACCAGTTTTTTTTTCTCTACTTCTTATTTTATTAGAAACAATTACAAAGATCAGAAACTATTTGTTAAAAAACTTGTGTTTACTTCTTTCCAACCCTCTGGCGGTTGACCTGAATTCAATCTGCAACTAAGTACAAGCTGTAAAACATACGCACTTTTTATTTTTTCAAAAAGTTTTTGTGTCCTGTCATTGAAAACAATGAGTAAAACACAAGAATTGTACAGATAGTGGTATTTCACTATAAATTGTATTGGTTTTTGACTATATATCCAATAAGAAAGACAGACTGGCTGACGAACAGTAACTCTGAACTATGGAAGCCAAAGGAGTGACTTGGTAAAATAAATCCTTCATTTTTTTTTTTTAAATAGAGGCCAAATAAATAAAAATAAATAAATAAATGGCCAATTTGAATAAAAAGATAAAATTGATTAATCGCCCAGCCCTGATTGCAAGTTATTTGTATATATTTACAATGACAATTCATCTCAAAAAATTTATCACTAACAGATGCCAAAGTATCACAATGGTACACATATAAGAACAATCTTTGTAGAGATAATGCATTATGCATTTTTAATGCTTACAGAAATTTTGCGTCCTGAGATCCCCTGCCAAAACCAAAGTGCTAGTTTTGGTAATAACTAAAGCTTAAGGAATACAAAATGTATCAAAAGCAACATAACACCATACTTCTTGTAAGTAAAGTATGAGTGAGTTTTTCTTTTTTTTTTTTTTTTTGTTCTATGCAGAAAACTTTAAATAATTATGAGTTACCATACAGCACATTTACCTGAGAAGAAACTAACATCAAATCAGCAAGAGCCTCACCCAGTATTTCGAAACAAGCCTAAACAGCATTTTTAATTTTTATTTTACCACTATGGACAACACTTAGCAATATTATATATTATATGTACCTTCATTTTTATGTTGTTTTAATTAAAACTAGCCACAAATACTCATGCATCAAATTATTATTAAAATAACACAATCCTGTAGTTTTTCCCCATATTGCTATTGGTATCTGTACTTGTGTATGTAATTGAAGGATGGGCTATTTTAAAGCAGCACTAAAGAACTTTCAATTTTGGATGATTTTGGACCCCCCCCCCCCCCCCCCCCCCGTGGACAAAAGCTGTCCAAGTTTTGCCGGAAAGAAGACCTCATTTCCCATGAGAACTAGTATAGTAAAGACCATAGGGTGGTTAAATCCTGATCTCCTAGTCACCAGCAGTTGGACTGGGCTACATTTTTGTTTCCAGTGGCAGTGTGAAAGATAAATAGTGATGATGCAATTAATCTATTTCTTGTGAAACAATGTCATATGACCATGTTAAAAATAAATTTTTATCTTTGGTTTTGTACTGTATTACTGCATCATTGCCACCACATATATAATGAATGGGGAAAGGGGGGAAGTAAGGTATGCTGTAAAGTAGTCTCCACATTTTTAGTTCTTTTGTGTGGCAGGGTTACTGCCACCCTCATCATAGTTAGTATATGAAAGTGATACAGACCCCCTCGTGCCATGGCAGAAGTTTAAATCAGCTATAAACACAAGTTATGAAAATATTTTATGAAAGTTGAAAAGTTATAGCCTGATAAACCAGACTGTCAGGGCTCCAGTCTTTGTGTTTGTTTTTGTGTTTGTCTCCTTTCCACCAACAGGAGGCGCCTGGTTCCGGTCCGCCTACCCACACACCTGCTGACGGTTACCTCGTTAACGGAGTGCTCTTAAGCTGCTGATTGCCACTACCGGCAGGTAGTCATCCTTCAAACTGGACCTTTTCCGACCTCCACTCCCAGGAGGGATCAACTGAGCCTTAAACTGAGCCAGGGATTCAAACAGGAGGTTTGGATCCAGTCTCCTTGAGAGGACGTTGAAATTACTCTCTGAGCAAGGGAATCATCTTCACTACGACCCGTTCAAGTACAGCAGGAAATCTGAGTGGCAATCAGCGTCTCCGTTCACCTACACCGTCCGAGTTCTGGGTAAACCCTGTTCCGCCCTCCACCGAATCAGACAAAACTCTGGAATCAACACACAGATTGGTTGATGACTCATGTTTCCAGAGAAGTGAAGGATCTTTGACTCCAGAGCCTGCACTAATAGTCTGCCTTCCCCTCACCTTCCAGTTCCAGCAAAGCAGAGTTCAGAGCAACACTGCACCGAGCTGATCTTTTCAATAAAACCTGTTTAACTTTTCATTTGTGTCTCTCTGTTTGGTTTCACTGCATGTGGGTCCGACCTTTTAGATAAAATCATGACACAGACTAAATGTGAGATTAAATGTGTAATTTAGTCTGGCCCTGATAAATGAGACATCGGAAGATTGTTGATAAGAACAACCCATTGTTTTTAAAAGCATGTCTGTGCCTATTGGCCCACGCTCTGACAAATGAGCGCAACTGACTGTGACGTAGTAAGCGCAACAGGAAGCTGGTGGAGGAGTGTAAACAAACAGCCTGAAAACAGCGAATACCTCCTACTTAAAAAATGAATGAGCGTAGAGCCTCTTCCTGCTCAGGTTTCAATGAAAACCCCAAGTCTGATCCTTCCAAAACCGATCCCAAAGCTGAGTCAAGTCAGGACTGTTCAATAGTTGTTGCCATCTTCCTTCCTGTGCTTTCTCCAATGTCGTGCAGCTTTGTCATCATGCCCTCCAAACCTGGCCCACTTTGCATCCAGAAATTCAAAACACATCTCAGTGTTTTGTTATGCCCATCAGTTCTAGGGCCTGTGCCATTGATGAAGGCTAGACCACTCGCAGGGAAAAATGATTTTGGCCGCTGGCGGGTGGGGCTAGATTACTAGGCTAGAAAAGTTACTTACTTTTGGTTAAAATAGTAATTGTATTGCACTGATAAAGATACAAACATTTTAAATCTTTTATGTACAGAAGTCAGAAGGAGAGGCAAACAAGGACTCTGATTTTTATCATACTGCCTTTAATGGGCATTTAGTCCCATTTCATACCTACCAACAGATTGTTTTCTACCAGTGTCCTTCATTATGTATGTTTATTTTACAGTAACAATCAACTCTCTAGATAAATGGTCACAGAAACGGAGATTACATCATATATAATTACACCTAATTGTACAATATTTGACAAACACGTTTTATTACACCCAGTTCCTAATTACTGATTCAGATTCATACGGAATCTGAATCATTTGAAACAGCTTGTGCAAAATGTTCCCAAGACAGATAGAAATGCCTGTTCGATAAAAATCCTCCCCTTTTAGATGGCTTATTTGCAATCAAAGAACAACCAATGAAAAGCATAAATGGTAAAGGGAAAAACTGACCAACACTCTTTCTTTAAATGGTTTACAATCACACAGTTACATGTGTTGTGTCTAGCCCTATGCTTTATATTTTTCCACTTTTTAACTGACATTGCATTATGGTAATGACAATGTTGTGAATTAAGAGCAAGTCATTAGCTAAACGGATTTGGATGAATACTGTCCACAGTTAAGTCACGATTTGAAGATCTTTTAAGGTAGTATCAAGTGGATTAATATTTTCTTATTTTACACTATGAAGTTACTGTAGGACAGACTGTGAAGTTATCTTGTAATATCATCAAAGTTAAATAAAATGGTGGAGTGTGAGTATGCTAGCGGAAGTGGGGGTTATTAAAATTTTTATTTTGTTTAAACATGAGTTCTGGTAGCAGCTCCACTGCAGAGTAATTTCCAGATTATGGTGAAGCACCTAATATTTACCCAGTGTTTAATCTGTTCCTTCTTCTTTCACTTGATGCTGTTGGCTGTAATCTAAAAGAAAAATTACAAAAAAGCCTATTGACCAGAAGCACTGAGGTGGAAAGGTGTTTGTGTCTAAGAATGTAGATAGATCAGTTAATTAAACAAGTATTTCACTGATAACATTTAAGATTGAACTCGGAAATTAAATACATGATAATTATACCAAGTGTTGTGCTGAGTGGACATGTGGCTCTAATGTGAACTTTATCGAAATGCAAGTTTGTTGAATTTTAACATAAAATATTTCTAAGATGTTATTGGAAGGTTCTTTTAAAAAACAAAGAAAAATAATAACACAGTGTAAATAATGATTTTTTAGATTTTCAGCAAACAACACCACAGCTGGCTTATATAAGTATCTGTTCACTGCAGCACCCCAAGACTCTTTAAGTCCTAGTATTTCAGTGGGTTTGTGTTGTAGTTACTGCTAGAAAGGGACAAAACAGACACCATTTTTCATGGTGGCAGTGGTGAAAAGACAGCTTCTTATTCAAAGCGTAACCATCATTAACATGGCCACAATTTCCTTTAAACACAGATCACAATGATATTTTTAGCTACAGAAAAAATGAACTGGAACACCAGTGGGTTATTAATCTGCTTAAACCTTTTAAACATATTGACAATGTTTATAAAACCTCCATGTAATCTGAAAACATACATGAGATTTATCTTTTAAACCTACGAACAAATATAATTTTATGTCCTTGTAATTTTCGATAAACACCAGCATGTGGTGTTTTCTAAAAGCTACTTATGCAAATAATGTTTACTACCACTGAGGGCTACTCCTGAGCTAAGTGGGCTGGCCCTTCTTCTGTGGTCTCTCAAACTCTTCAAATACATTGTTTTCATAGTTATTTATTTAATTCCTTTTTGTGCAAACATACCTCACATCAAGACATGCCTAGAAAACTTACATGAACAAATGACTGCTATTTTTTTCAGGAAAAAAATGCCGCAGTAAATGCCTTTTCATGTAGATTACCGGCAACAGACAGACATTACATAATTTGAGTACAGGCAACTCATTTTGTATTCACTGGTGTTAAAACAAATTGTATAGAAATTGGACTTTGAACAGAAGCCCTAAAGTATGTGTAACATGTTAAAAATAAAACAGCTGTCATTGCTGACACTGTGTAGGAAAAGGGAGAATATTTTTGATTTTTCAATCATATAGCCTACTGACTAAATGGCATATAAATATTCAACATGGCGATAGCATATATAAGGAAAGATGTTTCAGCCCGTTCTGCTCTGTGCTGTTATCCTTTCTGAATGTATTTGATTGTACATTTATGCAGATACAATTTTACCTCACAAAGTGATAAAGCATTAGTCATCTAGTGCCCTCCGTTTTCAGATCAAAGGGTGGCATAAGCAGCAACACCCACAGTGAACTAATTTATTAAGCCACATGCAACAGGCGCTCACTGCAGACATGGCACTATATCAAAAGACTGATATTACTTCATCGTAATGGAATCAGCACAACCATGAACTCAACCACAGGTGGTGATGTCTTGTGTTAATCAACTCCATTGAATTTTGTCTTGAACACATATCAAATAGAAGGATTAATAGACAAAAGGGAGTAATATCATTTTTGAATAAGAGATCTGATGAAAAATAAGAAATTATTTTCCTTTCATATCAGTTGAAAACATGAAATCCAATTGCATTTTCCCTCCTAAGAGAAGTTCAATAAAATGGTGTCTTTCCTTAAGATGTGCCAGATCAAACATGAGATACCAGCAGCAACTAGCTCTTTAGTCCTAAACCAAAAAGACAGGCCTTGATTGAGAAATCTGTGTTATTGGTCAATAATGCCTCTCCACTAGCCTGCATATAGACTTGAGATGATAATTATCTGCTGTATTGGGTTAAAGCTGAAGTCTGTAAGTTTTTAAAAATCACTTTTTTGTCATATTGGCTAAAACTGTCCCTATGCCCAGACAGCAGTACATGTGATATGTAACCTGTGAAAAAAACTGCTTCAATTGGTCCCGCATACTGCCTGTATTTCAATCTGGAAAGAATAATTCGGGACGAGTCAAAACAACCAATCACAGCCAGAGGAGCGTCTGATGGAGTGTCAATCACAGCTCACACACGCTGACCCCCCCCCCCTCTCACCGCTCAACCTGCCGCTGCTGCCCGGCTGCTGCAGTCAGGAGGACGCGCGTTGAAGTCATGGCAGAGCGACAGCCACCAGCGAAAGAGAAACTGCCCTTACTGCCCCTGCCGACAACTGCTTACACGGCAAAGTTCGGTATAATCAGCATCTTATATCTAGCTGCTTGGAGGCGAGTGTTATCGCTCTTACCGGTTCACACTCCATGCCGCGTACGCTGCTTGGACGCTTCTGGTCGCATTCGGTAGCCGCGCAGATGCTGTGAGAGGGGTGGAGCTTGGAGGTGGGGCATGAGTGAAGCAGAGAGGGTGGGGGAGTGGCGTGAAACCTGTTTTTCTTCAAATTTTCAGTCGAAGTCTGCTCTCTTCTCAATGTTACAGACTGCAGCTTTAAACTGCAAACATGTTTTTCTTTTCTTCCGTTTTTAAGTTCAAAATGTCACAGCTGGTGGTTGTAAAGGACAACCCCCTCATTCCCACTGACCATATCATATGCAAGTCATATGTTTTGTCACAAATAGAAGCTATTCTGGACAATACAGTGTCAACTACTGCATAAACTACAATGGCCTCTATTTGCAACAGCACCAAGAATGTATGGATGATGGAGTCTATGTGACAGAGTGGTAGTTGGCAGTGCTGGGTGAATACAATTTAATAAAAGTCATGATAAATTTCCAGCAACACAGAGATGGGAGGCAGCAATGGAGAAACCAACAATAAAGGGATAGAAAACCGGGAAGGTAAATTAGCTAAGATGTGAAGACATATGTAGAAATCAGGTGGGTGCCATAAATAGAAACTACAAAGAAGTGCAGATCATGAAAATAATTTTCCCATAGTTCTGTCTTTAACTGCTCTGAAGGTCTCTTAATTGTTCAGACATAAACCAACAATATAAAATAGCATTGAACATGAATCTGAAGATGGCATACTTCTGAAATTATATTAGTACAGTACAGCATTAAAATATATGAGTATAAAAAATATCATAGGTTCAATTTCCTTTTTTAGAACATTGAAGTAGAAAAAAGTATAAACAAAGTAGTGAAACTTTGATGGATTACAATGCATTTCTCTATGGCTTAGATAACAGGTTCTGGAAAATAAACAAATTGCCTTCTGTGTTGCTTTATTAGATTATTTTCACTGTGCAGTGATAGAAAGATAAAACAATAATTAAGAGTTCAGACAAACCAACATCCAATTTGTTGCTGCTGTATTCAGGGATGTTTGACAAAGCTGAGAATTTCTCTGAGTCGAGCAGCAAAGCACCTTGACTCATTTTTTCAAATAATAAATGTTTAAAGTCACAACAATCCACTCAGCTTCTGCTTATGAAAGGGCTTGTCTTGAATTTGATGGCAGATTTAGTTTTTGTCACAAGTTTCATCTAAAACACAATGAAGTCTATCATCTTGTACAAAGCTGACATTGATTCCACTTAAATTCAAGAGCAACAGCAATATAAGGAATGTGTGGATGTGCATCTGGTGGAATAACTGCAACTATTACAGATAAATAAAGCACATTTGCCAGCATAGACATGTTACATGGTAGAAGCAGCTAGGAGCAATTTGGGAGAAAAAAAAAACAGAAGAGACTAAAAACTATGAAAATAATAAAAAGACCAGAGTCATACCAGTTAGAGGCTTGATTAAAATCCTGACAAGAGAAAAAGACAAATACTGGGTTACATTTTGGACAGGAACAAGCCTGTGGCAACCATCATCAAATCTCCAGTGTAAAATTAAATGAAAACTGGCATATATTTAAATGCAATTGCACACATCATAAATTGAGGAAATAATTTTAGAAAATATGAAAGTTGTGTTTTAAAGTTGCTGCACAAAAGCTCTTTTTTTGTTTTGGTTTTTATTAACGCAAGGAGAGGATGTCACTTTGAGTGTCGTGGTTGATTGATAGGCAGCTGCTGAACTAAGTAACTGGAGGTCATCCAATCTCTTTGGTGAATGGAAGACCATATGGGTGTGTGTGGGCATAGCAGTTGTTCTAGGTCTGTCCCCAATGGCAGGACCAAATAATTTAAAAGTATAATTAAGTGACAGTGCGATCTGATGCATTTGACGGTAACCTGTTATGTTAGTGCTTAGGCCAGACAATTTTGAAAAAACAAAATGTTTTCTATATTAGATATTGGCAAAGAAAGATGTTATTTTTGTGAGAAGTCAATCTTAAGCACTTTTAAGGATAATTATTTTGCTTAACATATTAAGGTTTTTTTTTTTTTTTTTCCATCAGAATCCCTTCTCATGAAAGCAGTGTAAATGTTTGGGATCACATTTTTACCTGTCGTTTTCAACATAGGAGGGGATGGTGAAATGGGATTAGAATAGCAGAAATGTTAATTGTAAATTGAAAGGAACTACAATGCATGTAATCTTTTTTAACCTATTTAAAAACTCAGGAGTTTAAACTTTTAATTGATTTTTTTCTATTCTATTCTTTTCTATGATCAGATTTGACATTTTATCACAGAATAATCACTTGACAAAATATTCAAACCAACCTGCTCATGATGAAAATCAATTTTCTGTACAATTTACAAACATACATTATCAACATCACCTTGCCTTTGTAGACATACTGATTAAATAGTTGAAACCAAGACTTTTCCGATAAGATGTTTGTGAACGCTAAAGAAACACCTGTGTCAAAGCTACTTTCTAGATGTAATGTTAGGATATCTAAGAAATGTATCTTAATAATAAAAATAACAATAATATAATACTATAAATGACAAAACCAAAAAGATCAATATTTTCCATATTTCAAATAACCAAAAACACAAAAACAACATATTACAAATTTTTGTGGGCCAAACCTTAATTGAAAGTATCCACATATGTAATTGCATTTTTGTACATTAAACAGTATCTCAAAATGTGATTGACATCAGTTCTTGAGTGATGTGCATATAATGAAATTGATCACAACAATTAATTGCAAAAATAGAATGTCCTTTTTTTTTTAGCAAAAATGCTGTAATATTTCCAATCAGTCATGGTGGGTTTTTTTTAATAACATGTGGAATTGCTTCCTGCTGCGCAAGTTTGTGCTGGCTCGCACAAAACATTTTACCTTTTTCACTTACATTACTTGGTTTGTATTTATGAAAGTCCAAATATGTCCACATGTGCACAGCCTCTCTCTTCAATATCTGTTATAGTACCAATGCCTCGTTTACAGCCACAATGAACATAGACGTTTTTGCATGCGTGTTTCCAGCCTGACATGCTAAAAACAGAAGAAAAAACTGCACCCCTATCACAGGTTTGATAAATCACCAAATGGTCATTAGAATAATTTATGCATATTCATGAAGACACAGATGCAGAATGTTTTGAACCTTGTATGATGATTAGTTATTTGAAAGATATACAAGCTTGTATATTTTTACACACCAGCATTTAAACGACCAAGCCTTACACTAAGTTTTTTGTTCCTATGTTGGTAGTACAGACGTGTCTCATGTTAATGAATGTTTTGGAAGGTTAAAAACATGGCACTTAAAACTTTTAGGTCACGAGGTGTGAATAAATGTTTACAAATGAGACCCATGGCCTCTCTGTTTGAAAAGCCCCCTTTGAGCAGCACCAAAAGCCTAAGGCCTTTGCACTAGCACTCAGATTTACTGTCTGTATAGACATAAATATGTGGTATGAAACAGCTTGACAACATCTCAAGCACGTGCTTCATAGTCCAAACAAACAGTATCTGAAATAGTCCATACACATAAAAAAAGTTTTCTCTAGTTTTCTGCAAGTAGTGTTGGATCTGTGCTTTCAACTCTCCAAATTCAAAGCTGGTGGGATTACAAAAGATGCGCACCATCCAGGCAACAAACTATTTCTGCCTCAGCAGTCAGGCAAAAGCTTTTGTAGTCACAACTCTAACAAAATGAAAAGCTTTCTCCTAAGGCGATGTGAAAATTTTACTCTGTGCTCACATTTATATAAACATTGCAGTGTAAAGCTGTATTCTATATCCTAAAATGTAAGATGTAGTTAATTTTCCTAATTCTACTGTATGTACCGTCTTTTTCCACGAGTACTTATTTTTTGTTGTTTTTTTTCCCCCCAAGGTTACAATAAAAATATACATTCTTAATAACAGTAATTTAAATTCATCTTAAGATTGGAATAGGTGGATGTCATTGTTTTCTGGAAGAAGAAAATATTACATGTCAATTTAATCTTTAATAAGCATTTGGTCTACAAAAAAAAACGAATCTGTGGAAATTGTAAACCTCCGTTTTATTAAGGTGTTATGATTCCACAGTGAGCATGACGTCTTGATCCAACAGCTACACCTGTTTGTACCAGTTTCCAAAGAGTAGACATTCCATGTCATTTATTTTCCTTTTGGGATTGATGAGTTAAAAGACAGGGTTTTCAGGAAGATTAATAGTCAATGAAGATAGCAAATGAAAATAATGTTTGTAAAATGTACGGATGGAACATTTTCATTACTATATAAGGTGTGCTCAATGGCTCATTGACCTGGATGAAGTGACATGGCACTGGAGTAGGGTATAAATTATTTGAATTACAATCTGAATCAGAACTGGCAAAGATCTAATCAAACAATTCTGCTATTGTTTGCTGTTGTATTGCTCTCTGTCTTTCTCTACTGTCCCTTGCTCTGCTCTCTCCGTTCCTACCCCTCCACAGAGCTGCTTTATACAGTGGTCTCTCACAAGATTTAACTGAACTAAGAAGAGAACAAACTGTGGTCTGAAAGGAAATATTAACGTGTTTCTCTAGAGAAGTGGAAGAAAATATGTTTTGTTTGAAGAAGTCTTTCTTGAGGTCAGTTATTTGTACTCTAAGGACAGCTCTTTTGCTCCTCAGACTGCCAAGTCTGTTTGTGGATGTTAGTTGTTAAAAAAATAGACCAAACTCGGATGGATTTCTGGTTGATTTAATCTTTTGTATTTTATTTTCACACAATTTCAAAATAAAGCTTCCTCTAATCACTTATTGAGGGTGGGGGACAAAT
The DNA here is from genome assembly GCA_030533445.1 of Cyprinodon diabolis. NCBI lineage: Eukaryota > Metazoa > Chordata > Actinopteri > Cyprinodontiformes > Cyprinodontidae > Cyprinodon > Cyprinodon diabolis. Next base: position 35,110,149 of record CM060064.1, on the reverse strand, counting down.
CAGTGCTTTTTTCTTTGTAGGTCGGAGGGCCTCTATACTATCACTCTGTCATGAAAGGGGACAGATGGACGCAGTATTAAAGGCGAGTCAGACAGACACGCTCAGATGGAGACAGGCGGGCTCAGTGGAAGAGAGCAACATAGACAAGACAGGGTACTATGGATAACTGCCAAACTTTACAGTGTGCTGTCTGGTGATGTGGCAATAAGAATAATTGTCTTGATGCCAAAAAGAGCCCAACAGATTTTAGTTTCACAAGTGGAGCAGTACGGCTATCTCCATAGTGTTCCGCTTGATTTATGCATATAAATTGCTTTATTATATTTATCCAAGGAGTTTCACAGATTGTATGGACACTGTAATGCAAGTAGTACAGGAAATGGTAAACAGAAAAAAGGAGAAAAGATGAAAGAAAGAAGAGATAAAAGGTAGATAACGATAAAACATTTTCAGTCTGCTTCATCACCTGCAAAGAGATGTAAAAAGAACAGCACAACCAAGGGACATAGTACAAAACATACAATAAAGTAACACCTAGATACTATCACTGAAATAAAAGTAGTATTATTTCATCTGACATGTATTCTGTGTTACCTGAAGATAAGAATATGGGCTTTATGCGTGGAAGTGAATCATAACTGCCAAACTTTAAACTGTACTCCACCTAGGAGCCAGGATTACGGGAATTAAAACTGGCCTCCTCCGCACTCCGAGCCAAAACCAGAGGGCTCCGTGGAGAAGGATCAGAACCTGAGCTCCCCCCGCATGCTGAGCCAAAACTCTGAGGGCTCAGCGGAGAAGAGTCGGGGCACAATCAGAAGACAGGAAACAAACATCAAACCCTCTCAATCCACTGGCCTTCAGGGACAGGAACATGAACCAAGGAATAAACAGAAGAAAAAAAAAACACAGAGAAAACATGGATAACTAACATGAAAAACGAAGAATAATTATCTGGTCCCGATAGCTGGGCTGAGCTGTACATATAGCAAAGGGATCAGGTGAATGAGATGATGAATGATGATTAGAGGGCGGGGAAGGGAAAGGCAGATGAATGAAGTGAGTAATCAGATCAGCTGCTGGGGCTGCGATCATGACACTTTCCTTTGCTGCCTCCAAAGATTCTCCATTGGATTAAAGTCACAAAACTGGTTGGGCTAAAACATTCAAGTCTGAGGAAAGTTGGTCCAATTAAAATATTTCCTTGAATCTAAGCCTGTAATGAAATAGAACTAAATGTGAGCCTAAACCTGTAAGATTAAATCTATCCACCTTAGGGTGAGAGCTAATTTGGGTTGCATGTATCCCAGATATGTTTTTTCATCAAGACTCTATGAAAGGGTTACAGTGAAGATTGATCACTAGATTTGAGCACTCTAAGGCATGACAGACCAGGGCATTACCTTTAAAAATGTGTATTTCTATACAAATGACACACAACATCATACCTAAAATCTCTCAACTGCAGTGTTCAAAGACTCATGAATAAATATGACTAGGAGAATTACAGCTTGATTGTGGTAAGATTAGGCTCAAGATGAAGAACATCAAATGTCCCTTGGGGCTCATGCTGGAACATAAAAATAATTAATGTACTCTATGATGAGTTCCTTACCTCCGGCAGTTCCCTTATTCAAGCTATATAATCAATAATTGGGAAGGGAGTCCTCTCAGTTATTTGCTATGGCTGCTTTCGATTTCCGTCTTTCCCTATAATTATAAACAAAAAGAGGGAATTCTTTCCAATTGCTCTCCTAAAATTATTTTGCACAAGACCCATTTCAGTTACTGGGTTTGGCAGACTAGACACATGGATTTAGAAAAAGAATGACTCCTTGTCAAAAAAGAGTGTCCTATTTTCCTGCACCTGTGGATTTCTTTGAAACCTGCGTTTGTTATAAAGTCTGTGTACATAACTAAAATTGTGCATAATGGTTTCATTTATTTTAGCACATGAATTGACAAGTACAAGTACACATCATAGTCTGAGTGTGTGTGTAAGTGGTAATATGTCTAAGTGTTACTCTGCAATGGACAGTTGACCTGGCCTGACAGTTGCATCAGCACACAAAGGCCGATGTAGCCTGGTAAACCAGACTAAATGGGAGATGAAAGGTGTAATTTAGTCTGGCTCGATGAATGAGACATCGGAAGATTGTTGATGAGAACAACCCGTTGTTTTTCAAACCGCTGTCTGTGCCTACTGGCCAACGCTCTGACCAATGAGCACCACTGACTGTGACGTAGGAAGCGCGACAGGAAGGAAGCTGGTGGGGGAGTGTAAACGAAAAGCCTTTCAGTAAAACGGTGAATACGTCCTTCTCAAAAATGAATGAGCATAGAGCCTCTTCCTGCTCACGTTTCAACGAAAACCCCAGGTCTAATCCTTCCAAAACTGATTCCAAAGCTGAGTCAAAAATCACCATCAGAGTGAGCGGTCCTTCACACAAGACTATGCCTAGAGAGGGCCGCTGCAGACGGGCTGCAGTTAGCCCTGGCTGCCCTTAGCTTCGGAGCTCCACTGGTTGCCGCAGTCCTCTCAACTTCGGAAGTAATTTTTTCAATTACGCATTAAATTGGTGAATGGACCATATAGTGACACTTTAAAGTATAATATGTTCGCCTCAAATTATCTTAAAACGTACTTTTATTGAACAACAGCAACAGAACAGGGACTTTTTAACTTTCAATGGAACGCTCCAATGAAAGCTGCTGCTGCCGCAGTGCATGCTACTGTGTTGTGCAGCTTTGTCATCACGCCTTCAAAACCAGGCCCACTTTGCATCCAGACATTCAAAACACATTTCTGCGTTGTGATTGGCCCGCCAGATTTAGGGCCTGAGGCATTGATCGAGGCCAGACCACCTCACAGGCAAAAATTATTTTGGCCGCTGGCGGGTGGGGCTAGTTTGCTAGGGTAAGGCCGATGGATGGACTGAGAGATTAAGGTCGAAGAGAGGAGAACTTACTTTGGTGTAAGCTAGCAAGTCAAATTTCCAGAACAAAGGAAAATTTTATAATATCTGTTCTATGTGAAAAAATTGCACAAACCTACCAGAAATGTTGAGTATCATATGGCATCAAAGAATGGCCATACACCAAAGCAGGACAGTGGACAATTATGAGGAATAGGACAATCAAGTGGGTTCCTGTTAGTCTGAACGAGGTCTGATGAGCCACTGTGTCATACTGGAGCTCCGGGGCTCCAAAGCTAATCAGCCACCAACGAGGGAGGGGCCGGAGGTGTGCAATCGCTCAAACCCTCTATCACAATGCCAGGAGGAAGGCAATCACCAGGCCATTTCCATGTGCTATTATTCGACACCCCCCACCCAACCTTTGACTCTGAAATCAAGGACTACAGAAGACCAGGGAAGCTTTGGGTGAAAGAAAGCTTAGCTGGTGGGTGTAATCAAACCAAGTACTTAAACAACACAGACAGGAGAGAACCAGAGAGAAAAATGTTGGTTCTGTAAATGTAGGCCCTTTAATTTCTTTAAATAATCATAAACCCAGCAGGAACATAAGGAGAACAGATTCAATGAGACAATTGCTTTTCAACAAGCAGCTCGTACGATCCAGGTGATTGGGCTTGCAAATTGAAATGCACAGCATGTAATATAGTGTGTTAAGGAGATAGAAGGTGTGCAGGTCAAGACAGGTGAGAGAGGAGTTCTCATTTTGCTCTGGCAAGGGATTAAACACAATAAGCATATGTTAGGATGAGTTAGATATATTGTCTGAAAAGAAAAGGGGAAGAACAGCGAATGGGTCCAAAACAATGATGATGGGAAATGGAGAAAATGGACAAGAAAGGTGGGAACATGTAGCTCTTTTTAAAAATACGCTGCAAAAATATCTGCAGGTGGATATTGCCCATAGTTCTCCAGTTCCCAGAAGCACATAATTTGGTGATAATATCCTCCCAGTCCACTGTTCTAAGTTTGAGTCACCTAGAGAGAGCCTTCCTCAACTAATAGGCTCCACTAAGAGAAGCAGAAACACTCTCATAGCAGGTTCGTTTTGTCATCTTATATCTTCCCCAGTGATAGAATATACAGATAAAAAAAAAAAAAAAAAACTCTTTGATCTTTCCTTACACAACAGCATTGGAAAAAATCATAAAACCTGCATTTAGGGTAACAGGTATCTAAACCCCTACAGAAAATAATATACAATGATAAGACATTCATTCCGTTATATTTCTTTGATCCATTTTGTTTAGAACAATGAGCATATACGTCTGACAGCTTACAAAGTTGATTTTTTTTACTTAAAATTATTGCCTTTTATGAAAAAAGAAGAAAGAGTGTTCGCTGTTCCAGTATTTTAATATTTAATATTTTAGTTCAGATGAAAAAGTCCAATCAATTTTATTTCCTTTGCTATGAAAATTTCAGTCAATATTAATGACTTCACCATGTCTTGGAAGTAGCCTGTATTTGGCTGCTTAATTAATTAACCCTAAGCCGGACCGAGCAGGTGAGGATGATAGGATGGATTATTGATTTTTTGGGGGATTTTTTTTGTGTGTGTGTTTTAATAAGTATCTTGCTAACCAAAAAATAAATAAAATAAAAATTAAAAAAAGGAAGAAGTTCATAAATGTTTTTGTTTTATTTTTGCAGTTTTATGTACTTCATCAAATTTCTCATGTAGCCTTAAACCAACATGGACAAAAATTTTGTCACCAAAACATTTAAGCATCACAGAATAGTGGCCAAGTATTGATTTAGCACTTGACAGTGAAAATTACTCCTTAATTTAATAATATTGATATACATTTGTTCTTGCAGTGCAACAATCAAAACCAGGTCATACTGAACGCTAGATTAGGAAAGAACCAGTTTGGTATTTTAATGGTAGACAACCTTGAGTAAAAATACCTCATTATCAAAGCATTTCCACAGGCATTAACCAAGAAAAAAGGAAGGTTAATACTTGATATTTATATTACATATTCATCAAAATAACTTTAGACTTAATTTTATAACTATATTTTTTATGGTAAAAGGACTGACTTTATACAGCACCTTTCTTGTCATATCAACAATTCAAAGCATTTTAGACAAGAAAAACAATCACAAAATCACACTCATTAATGAAAGTCATTCATACACAGATGCACATCAGCAGATATCATTGGGTTAAGATGACTACTGTGGCCACTGAGCCACATACTAACCTATGTAGTCCTATAGCCAGTAAATAGCCAATGTCTAGTCTAAAGCAATTATGTTGCTCCACAGAAATGAAGGTAATAGATGAGCGTAATAGCCACTAGTAAATCTTCATATTATCACCTTCAAAAAAAAAAAGCAAGAATTTTTAAAGCTTTATTTAGATTGACTATTTCTACATTGTCAGTTTAAAATTTTTGTTTTGTATTCCAGAATATCTGCAATATTACGATATTTCAAGTCATTGAATACTACCTTATCTTCAACTTTAATGTGTTTTTTTGCAACAAATAAATACTCAAGATTTCTATATAAAGGAATCTGATTTGTAAGATCCTTCAAGCACACTTACACAAATTACACATTCAGATATAAAATGCTGCAAATGTTATAAAGAGAACCCACTTAGTGTGTCAGCAGATTAAAATTTAATTCTCATGTTTTCTAGCTTGTCTTACTAAATTGAAATGCAAAAGGGCCATTCAAAATTTGCTTGAGCATCAAAATAATCAGCCTAATGCGTTGCAGATGCATCATTAAATCTGCATGCAATTATGGCTGCATTTTTTTCAATGCATTCTTTTCAACACACTGATATTACTTGGTGATTGCAGGCTGTGTTGGCTTGAAAATATTTTTTTTATGGCGTATTGTTTCATCTTGGCTAAAAAAAAGAAGCATTTACATAGAAAGGTTGCATTTTCTTTCAGGTTATGTCTACAGTTGGCAAGCATTTTAATTTTGTTCTATTTATCAAGGAAGATAAAAATATTGTTTTGAGCTAAAACCTAATAAAAAAAATGCCTTATTTGTGAATTATAGCAAAGGGAGTAAAAAAGGTTATCAGTGGATTTTAAAATCTGTGAAATAAAAATAGAACTTAATGATTTAAAAGCATATAAATAGCAAAACTGTAGAAAAAATCTTTTTCAGGTTATACTGGCAGAGGTAATGTCAGACATAGAGGGAATCTCAAAATGTTTCAGTTTTAATTGTCAACTAAAACATGCTTTTCTAATATAACTAACAGTCATGGAATGCTTTTGCAAACCTTCAAAGGTCAAATATAGCTATATACATGATGAAATCTACTCTAAAAAGTATTAATTTGTCATGAAATAGTAACTGTTGTTTCCCAACCTGGAAAAAAACCTCTTTATTCACTGTAACGACACCTCTACTAGTGTGGCCAACACCCATTTTATGACATTACCATATCACACCATTTCTGGCAATTAGGTTCTTCTTTAGGAAAGTTGAACAAGGTCCAAGACCTTTTAGAGCTGAAAAACACATCTTCATTACTCTACATTAGATGAAGGGGCTAAGAGAGCCACTTTGTTTCAACTTTGCGGAGAAATGATGGTGCTCTGCTTCAAATCACTGCTTACAAATCAGAGAAAGAGGCCAAGTTGTTTACAGGGCAGACTCGTCATATTCTACATATGTGCTTCCTGTAGGGGCTGGGGAGCTTGTTTTTCCATGACAGTAAGGGTCTGCTGCTCAAAGGGCAGAATTCATGAGGATTACTCAGAGATGCAATATTCAGGGAAAACTACATTTTGTGCCTGGTTTTGATGAAGCATTATAAGTAAAAAAAAAAAAAAGTTATTTTTTACAAGCGGGACTTTTAAGTCAAAAAATAAAAAAACAAGGTCAAAAAAATACCAACTCGATCCACAACCAAATATAGATGATGTTTCTTTTTCTGTTTAGGAGATTTTTTTTTTTTTTTTTTTACACTTTGTTAGTTTGAATTTGGCCAACTAGGCCAAAACGTCATTGGCTACAACGCTTTTTTGGCATCTCATTGAAAGTCCTAAATCAAATAGAATGTCACACTGCTAAATATTTATGGAAATTAAACTGTAACAATTTAGGTATCTAAAAACTTGTTTAGGCTGGTCTAGGCTACTAGAATATAATAGAATGCAATATAATGCAATAGAATTGAAGTGTCATATTGTCCCAAAGTGTGGATTTGCAGAGGTCACTGTGGCAAAAACAAATAGACTGAAAAACATAAAAAAATCAACAAAAAATGAGAAATATCAAGACCTGTGTGAAATTACAGAAAATTCATAAGTGCCGAACAAAAGAAAAATAGTTATTTCCCTGACATTTGAACTGTATTTCATAGAAGTTAACTTTAATTTGATATTGCAAAATAATATGTTGTATTGCTTAGTTTCGATCATATGTATGCTACTATTCAAAAGATGCACTATTTGCTTAATGCCATATATCTCTATAAGGCTTATAGAACACAATGAAAGTATCCAGTATTGTAATGGCTTTATGGGGGAAAGCACAATAACTTGAATTACAAAATATGGCAGTTATAGCAGTGTAAATACAAAGAAAAAAAGAACAAAAATAACATACATTACACCCAGAAACACTTGAAACTAAAAACCATGATGTAGAAACAATCAGGAGCCCGACTCTTCATTAACTCTGTGTGATAGAGAATTGATTTGGCCAAAAAAAAGGGCCTGCTGCTTAATTACAAGCTGCAATCTCCCCTAATCAATCTAGCTTTCCACAAAGTGGTTACTATGACAGCCATCTGTACTTCTAGAAAAGCAGATCTAAAACAGTATTAAACCTGCAGGACAGTTTGGAGCATTCCTGGCTCTACATTAAAGGTCCTAATTCATACAAGCGTCACTAACAGCCTTACTACAATGTACTGCCAGCCTCAAACCGCCCACATTCTCTGCTTCCTTTCCCTGTCAACAATAATCTCCTGCTTGTTTCATATGTCTGAAGGTGGTTACATGCCGACAGCTTGTCTTCACATGAGTCACAGGGGAACATTTTTGTGGTTAACCATACTGATCTCTAAAGGCCACCTGGACAGAGGATTGTCAGAGAAACAGAGAAACACTCCCCAAGACGGCGGATAGACCCTCAAAGATTGTCCTGCCTCCACACAGCGCGGGTGTTGAGTGGAATCTTCTGAGAATTGGCTGTGCTAACTAAATTGACATTGGCTTCTAACCTCCGGACTATCCATCAGTGGAGGGGCAAACAGAGGGCTTGGAGAGGTAACCCTCCAGTCTAATGCACTCCATTCGGTAGTCGAGGCATTCTTTTACTGTCAGGATGAATACGATGGAGAAAGAGCAGATCAGTCTGAGGCAATACATGGAAAAAAAAGAAAACCTGCTTCCCCCTCGCCCTTTATATTTTAGGTGATAGCCATTCATTTGTAGCGTTTTTGGACTTAGGAGGTTTGTCTTATCTTTTCATTGTCTTCCTCTCAGGGAGGAAATAGAGGGTGAGTCTTTTCTAGCCTCCTCTCTCACAGTTGATTAGTACCTCCTGCTCTACCCATACGCTCCAGGGATCCTATGCCAACTCCCCTTACACATCCCCCTGTCATGCTCCCCCCACTCCCCTCCTCAACATACACTGCAGCACACAAATCTCCCTACATTCATGCAAGAGCAATTTGAGCGAATAGCACAACCAAGACCTGACATTTGTGGTGCACCTATAACAATGAGAGCTTGATTAAAAGGGCAGAATGAAATGGTGTCACCCTCCACTCATTGTCCTTAGCCCAAGTTAAATAGGAATTTAAACCTGTGCACTGCTGCTGATACCTCCACTGTCAAATTCTGATTGCTTTAAAGAAGAGATAAAAAACGAGAGAGCTTTGGAGATGCAGGTGTTTAACTGTATGTAAGCAAGGTCTGTGAGGTGACCAAGTTTACACAGAGCGTCTTGGATGAGATAAGCCGGACGCTTAACGCAGGGAGGCAAAGCAAAGCTCATATTGCTTCAGTGAATGCTACGGTGTTTGAAAGGCAGCCAAATAAAGCTTCTTTTATCGGGCATGGAACAACATACAAAAGAAAGTCAGCAAATGGAATCCGGGGAGTTTTAAAATTGGGATCAAAAGGTTTCAGCTAATTAAACAACCAAATAAAAGTCCCCCAGCATCATCCATGTACCCGCTACAGTTTTGCTACAGTACTTTGCATGTCAATGGCCTCTGTAAGGCTTGCCAACATACAAAGGGGGAGGGATATTATTCTTTATGCTAACATGTAGATAAGAACAACCAACAGCTGATATCAAAATAAAGACTTTAAAACCATTTGACTTTTTTTATTGGTGCGTCAAATAGAACTGCAGTGAAGTCAAACTGGTAGGACGAGGGCAGATAATAAAGACAAATGGCTAGAGAATGAAAATTGATTTGTTCGCTTGATACAGTAATTCTCACAAGGAAGTGACTAACAATGACCTTGCATGAATTTGAATAAGTTGCCAGGACCCCCTGAAATTTCAGGACTGAAAAAAATCTTAAATCTGAATGCTACCAGCTATTCCTTGCAAGTTCAAGCCAAATGTCTTTTCATAGCAAGATTTGCATTACCGGTACATTGTGGGATGTTGCAGTGTGAACAAACCAAACAATAATGGTCAATGACCAATAAACATGCCAAATGTTGTCTCGCAGTTTGCCATCCCATGTTTAGTCTCACCAGAACTTTTATTGATTTGAAAAGAAACTACTAGAAAAAGTTCTGAACTAAGCTAATTATAAGATTTTTTATAAGATTCACCCTCTTTTACTTTGTTCAGATAAATCAACCTTAAAATTAGGAAAGCAGCAGCACTCCTAGCAAGACATTTGAAAGGTCTTTTGAATGAGCTCTAAATACTGACTGGGAGACTAAAAAGTGAACAATTGCTTTATAAAGACTTCTTCAGTTTATTACAGATACACTGATTGGCATTTGTCTTTTAAACTTGGCAATAAGAAATTGGCCATGAAAAGCTTGTTTAACTGTTTAAACATTAATTGTAATTAATAATTAAAGAATCATCTGTTTAAAAAAAAAATGCTTGCTGCTAACGTTTCAAATTATAATACAGACCTTGATCCACAGATATATCAAACTTGAAGTTCCAGTCATTACTCTTCTAACTTTTGTAATGGATATCGATATAAAAGTTGTAAACATAGTAAGAAGCATATACTTCTAATTTGTTTGGTATTATTCTCACCCTTTTCCGATAAACAAAATAAAATGTAGCAGCCTTATGTTACAGTCCTAACTTTGCATTTGTTCATAAAAAAGGAATATTGCCCACAAACAAATTGTGTGTCCTTTCGCTTGTGTCTCCTTTTACTTGCACGCATTATTTTCTTCTCATGGCATGGACTGTTAGGAGAAAGAAGCTTTTATTAACCTTAGGGTTTCCACCAGCGCTTTTGTGTTGCGGGCCACTAAACTGAAAACTGTCACGGCTACACTGACATTCTTTGCTTTTTCACATCTGGGCTACCTCTCCGAGGGTTCTGTCCAGCTCATTTCAGCACAGGGCTGGGTACACTGAAATTAGGCCAACACAATGAATTTGAATGAGTGTAACGGCTATGGAAATAGTACTTTTAAAACACACTTAGGACCTCGAGTCAGCTCTATCAAAATGGGGACCACCCTCCCTTTCCATGCCCTTTAAACTATGTCATCAACTTAGTCTCACCCATAGTATGCTTGTTGGCAGGTGAACATGTGCACCTGCTGAATCAGCAGAAAGCAATCTTTTTTTATTTATTTTTTTATATACATTTTTAAACTCCAAAGGTTGATAGGCACAATGTCTCACTTGGCCAATCTGGTAGTTTGCATTTTAAGGGCCGATATGGGCATCTCCTCCCAATATGGAGAAAGAAATAGCAATGAAGGAAAAAAAAAATAGGAATTATGGCTCCGCATTGTTTCTCTTTAGCCCACCCACCCACTAAACTCAAATAAAAATCACTGGTGAGAACCTTAAACCTTACAGTATACTGTACCTTAGTTTCATAGTATCATGATAGTATAAAAATGGGCAGAGATGCCCTTCAACTAGAGGAAACTTATTTCCCTGTAGTAAATTTTCTTCTTTTGTTTCTGGTATCAAGGCATGATAGACTTTTACAAAATATGGTTCCAAAACCGCTGGAATTTTACATCATATCATTCCTATAAGAAAAAAGAATAAATCGTCTAAACAACGATTTATTCCGTTTCCCACTTCTCTTAGTGCATTTATTGTACACCTATGCTCAAACCTACACATTTTTCTTTCTCAAAAGGACAACTGAACCGGAAACTTATTCCAAGGAACTAAAGAAATGTTGTCAATCACTCTGATTAAGGTAGCATTTTGGGGGAAGTTAAGACATGAATTTCTGGACAACAGCTGACACCGAGAAGACCAATTAACAAGCCACTACCAGCTTGTTGGATCATTAGAGCAGAACACTGAGGGATAGTTTTCTTCACAATAAGTGAGTAAACATGCTTACTACCTGAAGAACCGCTACACATTGCAACAGTTTTTTATTAAGAACTTTGCTCTCATTTTATACCTCTATGTACATTTGTAAATATTAATTTTGTGATACCAGACTTTTCTAAATAATCTCTTCCTACTTCAGGAGCTAATTTGTATAGTTGTGTTATGAGTGCATGTAATAATAGGTGACTGATTCCAAACAGTGACAGTAGGTACACCAGCTTTTGTTGTCCCTGTAAATATGTTTATGTATATATATATATATATATATATATATACATACATATACATATATACATATACATACATGAAAATAATACAATACCATGTTTACCACGAAGTATTTTCAGCTGAAGTTCTAATCTCATCTAATAATATGAAACATGCCTATTTAATTGCATCCATGACTGCTTATGATCTTAGCCATTTGGTTTATCAGATGACTTTACTCTATTTTGATAATAAACTTTATACATAAAAGTATGACTTTAACATCTTTTTTTATTATAATTGATTATATATTATATTTTAACGAAGTAGCAATAATTTATTTTTTCTTTTAAAAAAGTTAAAGATTATGGTTTTACTGTATTCATCTAATAGAAATCCCTCATTTGTTGCATAGGTAATGGATGGGTACTTGTTGAGAAGCAGACTAAAACTGTTATGGAAGTGAAGGATTTTAAAACCTTAATCATATTAGTACTCCAGTATAAATTCCGAAATAAAATGTAGGAGAAATATTTTCTCTAACCTGCACTTCAAATGGACCTTCAATTCCCCTACATTGTTAGCTTGCTAAGGGCAGTTATTAAACATTTCCCTTCCTTGGAAAAAAAAAGGAAAATTTAGTTGTTTGTAATGTTTTCTCTTCGTATATTTCTGAGATTAAGGGTGAGTGATAGGGCTGAAAAATGTGTCCCTATTTAAACTTTTCATATGAACAATTATATTTCTTTTTTTCTTCATACCCATTTCAAATAAGGAGCCTATTTAAATGTAATTTTTAACCTTTAAAAAGAGGTCAGCCCTTCCACCAGCCTTGCTTAGCGTGGCTGTTAAAGTTTGAAAGCCTAAATCCTTTCCTCTGCCGACAACCCTCTGGAGCAGAGTTAATAAAACTGTGAGAACATAACTATTTATGTTGGACATAACTATTTTTGAAAACGATCAAGTTTCTATTATGAAATATGTTGTTCTTGTTTTATTGCCATATAACTGCGGGTTGGCTACTTCATCAGAAAGTTTAAGTAATTTTTCAGCAACCGTATTTATGAAAGATTTAGAACCAGAATCTTCATTGGCCATGATCGTGTGCACAATCAAGAATTTTGACTTTGGTTACAGACAGACATATTTGTGTGTTTTATAAAAAAATTAAATATTACATAATTAAAATCATATGTGTATAAGTAGCATTACTATAATAGTAAAATAAGACACCATTAAATATGATTTAAAAAACTGTTTTTGAAATGCAAAAAAAAATTAGGGTATCTATACTTTACTCAAAGCAATCGTACTATGAGGATCTAACAACAGCTCATGGCAATTTATTTATTTTCTAATTCCTAATGCCACAAAAACAAAAATTACATTCATCAGGAAATCACAGCCTTATTTCTATTCAATAGGCAGAACCATATGCTTGCAGAGGACCTTTCACTGGTGAGCACCCACTCTGTAGTACAATATGAAAACACCAGCTGGTGTGTGAGCCTCGGCTAAGAAAAAGCTAGCTGGGGGTAGATAGGAACCTGGTATGTCACAGGATTATCATACCGGTTGGTAGATCCACTCTATTAGCCCCTGGTGGCTTGGATTATTGGATGATCATTACGATGTGTGACTGAATTTGTAGGTAGGTACTTGTGCTTCCTGGATGGAAATTAGGCTTGTTAAATCCTCCCATTACACGTAGATTTAAGGATTTATAAGTCCGCATCCATTTCACCTTGTCGACTCAAGCGCATGTTTTATTTTTTTCTGTCTCTGAATAAAGCTGAAGCTTTCTTACATGTTGACTATTCTTCCTGACATTTTATGTCACATCCTACACAAAGTGTAATACTCTCTAGTGTGTTTTAACAGAATCACAGATGAGTAGACAAGTCTCCCACTAAGAGATGAGTCGTCTGCTCAACAGAACAAACATCTGCCGTTTCTCATCAGCAAGATTGAAGCTAATGATGAGCCACAAGACTGCTGACAGAGAACAAAGGAACTGGATTGTGTGCAAGAGGCCCAGTGAGACCAGACATATGTTTTAGAAAATATTGTGGATGGAGTATGGGTATAACATATGTGTGTGTTAGCATATAGATAAACATGCCGGATGGAGGAGGAGACAGAAAATTGTCCCTTTGCACTTTGTTTATCCGGTCTTGGCATATACATGTGGAGGAAGGAGACATAGGTGAGCAGGTAAAATAACCACAGCATTCCTCCCATGTCGATCTTTCCTTTCACTTAGTGATAATGGAATTACACATCAAAGAAGCTTCTCTATGTATCCAATTCTTCTGTGACCTCTACGAGCCTTTGTTCATATTCACGACAACAGCTCCCCGGCCCTCTGTGTCCGCCGGCAGCCTTCTCCTAGCATACTCTATATCTCTGTCAGGGGAGAGATTAAATTTTGATGAAAATGAAATATTCATTCCCACTCAGCAGCTGATGGCCATCTTAATTTGATACTACTTTTGATGCGACATCCCCATTGTTCTTTTTCATCACCAAACACATCCTCTTACCTACTCCTCTGACCCAACTACACCACCCTCATTTGGGTAATTCTCTATACAAGCACCTCTGTTTTGGATCTGGCTTTGTTGAGATGTAGAATTCTAAAGTAGCGTCTCAGCTTGTTGCATGCTCTTGAAATGCGTCTGAGTCGTTTCAGATGAAACATTTGCACACGCCCAAACGATGAGGATCTCGGGGAGGATGTGAGAGAGGAGAGCATGCCGCTTGTAGCTCCCTGCAGACGAACGAATAACATGAAAACTTCTCACAGCCTTTTCCTGCTGCTTGTGCAGGGATAATAACAAGCCACTGAAGTGCTTTTGTGTGTTTGAAGACATCAACTAAAAGAGGTGACCACAAACCTGATTCATCCTACTGAAGCTTGTGAGCAGCTTGGACTGCGCAATACAGCTTCGAGGGTGTCTGCATTTGTCAGCTTGTATTGAAATTTTGAGGCTTTGTCAAAGACAATAATGAAGGCTGGAAACACTTGGAAAACTAAATAAAAAATGGATGCAGGCAGGTGCATAGAGGAGTAGCAAGGAGCTACGGTAATGATATAAACATAAAATCTTGAGAGAGGTAGGGTATGTGGCACTAATTAAGTGACTTAAGTTTAAAGTAGATAAAGTAATTGACTCTTCAATAAATCCCTGTCCAGCAGTGACTTGGCTGACAAAGAGAAAGGAGCCAATAAAGTATAAATCAGTTTAATCAGTGTACAGCTAAAAGAAATGGCGCATACTGTAACACAGTTATATTTGTAAAATCTATTGTTAAACACCCTGGGGAAAATAAGGGCATAGCTTATCAACCTTTCAATCAACAACTATAGCTATTTAAATGAAATCCGCACTATTTCAACAACCATCCAAAAACTCCAATCGTAAAGTAAAATTAAACATATTACCCCATAAATCAAATAATTTATTTTATGCTGAACACATACAAACAAAGAAAATGCAAAAAGCTGTAAAAACTAAGGCTGGGATATTAATTGCATTTGCAATACAATCACAATTTAACAAAACACAATTTTGAAATCACAGAGGCACTGATTTAAATCACACCATATTTAACATGAGTAAGACACTGAATTTCTCCCTACAGCCCCTTAGCGGGAGGTAAAACACTTGAAGTGGGTTTGTCGCCACACAGAAAGGTAGAGAGCGTAGCAGCTAGCATGTAGATCCTTTCATGCAAATAGAAATCAATGCTTTTTCAAACAAGGATTAGAGTGAAGTCCAGCAACAATGGACTCTGGGTAAGCAAGCTTTCAAAAATTGAAAGCTTGGGTTGAAACTTCTATAAGCTTCGGGTTAGTGCAAAGGATAAAATAAAAATAAATCGCAATTTTGGTTAAAAACAATCGCAATTTTGATTTTTAGCTAAATTATTCAGCCCTAGCATGAACCTAACCTTAAAAACTTCTGTGCCCCTTAAACTGGCAATTAATTTTATTCTGCTTTAGTCATTTCCAGTAGCCCATAAAATATGGACAGTAAAAAAAAGAGAAAAATATTGTCTGTTCAGATGAGACTGAAACTAAACTATTTGTGTCATTGAAGACACCTTGTTTTGAAAAGGAAAAGTCACATCACCTAAAAAAATAACAACTGTGATGTTGGAAGGGGGTGAATGTTAGAGATAGACTGGCACATCAGCAGCTGATATTTTTGGCTGATAGTAGCAATTTTTAGTTTCTTGTATCAGCATCGGATGAAACATGCACAGATTCACCAATTCGTTAGTGAATTCAGAGGCTGTGCCTTGAGATCGTCTATGCATGCATTCCCTTCATTTTAATTCCACTGTGATTTGGTCTTCTTTGATTTGTTAATATTTTTTGTATTTGTTCAGACCGAGACTTCTATAACATTTCATATATATATTTTTTTTCATGTAAATGGGTGCAGAGGAAGCAATAATGGGCTAAAGAATAAGCCAAAAAAAAAAAAAAATCTTAACATATCGGTAAGACTGATGTCATTTTAAATGATATTGTCATTGGCAAAGCATGCATCGGTTAATTTCTAGCGAGCATTATGTGTCTGGGGTTTTCTCATCATTATCATAAGATACTTCATATCATTAAATTGTAAAATATCCATCAGAAATAAATGGAAAACAGAGCATATGAATCTGAAGATCAAAGAAGGGTTAGAAGGCACTGGTTCAAAAACAGCCGAGACAACATCCCACTGATTTCCGAGAAGAAGGAAAAGAAGTCAAAAAAGTCTATAAAAAGGAACTCAAGATCAAAGTACATTAAAGAAGGCCCCAATGATGTATAAACAGCAAAGAATTGGACAAAATAAAATTACTTCACCTTATTTCATACCTGATCTGATCTTCACATAGGTCTAAGTAGCTGTGTTACACACTAATTCCCTTTATTCAACTTTGTTACAATTTTTATTTTTTTTTTTGTGCGTGTGGATTATGTGATTTGTTACAAACATCTGGTGTGAATTTCATGCAAAGAGATTCAATGAAAGTATGATTGCTGAGAAAACTGACTTGATTATTACACATTTCCTATCCTGTATGTTGTAACCAGAACTTAGGAAGGGGAGTTAATTTTACATAAATATGTATGTGAATAAGTATAAAGCCTAAAAGCTTGAGATAGAACATGGTGATATAAAAATAGCATGAGAAAACAAAACCTTCATTGGTATACAACGTGCTAAATTACTAGAAAATGTTTGTAGATGGAAAAAATATCTCCGCTTGCGTGATCATTTTTTATCTTTCTTAAAGAAAACGTTGCATGTGCTGCCTAATGGTTCCTTTATGAGTTGGAAACTGCTAAACTTGTCAGGAAGGAGTGGAAAAAAGAATTGAAAAGAGTAAGTAGAGGGAAACTAAAGAGGAACGCAGCATGTGAGAGGACAAATACAGTAGAAAATGTCTTTTATTCCCTCCAACAGATAGAAGCTGCTGAATGATAGAGCAACCATCTGGCATCAACTCGAAGCAATGCACTGTAAAAGCACTAAAATCAATGGCAACAACTCCACCTTGGATGCCCACCATTACCCAGATGGTGTACTTGGAGAACTGCAGGCCACCTAACTCAGAGCAGACACGGCACAGACACACTACCGCCCACCTCGATGAATTTCACTGGTTCGCTGGGGTTGGTAACCAGTGCTGAGGAGAAACATTAGAAACACTGCAATGACACTAAGAGACCCCTCTTTTTGCTTCTACACACCGAACAAAACAGAAAAAAAGAAAAGCAAAAATAACCCATCTGACCACTCCTCTATAAATCTGCTCATTCATAATGAATCTGTACACTAATAAAATATAATTACCATTGAAATAACATTAACACATGCACTTTACATGATTCATACATACACCTAACTTAACTAGATGCATGTTGTGTAACAGAATATTACCTTTTGTATTATTTTTGCACAGGAAAAGCGATAATTTAGCCAACCGATATATACACAAAAGCTCCCTTTGTACAGATAATATGAATTCATATGTCCTGCAGATTTTTTTCCCTCTTTGGCTATTAAAGTAAATTCAGCAACCTTTTCTCCATATCTCACCTTTTGGAACACGAGCACATTTACACGCTTCTGCAACACAAGCAATGACAGATCCTATAAAAAGCAATGGTGCGATTGTAGCACATTTCTTGGTAAATATGTCTCCGCACTTTGACATTTTTAAAAACAAAGCCTGTCATATTTATTTTGGGTCTGTGTTTTAGCTGCTGCCACTTGAAAAGAGGATCACTGGAGGAAAAGAAAATAACCCTTGACCTAAGCCGTTTCCTTTTAAATAATTAATGAGAAAACTTTTGAATTGCTAAAGTTTGTAATACACCAACAGAGACAGAGAAGGGGAAAAAAACGTAAAAACCCAAGCTTGATCTGGGTCTCCCTAAAAGCTGAAAGTTATGCTTTTGCTATGCTCTTACTACATCACAAACATGTTACACTTCATGCTTTTTATTACAAGAAAAGCACATTTTAGAAATATATGTTAAAAAAAAGTCGATAATAAGATTCTTGGATCACTGTGCTCTAAAATACATTCACCTTTAATGTCTGCACAGATTGCAAAGTGTAGGGTACACCTACCACTTATTGAGTTTTAATGATCTGATTTATCATACAGAACGACACTTTCCATCCCCGAAAATACAATATATGCAAAGTCCAATGGTGCACCAATGAATTCACTTTAAGGCATTTGGAGTACATTCACCCCCTGAATGTGCTCTGGCTGTGGTAGAACTTGCAGGCCACTGCCATTTTGAATAATTGTCAAATAAGTGATAAAAACTATCAGCTTTGACAGAATAAAAATAGAAACATATTGATTTCATTTCTGGCCTGTCCCTTAGCCACTCACAACGTTTCATCTTATGGCCGATCTGTGAAAAATTATTCTTACATAGTTCCAACAGTGATTGAATAAAGAAAGCAATTAAAAAACTTGGTCACTTCATCTTCTTCTCTATGATGAGATTGAACTACATGGGACAACTATTACTCTGCATTTTCCAATACTTTTGACTTTTTGCACAAGTATCTATCGCAGTAAAACAATAAAGAATGGGGGAAAAAGAAGATAACAATCCCTTCTTCTACTATTTAGGTATGAAAAGAGAATTTTTAAAACTTTTGATTCGTGCTAAGTTTTTTTTTTTTTTTTTAGATTTCAAACAGTGATCATCTTGAGTAGAAATGTATCCTCAAAATAAGAAATGTATTTATGGGAGGCATCCTGTGGCTGAATATAGCCGGTGACTCAACACGCTGCCCGCAGAAAATGGAGCAGACAAGGCAGAGTGCATAGAGGTCACATAAACCAACTACGTTTCCATGCGCTGCGCCTGAGCGCACAAGACATTCCCAATTCACTTCTTTCATGTTACTTAATTATGTTTTTGTTGATGCCATTTCCAAAATTTCCCTCAACCTGGGCGTTTGTTTCATAAAGACAGCATTCCCAACAATAACTGGACCCGCGCGTAAATCTGATCATCTGGATGCAACTTCCAAGCTTAGAATAAACGCGTGTGCATGACTGAATGCAGCTCTGATGTGTCCAACTTACCTATTCGTATAACGTGAGGCATCCCGCAAGTGTACTGAATCCAAAACAGGCATGCAATCAGCGAAGTCCAATATTCCCAAATCGCACTCCGAGGAGATAACCAAGTATTTCGCATGGTTGCAAAGTCGTTAGATCCACTTTTTTTCTCTCTCAAAAAATTCCAAAGACGAGTCAGAACTGCTCATGAAAACTGAAATCTACGGAGCATGTGTGGATTTGGGTAAAATGCGACAACTCTACGCGCATTGTTCTTGGTGCAACATTCTCATCGGGCTTTCTTTTTTTTCTGCCTTTTGTCAGCCTTACAACGAAAGATGAGGATAAAGCCCCCTCCGTCCTTCGCTGGCGGATCAGTGAAAACACCTGCTACAGCAGGCTGCAAACAATCACCCCGCAGGAGTCTCTCTGTATACCCTCCAGCACTCAGTGCCGTCTTGTCTACAGGCAAAAAAAGAAAAAGCTGAGCCGAACTCCTGCGCTTAGCTGCGCCACTGTGGGCGAAGATCTGCGGAAGTTTGTCTGTCTTAGAATGATTTTGTCCTCATCAGCTCGTACAGAGATTGTTTAGAAATGTAAGCATACTTCGGTGATTCAGGAATGCCTCTCCTAGTTTAGGCACTTCTGTCCTGATCGCCAGTGAAAGGACGTCCGCTCCGGTTGCGCACCGTTATTTGCTGGAGAGGTTACAGAGGAAGGTCCATCTAGGCGAAGAGATCGCTGTTACATCGTTTTAATTTTACCAACGTTTCACTATGTGCTGGTTAGGCATGTAATGCGAGCAAATGTGCGTCTGAGGACCCTCCTTCCACGGTGCCACTAGAGGCACGCGTCCTTACGCATTGCTGTCAACTATGTCCAAGTTTTTCGTGGAGGTGAGAGGGATCCGAATCACCACCCAGCTCTCTACTTTTTTCATCTAAATATGTGCGTTTTGTTTTTATATGGATACGTTTGTTCATAGTTATATCATGAAATCTGGCTTTCTGATCAGATCAGTGCATGCTGTCCTCATAAGGACTTCTGATGTCAAAACAGAAGCAAATTTATGACTTAAGCAGAATGAGTGGGAGTCTAAATATGGGAAGATCTTTTGCTTTCTTAAAATCTCTGGACAACCATAATTATATAAAACATATCAAATCTTACATATTGAAATAGTTCTTGAATTTAAATCTTGTGTAACTTTCCATAATAAGCACTAATCCTCAATAACTGCGGAGTTTTGCTACATGCAATGTCTAAATGCTCATATTGCTATTCCAGGTTGAGAGGTGCTAAAATGTTGTTTTTTAAGTATCATTTCAATGTTTTTCACTTTTTGTAGAGAATTTCAATTTTACTAAAATGCTCCAACTAAATTAGATACTGTACATATTTGCAGGTGCGAAAAAGGTTTTACCTTAGTGTTAGTTAAATGCCAAAAAGCCCAATCCTTTGCTATCCCGAGGTTGTCATTGCATGCATGAATGCTTTGAAATATCTTGGTTCTGTCAGTTTTTCATTTGGTGTAAAAAAAAAAAAATCATCAAAGATCAACTGCAAAAGGTTGGTGTCCAGGGGTGCCTCCAGAAACTTTTGATTGAAGTGGCCAGATAGGGGCCAGTGGTAATCATACCAAAAATGAAAAGCCATAAGAAAGAAAAAAAAATTAATAGAGTAGGACAGAATAACATTTTCATATTCCTCTTGTTTATAAAAAAAAATGCACTCTGCATAGCATCCTTTTTAATATTTATAAAATTCTGTAGAATATAATGAAATCTTTCAACAATACAAATTCAAATGAAAGGTTTATGTTTTACAAAAGGAACTTCATTACATCTATAGTGTGTTGAGTCTTATTGACACCAAATCGCCCTTATAGATCCTGTATGTATACATATATTTTTAATACCCATAAAAAATATCATATTAATTAATGTTGGGGCATTTTTTAATCCTCTGCTAAATCCTTAATTTTTACTGACAGACAATTGAAAAAAGGATGGTATGAGGGCCATAAAAACAAAGCATCTAATGAACAAATAAATATGCTCAGTCTTTACATTTTTTCTGCCCCACAAATATACATAGAACCTGCATGTGGTAAATTGAATTGGTACCCTCACTTAAAATAGGTTGCATAAAAAACCCAAAATCTAACCTAATTATCTCTCGTATGGTCAAATGGTAATAGAAAGCTGACAATGAATCCTTTAAACTGATTTAGATAGATAGATAGATAGATAGATAGATAGATAGATAGATAGATAGATAGATAGATAGATAGATAGATAGATAGATAGATAGATAGATAGATAGATAGATACATAGATAGATAGACTAAAAATACCTAAATTAGTAATCATTTGAGAAAAAGCCATTTTACATATTTTTTTCTTAATAAGACTCTCGATGAGATAGTGCTGCGGCTCATTGGTTTAATTTTTTCTGTTGTGAATAGAGGAGAGGAATAAACTGTTCATCAGGGGGCACGCGAGCAAGAACAAGCCAGACTGACTGCCACTGCATATTCATGTCCCACAGAGCAGATTTATCGCCTCTTGGCACAATGTAAGGACTATCAACGTGAGTTATGTGGCCCAGCTCTCGCATTATGGAGATTCATTGACTTGCTGCTCTTTCAAATACAAAATGTACACAGGCCGAGCAAACAAGACATTCTGGGACTGTGGGTGCCCTCTATAGAGAGATCTTGGTCTGTGCTCTCAATCATTTAAACGGAAAACTGGAGAGCCACAGACGAGAAATTCCCCTTTGAGAATGTGTGAGATATAAAATCAAGTGAGTCGCTTCTTTTCTGAGGTTTATATAGTTTTTAAAGTAAATGTGAAGAATTTTAGAATATTGCTGCTGGTGATGCTTTCTAAGTCACACATTCTTTTCTCTTTGTTTCTGAAAGAATGAGGCTGCCCTATGTAATAACTCCACCTCAAAAAGCAGTCACACAGTTGGACAGTTGTAGTTTAATATGAGTAGAGCCAGTTGTTAGTGGAAAGGTTTACATAATATAGATTCAATAATGTTTAACATTAAATATATTAAATAATACCAGGTAATCTCTTATTTATTCAATAGCTGTTTCAGTAATTTTTTCTTATTTTAAGGCAAGTTAATAAAGAAAAATATTTAAAAAAAATGAAAGAAACTGACCATTCACAGTTTAATTTCACTTCAATTTAATTTCACTTCAATTCAAATACATAGGTTTATATTAAATTACATCCCAAGGGAGACTTAGATTTTTTCTGAAAACATTTGTTGGCGCCCTTGGCAAAATGCATTTATGCAAAGAGAGCCAGGCAGACAGACAGACAGACAGACATAATCAAAAACTATAAAACAATTAAAACTGTGACAAAGGACGCTGATGAAGGATTAGTTATATCTACCACAAAGCAATTCAAAGAACTGTAAGACCTCAAAATGATCGCCAATGCATAATACCTGAGAAGTATTGCAACATTTTCACACAGAGACTCAGAGGCATTATACATATTTACTGCTTAAACAGATTCCTCTCTCATTAGTTTTGATAATCCATGCTAGAAGTTGCCTCATCGTATTATCTGGTAGATCCTGAATTTTACGAAACACAAATGGTTTTCTACTGCAATCTAAGGAACTTACATCACTGTCAGTCTACCCATTGACTTCTTTATTAGCAGGTTCTACCAAAGCCAAATGGGCAACATCTCAGGGCAACACAGAACTAATTCCATGTATACTTTCACTACAATCATAAACACAGATCTGCGATTTAAACCTTAAGACTTCTGCTTGAAATTGGAGCTCGTCATGTTAGGTTTTAAAATGAGAGGCACAGATAAAAGCTTCAGAAGATTTAATATGATGAGAAAAGTCCTGAGATCATAGAGTTTACCCCCAGATAAACAGTCTCAATCAAATAATAAAGAGACGTCTTACATTAACACAAGTAATCGTTGATGTTAACGAACAGTGGGTTTAGAATTAATAATCAATTTCCCTGAGCCATTTGAAAAATATTTATGATAAAGAATTAGAATTCAAAAGTAACATTAAAATTAATTTTGAAGAAGAAATGTGAAATTTGCTACACAGTACAATACTTACTCTAATGGGATTTTTTTTTCCACTTATGAAATATAAAACACAGACAGAAAAATCCTTAATCTATATTTATACCAAAATTAATGAGTTATGCATATAATTCCTTGGCTTTGCCACAACACGGTGAAAACTGCACAGCACAGGCACTTAGTTTGAAGCTGCTAAGCAGACAGCACACTTCAGCAAACACATTCTGGCTTTCAGACTTCCCTTTGAGGTCTGAAAGAAAAGGAAGCATTTCATCAAGTTTTGTGGATATTTGATGCGACTGTTCAAAGCCTAGACTGAAGCAGAAGGAAGGTAGCAAAGAAATAATTGTAAAGGATGCCAAGGTTTGTAATAAAAGCTAGTAATAAAATAACTCCAGTCTTCTCTTTGAGTAAATTAAAAAGTCATTTAAGTTGACACTTTGTATGCCAGACTCACATCCACACGCAACACAACAGTCAGTGCTTTTTCTCTTTTGCAAAATGACTGCTATTGCATTTGCAAGGGGCCCGCGATCAATGTCTCCTCTCGCAAGTTGGTCATAACAAATAGCTTCTGAAACACCAAGTCCCAGTTGTAAAGAGAGGGACATTGACAAGAGGTATACTTATGTTACACGATTGATCAGCCCATTTCTGTTTTTTTTGTTTTTTTTTCCTGAACTCTTTGAGAAAAAAGAGAGGGCAATCAATTTCCATGATGTGTTTCACTGCTTGCTCATAAGCCTGTGATTGGTTGGAGAAGATGTGCACGCCAAGATGTTTGATTGTTCATAATTATTTGGAAAAATTGCTGCTTTTTCGATTGAAACCAACAAATGAATCATGTAAGACATTTTCACTATTGATTTAGTTTTTCTGCTTAAAAGAGGAAAAAAAATAGAGCTCTACCATCAGATTGCAATGCTGAAAATCCAACATCTCCTCTCAACAATGGGAATTCATTGCCAAGTCTAATGTGTTATAAAGTTGATGCCAGCTTTTCTGAAGTCTCTTTGATGGGGTTCACATCTTTGAAGCAGCAACTCAGACTTTGTTTAAAAATTGTTTCATCAAATTCACAAAGTCAACTTTTCTTAACTCTTTGAAAGTAGTATTGATCACTTGGGACGAAAGGATAGCTACTGACTTTCAAATTTGAAAAAAACACACAAAAAAAACAGCAGCATGCTTTAAAAAGTGAGTAAAGCTTTTAAGGTTGCTGTAATTAAACCTCTGCTTAAGAAACCGTCTCTTGACCCAGATGACTTGGTTAATTATAGACCTATATCCAATCTTCCTTTCTTATCCAAAATTCTTGAGAAAGTAGTTGCCAAACAGGTTTGCGACCACTTACACCATAATGAACTTTTTGAAGAGTTTCAGTCTGGCTTTAGAGCTCATCATAGCACTGAAACAGCTCTGGTGAAAGTCACTAATGATATTCTCATGGCCTCAGATAATGGACTTGTATCTGTGCTCGTCCTGTTGGATCTTAGTGCTGCATTTGATACAGTTGTCCATAATATTCTTTTAGAAAGACTTGAATATTTTGTTGGAATTAAAGGAACAGCACTAGACTGGTTTAAATCTTATCTATCTGATCGAATTCAGTTTGTTTATGTTAATGATAGATCTTCAACACGCTCAAAGGTTACCTGTGGAGTACCACAGGGATCAGTGCTAGGACCAATTCTCTTTACTTTATACATGCTCCCAATTGGTAGAGTTATTAGACAGCATGGGATTAATTTCCACTGTTATGCTGATGATACCCAGCTATATCTGTCTATAAATCCAGATAAAGCTAACCCATTACATAGATTACAGGCATGTCTTGAAGACATAAAAACCTGGATGACTCTTAACTTTCTGCTTCTGAATGCAGACAAAACAGAAGTTATAGTCTTTGGACCAGAGTCTCTGAAAAAGAAGCTGATTAGCCAGTCACTTCATTTGGATGGGATTAAACTGATTTCAGATAATAAAGTAAAAAATCTTGGTGTTATTTTTGATCAGGACCTGTCATTTAAATCCCAGATCAAAGAGGTTTCTAGAATTTCCTTCTTTCATCTGAGGAACATTGCAAAAATTAGAAATCTCCTGTCCAGGGGTGATGCTGAGAAACTAGTCCATGCATTTGTTACTTCAAGGCTGGACTATTGTAATTCTTTACTATCAGGAAGTCCACAAACTGTAGTTAAAAGCCTTCAGCTGATCCAAAATGCTGCAGCCAGAGTTCTGATGAAAATTAAAAAGAGAGATCATATCTCTCCTATCCTGGCTTCTCTTCATTGGCTTCCTGTTAAATCAAGAATAGAATTTAAAATCCTCCTCACATATAAAGCCTTAAATGGCCAAGCTCCATCTTATATCACGGATCTGATTGTTCCTTATGTTCCTAACAGAGCACTTCGCTCTCAATCTGCAGGTTTACTAGTGGTTCCCAGAATTTCTAAAAGTAGAATGGGAGGCAGATCATTTAGTTATCAGGCTCCTCTCCTGTGGAACCAACTACCAGTTTTAGTCTGTGAGGCAGACACTCTGTCTACTTTTAAGACTAGGCTTAAAACTTTCCTTTTTGATAAAGCTTATAGTTAGGGTGGCTCAGGTTATCCGGAGCTGTCTTTAAAGTTATGCTGCTATAGGCTTAGACTGCTGGAGGACATAGGGACCCCCATTTCATCATTCTGCTTCATTCTCTCTCTGTTCTCCTATTCTGCAGAATCTGTTTGTTCAATCTCTAACCTTCTGCTCTCTCTGCTTTTCCTCAGAGTAGCTTTGCCTCGTCTGTTCCTGTTTGGCTGTGACGTCACCCAGGAAAGAAACATCAGCTGTGCTGCTTCCATCAACACCCTTGTTTGTAGATGTTGGAGATCGGCCTGTTTTCCAGTGTGGTCCTGTTTCTCTGGCCGTGGCTGGGTGGATGTGCTCTCTTCATCCTCTGGCATGGGAGCTGCCTTGGAGCTCGTCTGCCTGGCTGTGTGTTTCCTGGACGGGGCCGCCTTTTACAGCTGCTTTTTGTATCTCTGCTTCTGTCTCCTTGAACCCCAGTCGGCCTCGGCAGATGGCCGCTCACACTGAGCCTGGTTCTGCTGGAGGTTTCTTCCTGTTAAAAGGGAGTTTTTCCTCTCCACTGTCGCTACAAGCATGCTTAGTGTGAGGGATTGTATTTGAGTCAATGAGTCAATGCAATCAACTGGTTTTCCTTAGATAGAAAACTTTGTATCAATTTGACTGTATGATCTGGTTGAACTGTAAAGTGCCTTGAGATGACATGTGTGGTGAATTTGGCGCTATATAAATAAACTGAATTGAATTAAAGCTCAAAATCTTCATACAGGGTTTTATTTCCTTACATGCAAATGTACTGGGCTCATTCTATTCCAACTAAAGCAGTCACAATATTACAGGAAGCATGGAAAATCAGCATCAGATTATTCAATATACAGCACTGCATAAAGGCTTTCTCTGAAAGTATAAAATGTACAGTATAAAGTAAAAAGGACATTATCATTTAGAAAATTAAGTTTATTCTCTGTGAATAGCACAAAAGGGGCTTGCGGTCCATTGCACAAAGCAGTTTTAACAAACTCAAAGTCAAATCTAGCCAGAGGTTGAAAACTCTGATTCATCAGTTTTACAACGGCTGGTGTGAATGAGTTTAATCAACTCAGAATGAAGAGTGTTCGTAACATCTTTAAAAAAAGGCATCATCAATAGAGCTCAGATTCAACCAGTCAACGAACGAAAACAAACTATCTTCTCTGGAATGTTTGGTGAGCATGGAAGGAGAAGGAAACCTTAACAATGAAGTGTATAGGAAATCCACTCAAACAGACCAATATCTTCTTTTTGACTCACACCACCTACTTGAACACAAACTTTCAGTTATCAGAAACGTACAACTACGGTCGGCGCATGTCCCTACGAAAACAGAAGGGAAGCACAAGGAACAGAAATACATCAAAGATGCTCTCTGAACCTGTGCATACCCAAACTCGGCGTTTGTCAATTCACCAAGGAAATCCAAAAGACACACATCAGAACATAATGGTGAGAAGATTAAATGCAAAAACATTGGCATCCCATATGTTGCTGGAGTCTCTGAAAAATTCAGGAGGATTTTCTCCCAAACACACAATCCCATTACATTTTAAACCTCACAAGACCCTTAAACAGATACTAGTGCAACAAAACCCCCAGACCACATATGAGCGGAGTGGTGTATGCAGTTCAGTGCAGTGAGGAATGCTCTGATCTTTATATTGGAGAAACCAAATAACCTCTCCAAAGACTCACATCTACACCTTATGGACAAAGAACATCCTTTTGAGGGCCAGAAATTTCACATTTTGGACAAATAAAATGGCTGGTTTGAGAGGGATGTAAAGGAAGTCATCTATGTTTAAAAAAAAAAGAAAAAAAAAAAACCTTAAACAGAGGGACTGGACTTGGATTTCAGCTTTTAAAACATACAATGCAGAAATTGAGTTGATCCCTTCCCGCTATCATCGCAACCCCAAAAGATTTGCAAGGTAACAGAAGAGCTCACCTATTCAGATAGGCCAACAATTACCTTTTACGACAACCATTTCAGAGACATAGGCTCTGTTCGATAACCTAGAACGTATCCTCCAAGGACGCGGTCTACCTAGACTGGATCCTTCGAAGTCCTTGAAAATAAGGAGACCGGAAGAGTTTTGGCTGTAAATTCGACCAGGTCTACCCTTCGGCGGGTTTTACCGCCGTATGCTCTGTTGCTTAGCAACCGTGAACGTTGACACACAAAGCAGGAAAAGAATGAATACAGAAGTTTTCAAAACTGTTTATTTATTTATTTTTTTTGTGAAGTGAACAAAGACTACACTCACAAGAATCCAGAGCGGAATAAAGGTTCCAACCACCGGGAGCAGGAACAAATAAAATCAAATGTAATGATAGAAACCTTAGTCAGTTAAATAACCTGCTGCTGTCATTCTGCACATCTCTGATGTTGCTGCTATTTTCAAATATCCATTACTGTAAAAATGTCCATAGCTGCATATTGGTTATTTATTCTCCAGTTTTATATTGTTAAACACTTTACAGAATTGTATTGTTTATATTTTAACTCTTCCCTATTATGTTATTCTTATACATTTTTCTAAGGTCCACATTTGTGTGACCATTTTCAATAATCTTTCTGCTGCTGTAAATTTGCCCATTGTGGGACAATAAAGGGATTTTCTATTCTATTCTATAAAAGGGGTAGAAAGATATAAGTAAATCTAAACAATGTATTTATAAAAAAATATATCTGCAAAATCTCTAATATTTAACAACAAAAAATACGAAGTTAAGCATATTGTGCAAAACAGCAATAAAAAGATAAACATCCTATCAGATTTATAGTCCCCACCCTGCAAATATATTAGAATCTGTCCTTAAATTCCAGCCAAACCCATTTACACAGTAACAGATAAAAACC
Organism: Cyprinodon diabolis; assembly: GCA_030533445.1. Lineage (NCBI taxonomy): Eukaryota > Metazoa > Chordata > Actinopteri > Cyprinodontiformes > Cyprinodontidae > Cyprinodon > Cyprinodon diabolis. The sequence continues at coordinate 35,081,302 of CM060064.1, read as the reverse complement.
TTTAGATAAATCAAACATTACCGCCACATATCTGACTCAATAACAATTAAAACAACTATTTCCATTCATTTCAGACGGAACTATTCACAGACTGGATTATATTAAACTGAACTTCCAATTTTCACCACTGTTCGGCGCCAAGTAACCTTTCCTCTGATCACAGCTTGCTTGGTCTCGCAATGAATCCTGGGATATCCAAGAATACCGAGGATACATCGGACCCGTCCTTCAAATCGGGCAAAAAGAAGGACGCATTTTAAGGCCGCATAACGAGGACTCTTGGAATCCGACCAGACCTCGGCGCCGCGCTATGACGTAATCGGCCTTCGAATCCGGACTTCTAAGGATGCGTCCTAGGTTTTCGAACAGAGCCATAGGCAGGTATGGGGCACTGCAGGCTAACAAAAGAAGCCAAACCATTCCCTTTCCAAAGGGGTGGACCCGTTCATTCATTTCATTTTGCTTGTTTTCTTACCAAAAACAAGGCTTTGTTGGGCAACTGTATAAAGCCCCGAACTCAATGCTATTCCTGACATTTGAATTGAAAAAGCTTCAAACTTGGAAACAAAGTCCAGTAGATTGTTTTATAACTTTTTGGAATGACTATGACCTGGATGACTGAGAATTTCCACCAGCATATTTCAGTTTGTCGTGTTTTTTTAAGCTTGTATCAAGTGATGAACCTTAAAGCAAAGTACTGTGTTGGAAGGCTTCATTGCTTCATGAGGCTTCATTTGGCCATCACTAGTTGTAGGAAGGTTTGCTCAGAAACACAATCCAAAGGAGCATCAAGATCCTCAATGAAACAAAAAAAAAAACAATACTAGGAGTCTGGAGGGCTAAAAGGTACCACTTATGGTTGACACTCTGGCAATAAAGAGCTGGAAGCCAACTCCTTATGTAGTCTGTAGCTAATGAGGAACAGGTGGAGGCAATCAATGGAGCAACCCAAACTAACGTGCTCCTAGATTACCTCTGGAGGATGGTCTTGAAACCTGCAGGAGAAAATAGGACAAAGACCCCATCAAATCTTCAAAGAGGACTTTGGACTAAGGGTCAACAAAATCATCAAGACCCAAAAATCTATTTTTCGCTTCTGATTATTATTATTTTACTGCAAAAAATGTGTACAAGTTGTATTTTGATCGTTTTCTGTATTCTTTAAAAGATTTTTACAGTAGAGCTTCTTTTTTTTACCCTGGAACCAATAATGTTTTCAAGTCATTTTGGCTATCATTTTAATTATACTTTTCTTTTTAAGCTTTTTTTAGTACAGCTGGTGGGTTTTTTTTTTACGTTCAATATATTTTACCCTCTCCAATCAACTTCAAAGTAGTATTTTTCTTTCAAAGTTTCTATGAACAAACCCATTTGATTCAGATTTTCATAGGAATACTTTACAATTTGCAGCTTTGTTCTTCTTTAAGAGAACCACACCACTGTTTTGAGTATCTATAATTTGAATTCAACCCTTTCATCGATAACTCCGTTACTAAAAATTTCATAGCAGTTTGATCTTTTACTTTTCTTTTGCTTTACAGCCTTACTGCCTAATTTTCTGACCAACAGTGACCAGTTTCTTTCTAAAGACATTATTAATCTGGTTGTTAATGTTTGACTCAATGGTGAGGTCTTATGTTATTGGTCCTATACAAAAAAATGCATGCTCTTTTTTTATGCTTGACGTAAACATCGGGGCACATCTAGTTTAAAGAGAACAGCAGCATTTCTTGCAACATTTATATAAATTGTATAAGCATTATACGCTGTCGATGTTTGAAGCATCACCAGCTCTGATGAATTTGGAATTAGGAATTTCCACTTTTAAAAGGGTTGCATTTGAACTCACCAGCAACTAAGACGTAGTAGGTAAATACGTCCCTATTTAACTAAATATAGTCTAAATATTTCTTTTTCAAGTGGATTTATCCTGTATTTTCTTTTGAAGATATAGAATTGTGCAGAGATAAATAGAAGTAAAACCCACTCTTATCTTTTACATGCTCTCTCTGTATCATGAAACAAAGCAAAATAATTATTTTTATAATTTTATTATTTAAATTATTAATCGAAAAATCAACAGAATGACAGATTAATTGATTTGCTAAGTATTCGATAGTTGCAGCTCTAATTTTATCACAATATTTAACACATTTCTTACATAATACATCTGAAGTGGACATAACAGCCAACCAAACAAACATGTTAATCAGGCAAAATATACTGACATTCATGTGGCATCATTTGTGAGCTCCAACAAAGTTCACAGAATCCAATTTCCATAGAACTTGTAATCCTGAGGTTCTGATTTCGAACCCCAGTCCCACAGACTGCTACTCTGGGTCTCTAAGCAAAACCCTTAACCCCACACTTTTCCCCAGGCGCCCCACAATGGCAGCCCACTGCTCCCGAAGGCGAAGGGTTAAATACAGAGAGGGAATTTTGTTGCTCTGTACTTGTGACAGAGCAACAATAAAAGCTGGAAAGGAAAAAAAAACAAATACTGAACAATATTAAATTCTCACCTGAAGCCACTTCTCTACCTGTGCTGCAACATTACCGACCTTCCCTAAATTTAGCCATTTCAAATACAAATTGATATTTGTATTGTGTATAAATAAAAAAGTTGCTCCTTAATTTGTAATCAAAATTATTTAGACATCATCTGAAACACTGAAGGGCTTCAGCTGCTTCACCTTCAAGCTGCTCTGCATCATTATTACTGGATATCTGTGTTTCCTATAATCATATAATGTTACTATTATACAAGTGTGTTTTTAATATTAAAGGATTAAAGGAATAGTACACCCAAAACATGATTAGCCTTCATTTTCTACTCACCCCCATGCTGAACAACACTCTGGAGTACTTTTTTGATATCTCAAATGCATCTGGAGATCTGGGAGGCTTCTTGCTGTCTGCTGACATTCAAATAATGGAGGTCCATGGCGCCCGAGGCAGAAAGGTCCATAAAAGTCCACAAAAAACGTGTCAATATTCCTCCATACTGCTCGTCCAATGTATCCCAAGTGTCCTGAGTGGGTAGCGTCCATAATTTACTCGAAACAAAGTCATTTAGAATATTTTTAGAGCATAAACAGTAGTGTATAGGATTTCCTAAAAGCGCGTTCACGAGTCTACGGAAACCGCGGCAGACCAAACCAGATGAAAGTGTGCATTCAGCTCGGCAAAGAATTCATGCTCTTCCTCAACACTGAAGTCCTCAGACATTTTTCTTTCGTTATTTCTTTCTTTGCACAGGTAAACAGCACATTTCTTCTTCTACGCTTGCATTATCGGCAGAGCAGACGCTGAATGCGCACTTTCATCTGGTTTGGTCTGCCGCGGTTTCCATAGACTCGTGAAACCCTGTGTGATTTCCTGACCTGCAGACATACTGTATGAAACAGTGCTTCTGACCTACACCCAGGCTGTCCTCAAGTATAATCATAATTTTCTTTCTAAATCAAAGGTCATACAATTTCTAAAGTCAGGGGGATTGCCGGATGTAATAGTTGCTGAGGTTCTCTTTTTTATGGCCTTTAGCTGTGTCGCTAACATCTGTCACCATGTTATTGATTAACCCTGATTATTCATCTCAGTAAATTAAAAAGTTAGTGAAAAGTTATATCAATGCTGTATCAATGTACTGCATATTATTGGAAACTTGAGTTGAATTAAAGTGTTGGAAAAAGGTGCAACAGTGATACCGCATACAAGATTGTGAATTAAAAAGAGTTTGGGGTCAACTGCAGTCGCCATAAGAGCTTTGAGAGACATCAGGAGTAGGGTACACTTTTCTTAGTCTAGGTTTAAATCTGCTTTTGAACCAGAGAAAAACAAAGAAGCATCTTACCTGGAGTGTAAGGAAGACTGAGATTCCTTATTGCAGTTTAATTTAGGGAGGTGTAAGGTTTGCTTTTTTGGTCTGCCGTGTTTTCTCACATCCAGGATCAGCTTTGCCAGCTTACCAAAATATTTCAGTGCACTCCATGCTTTCCTCAACTGACCAGGTTTAGGGATGTTCTTATTTACCAATAGGAGTTAATATAGAAGTTATTGTCAACAGAGGAGAAATACTGCATTTGCTTAAGGCACAATAACTACATTTAAATTTTCTAACTTTTGTGAAATGGATAGCTCACTACAAATTCTATATTTCTTTTCCAGATAAACGTTATAAAATCTCCCTATGGGGTGGTTCTTTAATGTTACATTACCTTTTTTTTATATTTTCTTGTAGGATATTTATAGTTCTGTGGTATGAGTCTCCACACCATCTTAGTGTTGCTAAGTGGTTGAATTGTGCAGGGTTTTATTCCATCAGTGATACTTATGACAAAAACATTTAGTTGTTTATTTTCAGGATGATGATGAGACGGTAATGAAATTAACATGGAGAAGCTGAACATAGGACGTGTTGGGATCCAGAGGTCTGCCCTCCAGAGGGCGACGTGGATCCCTTTCTGAGGGGTACTGCTGTCGGTTTGGATCCAGAGGCTTGCCCACCAGAAGGCGCCGTGGATCCTCTCCTGAGAGCTGGTGCTCATTTGAAGCAGCTGTTCCCCATCTGCTGATTATGCTCTCCCTATATAAGCTGAGTGAGAGCTTCCCTCTGAGCCGGATTGTTTGGTTAAGCAAGCCTGAGCCACCCTGCCTGTCTGAACCTCTGTTTCGAACCTGCAAACCTGTGAGTTTGAACCTGTAAACCTGTACCTGAACCTAACCTGTTCTGTTCTCTCTGCCTTCCAGGGCAGAACCCTGTGTGAGTCAATAAATATTGGACTTTAATCCTGCCTGTGTGTCTGGAGTTCTGCATCTGGGCTAGTAACCTGCCACATCATGACAGGACGTGTGTGAGTTTAATTGTCTATACAAAGACTAGATGAATATGTTGATGGATTTTTTATCTGAGAAACAAAATTAAACACATTTCTGCCTATTCCAAAAAAGGTTAAACAACAAAACACTTGATTCGTTTGAAGACATTTTGCTTTCAATCCAGAATGCTTTCTCAATTCAAAATGTCAGGAGTAGTGTTGAGTTCCAAGCTTATAGAGTAGCCCACACAAAAGCCTTGTTATGGCTTAGAAAACATGCAAATTGAACCAAAAAAACAGGTCTACCCCTTAGTAATGGGGAGGTCGCTGTTGGTCTACCAAACCTGATACTGGCCCATGCCTCCATAATGTGGAGTCGTTAAGGTTGTTGTTGGCCTGGCTGACCAGGTGAGATGTTAAGACCCGAAAGACTCTTGTTGATTTCTCAATACACTTTTCAAAAACGGGCTCCAATCAGAATTAAACCCATGAAGGAAGGATGTTTACATGTAATTTCCATGACTGTGCGCTGTTGCCAGTGGGCTTCAGGAGTGCTAAACATGAAATGCAAAGGTCTAAGACCCCTAAATGACACAGTTTCAGATTAAAATTAGTTCCTTTATTTCTTCATATGACAAGTTCTGATTATTTCTGTTTCACACATTAAAATAAGACATTTTTTGTCAGATTTAATATAAATAATAGCATCTCATTGAATTATCTGAGTCATGTGTGGATTAAGCTATTTCAAAAATTATCAAATGTCCAGTCACCAGCTAATCCAAATTATATCACAGATCTACATTAGACAACTAGTGATAGGGACAGCAGTTCTTTTGGGTGTACTAAATCCATAGTTAGTTAAAATGAATCATTTGCAGAAACATTGGGATTATGCAACTTACTTTTTCCTTTTAATTATTTGCAGTTAACATAGATGATACAGATCAGACAGACTTTTCTACGCTTTAGCTATATAGGATCTTTCCTTATCGTATTTTTAAAGCTCTAGAAACCAAAGTTAACAGCAATACAAACATAGCTGTATTTTAAAGGTTATTCAAGTTCTCCACTCGCTTCACTCAAGTGTCCCATCTTTCAGTAATGGTAAAGAAGCAACATCGACAGGCACAGAACTGTCCAGGGATGCAAATACTATGCAAACAGCTGAACAAGGGCCAACCTTTGTTGTTGTTTACACATTGTTTGCCCATCTGTAAGCTTGGTAGGTCCGGCTTTTAACTTCTTTCACATTAATTAAAGGAAATATACTGTAAAAACTGCTTGCGTGACTTCCCATCAGAATGCTGAAGTAAGACTCAATTAACTTTAATGACCCTCTATAATGTAAACAATGAAAAAATAATTGTATGCATCATCCACCCCTGACAAGCTTAGCAACTTCCAAACTGCATTACAAATTGTGAAAAGGCAATTCTACCTTGGTTCCATTTGTATCTGACAAAATAATAGCCTATTAGAAAATTTCCAGGGGCCATCATAAAGCTGGACTTAGGGGAAAGGGAGAAAAAGCAGGTGCGTTTCAGGGTATCCAACTGCTCACTGATTGAGCATTGCCATTCCTCTCCCAGCATGATAATCAAACATTTGTCAAATATTTTGTAAAACAGTGGGAGTTGGTGTTGTTAACTCTTTGGTGCAAAATATACTGTATTTGATGTAAAAGTGATTAAAGGCTGGACATTTATTTAAACTAAACGTGTTTCCGTCTCTTTGTGACATGCATACAAAAGTCTAAGAAAGTGTCTGAAAACACTTCAAATTTATTTAAAATTTCCCCACAATACAGAGCCCCGCTCACTTTCATGTTATCGTATTGGCATTTCTGAGTAATTGCACCCTGCGGCAAAGCTTGCTCCCTAACAACTTTTAATTATGTTACAAAGTGAACTTTCTACCAGCATTAATGACTGGAGTCTCTAATAATTACTCTCTCTTAGGCTCTTATGTGCTGTAAACTGTTTCCTTTATTCATAAACATCTTTTTTTTTACTAATGTTAAAACTGAAATTACCAACAAATGTATTTTGTTTATTTACTTTGTTTCTTCTGACAATGTGTTAAAAAAAAAATGACCAAAACATTGTTTTTAGATGTTTTATAAAGTAACAACATCACAGATTGATTGCTAGCGATACGAATGAATGGATTCACCATCATAAAGTCCTTAAATATTTTGGATATTTGTTTCTATTTTGCAACCCATTTACAAAAGTTTTTCAGAGTGTGATGTATACAGTAGGTGCTCTCTGTCTCAGACAGAACATAGTATTGTGAAGTGATGAATTATTACCAAGCAGGAAGACTTACTCTAGCAATCTTATTTTGATCTCAGAGGAGGGTGGATCCTGGTGTCCTTTGTGAGAGACTGGTTTTTAATAACTAAAGTTTGTTTCATACAGGATGGAAACGGGTCACTGGTTTCTGCTAGTGGTTCCTTTTGAGTGTTGGAGTGGGGCAGGGAGAAACAGAGCAGAGCTGGAGGAAGGAGATGGGATAAATGGCCAGATCTTGAGAAGCCGTCTTTCAAAGAGGTGTTCAAAAGACTGGTTAAATGGCTCTTTTTTTTCAGAATGTATCTTATATTCTTATGGAAATAATCGCAGATAGAATATTAAAATAATATTTGGATTCAAACTTGCACTCAAGTAGTATTTTGTTAGATTCTGAAAAAGTGTTTCCATTTTATTTGTCTTGTGTTTCCATAGTATCCCAATATCTTCATATTTTGATAACAAAAGCTTATCTGACTATAGGTTAATTCCGATCAAAATTATTTTACTCTTTAATTTTCATCTATGAATACTGTAGAATTTACTATATATATTATGCTAGGTATAAAAAGCAAACAAACAAATATACTGCAATACAGGACAAATATAAAAATGGAATAAAGCTGACAAACCTACAAAAGAGCCTTGCTTTTATTTCTAATCCACATCAGGACATGAACATCTCATAAACTCACTGTTTGCCAAGTCGTCAGAACAACACTCCACTTACCTGCATCTGTGTTGTTTTAATGTGTTGTTCCTGCATTACCCTTAGCTCATCCCCTGAGCTGCTCCTAGGTGCATCCAGATAAATTAAGCATCTTCAATATCTAATTTCTACAAGATTTTGTTATTTCCACAGTCAGCACGTAAACAAAGGGATCTCAAACGAATGACTTGCCACAGTGATATGGTTCTCACCATTCATTTAAAAGACCTGTTCAAAAGAAGACACCAGGCAAAGAATGATTGACCCACAGCTCTTTATGAAGCAGAGGAATAATGAGTGGATAGAGCACAGGTGTGCTGCTACAGTAGGACCTCCCAGAGGAGGCATAGAATCCCATTCAAACACCAAGCCACATGAAAACACACGGGGCATCATTAATCCTGCCTGTTTGACTTTATTTATTTATTCTGGGTGGCTTGCTGATCTGCTCCCACTTCGAAGAGTTAGCAAACACCTGCCTCTTTTCCTTTATTACTCTCACTCCTCAGGTTAACACAGTTGTTAACATGCCCATTAATACATGCCACTCCCTGCCAGTCTTCACCAGTTTGTCTTTAACTTGCTCATATGAGGATCACTCCAGTGTTAGTCTGCACTGCCTGCCTACCTGCTTTCCTGTGCTCAGCCTGCACTCACCGGATTGTCATCGGCTACTGACCCTTGTCACATTATGGACTGTCTCCACTTGTCACCAGTTTGTTCAACCTGCATTCAATCTACCCAAAGCCTGATTCAAATGTCACTTACCATCTACCTGCTCAAATCCTTCTTCCTCCCTGTCAGCCACCTTCCACTTCCACAAAGCCTGCTTCCAGCCTTTCAGCCAGCCTTTATAAAGTCTTCAGCTTGTCAACAGCTGGTTCTGCATTCATCTGCCCCCTCAAGCCTGCTACCTTTCTGTTCTGCCTTTCCCCAAGCTTATTCAGTTACCAGCTGTCTGTACAAGTTTGCTACCAGTCTGTATGTTACTGAATCATCAACATAAAATGACTATAAACCTTCTAAGAGCAGCCCTGTGTCTGATTAAAAGTCTGTAAATCGTTATTCTTAAATAACTGTAATCTTAAAAGAGTTCTGCTACATGCAAAAAACAAACAAACCATAAATAGGTGGTCATTAATTATTACAGGCACATGCCTACATCCCAATAATGTTTATCTATCCCCATTGGGTTTCAACAGAGTCTGTAGTTATACTGCTTTAAGCAAATAATGTGTTTACTTTCTACAAACCTTGCCCCTTTGCACACCCAATTTGATTTCTAGGCAAAGTAGCAACATATTTTTAGGGAATACTGAAAAATATAATCAATGTATGCAGCAAAGAGGTGAATGTCTGAAAAAAGGTGCCCCTTCTAATGAATTTACTGCTCTGGCATCTCTGTGCTCAATAATAGCATCGTCTGATCTAACACAATAAAGACACTCTACATGGATCAATAAATCACTCACCTCATCATGCAAAACACCTGAATTGGCCCTAACTGATTGAGTGCTGACTTGTTCTATGATTAAGTAAGTTAACGTGTGTTTTATTAGTTGGTAACAGTGACTGGGCTTGTATTAATGAACTGTCTACTTCAGATGGTCTTTAGGTTTGGAAAGAAATAGGGACAAAAGAAATTAACTCTGTCCTAATGATCTAATGCTGTCTCACTATATGAAATGAGAGTACATCTTAAGAAACATTCACAATATATTTGAAAGGCAGATGTTTCATATCCACTTCATTGATTCATCATGACTGGACACTTTTATTTATTTACACATTTATTTAAAGTAATTTTGAAAGCTGTGATGCTAATGGATTATGGGGGAGAAGATGGTTAGTTGGATGGATGGATGGATGGATGGATGGATGGATGGATGGATGGATGGATGGATGGATGGATGGATGGATGGATGGATGGATGGATGGATTTTGGAAATATTTTTTTGCCAACTCAAGTAGCTAAAAACATTTTGACAACAGCCTTAATTCATTTTTTATTTGAATAGGTAACCAGGTGAGTTACTGGGAAACAGTTCTTAATTACAGTGCCGACCTGGGCACAGTTCAATGAGTTACTGCATTTAAAATACTAACACGCAGTAAAAAACAAGTGGGTTAAGAAAACGAGATTTGTAATTAGAGGTAAGGGTCATTTGAAAATGTGCTCTTTTAATCAATTTACACCACTCCATGTTGGCCCAATTATAGATCTTGTACAGGGATAATCGCTACATGCAAACCTTGCCACTGTGATATTTGCATATATTGAATTACAGGAATCACTCTTACTTTATCCAGTGTATCAGAGTATCACATTTCCAGTCTTTAAGGGTTGCAGATAGATATTGATTGTGTCTTACAGATGGATGGATGAATGGAAACAGTAAAAAGTGTTTATGTCTTTTAGATAGTAAGAAAAAAAATTATTGCACAATTACTAGTTTTGCATCAACATAAAGATTATTAAAGATCTGCCTGCTAAAATTCTGCCTTAGGGTAAACATATCCAACTGAATAGTTTTTTACCTAACTTTGTCTAGAACCACTGTATTTTCAAAAGCATATAAACATAAAGAGATACAATTAAACCATATATTTATATGCACCATACAAATACAAGAAAAGATAATATTTCTGGTTATCTTAAAATAAATGATATACCTCAATTTGTTTCAAATACTAAAATGTTCTATTTGCTAAATAAGTATTTTTGGGGTTTAATTTGTGTGGCCTTAGGGTCGCATCTGTGCTATTCATGGATGACTTGGTTCTATTGGCTTCATCAGGGCGTGATCTACAGCTCTCACTGGAGCGCTTCGCAGCCAATCATGAAGCGGCTGGGACGAGGATCAGTGCCAAATCCAAGACCATGGTCTTGAGCCGGAAAAGGGTAGAGTGCATGCTCCGGGTCGGGGAGGAAGTACTAGCCCTATTGGGGGAGTTTAAGTATCTTGGGGTCTTGTTCACAAGTGAGGGGTAGATGGCTCAGGAGCTCGACAGGCGGATTGGTGCGGCGTCTGCTGTGCTGCGGGCACTGAGCCAAAAGGCAAAGCTCTCGATTTACCGGTCAATCTGCGTAACAACAGTACCCTCATCTATGGTCATGAGCTTTTGATCATAACCGAAAGAATGACATCCCGGATACAAGCGGCCCAAATGAGTTTTCTTTCTTGTGTGTCTTGGCTCTCCATTAAAGTTAGGGTGAGGAGCTCAGTCATCTGGGGTGGACTCAGAGTAGAGCTGCTGCTCCTCCACGTCGAGAGGAGCGAGTTGAGGTGGCTTCGGTATCTGTTTAGGATGCCACCAGGACACCTCCCTGGTGAGGTGTTCCGGGCAAATCTTTACCTAGCAGTGTTGCAACATTTGGATGAGGTGATTTGCCAAAAAGTAATGGTCTGCCAAAAAGTGACCAGCTAAGATCAGATTTTTCCCTTCGGAGCAGCGGGAGAAGGGGCTTGTTTACAGAAGGAGTGATCCCAGCCTGTCTGTGTTGTTTCCGTGTCTTTCTCAGTCTTTTGGATTTTGAAATCAAACACCATTAACACCAGTAAAACAGTTATATTTGTATGACCAAGGTTACAATAGATGTCTTATTAACCTTTCTCCTCTTCTACCCGTCAAAAGCTTCGTTAAGACCGTTTTCCCTCGTAAAAATCAGCAAATTCTAAACAGGCTTTGGCAATAAAATTAAACTTTGGACTATGGATCTGTGTAAGTTTTTATTTGATTGAAAACTATTCTGTTATGTAACTATACTGTGATGGATGTAAATCAGTAAAGTATTTAAAATACTTTTTTCATGGGGGATATTATATATTGATTTTGAAAAATGTAAGGAATGATAGCTGCACAGTACAACATGCCAAATTTCAAGGAAGAATCAAGATTTAATTATATTGATCTGAACTTCCAATACTATTTAAATTCCTTAATTAGAGAAAATAGGACAACCAAACTAATTATTATATATGAATATAAAAATCACTCTAAAACATAATCTTAAATATATCTTGCTGATCTCACCCCCTCAACACTAATATGATACAAAAAATACACAAAATACAATTATTTTACTTGCCAAAAAGGGGCTTATGGTTATTTTTTGACCTGCAAAATGTAATTTTTTCATGTAAGTACTTTTTTCAACTCTAAGGCATATGTCATATATCTTAATGAGCTCACTCTCCAACAATGAAATAGTCCACAAAATATGACTGCTTTACTTCCCAAACAGTGATTATTGCTTATTTTTTGACCTTCTCATTTGAATCATTTGAAAATGTAGCTTCATCTATCAACACATATCTCTGTCTGAACGAATGAAAAATGTACACAAAAAGATAAAGTTTTTCTTTTTAACCTTTTTTTTTATTATTATTTAAGGTTTGTAAGAGAAAGCTTTCATACAACAAATATCTCTGTTCTTGTGAGCTGTTGGTTAAATTTTCTTTTTTTCTATTAGACTTTTTTTCTATACATATATGTCTGTCTGCACAAATTAAGAATGTAAACAAAAAGATAGAGAGCTTTAAACAGAAAACGTATTGATGTATTATCAATCAAGCATTTTTTACATCATCCCAAAAGTATTTCTCAATAGTTAAAATTAAAACATTGATGGTTGTCTGTTTCTTTTACCAGTTGTTTTTATTTCATTATTTATAGTTATTTTACAGTTTTTGAAATGACTGAGTGTGTTGTGTTGTCTACAACAAAATCAATAGACAAGAAACACTATTAAAAGGTAGATTTATTTGATCTGAGGAGACCTAATGCTTTAACCACTTTGTGACCAGCAAAACTGGCAATGTGCACTAACTCCAATTAAAAATGTTGAGAAACAGGTGAAAAGAGGTTTTTGTATGGTCTCGGACATATCAAATAGGACTCTTTTTGCAAGAAAACCTCATGGCAGTAAAACCCATGTATTTAGAGGTTTAACTCTACTCTGAAAGGCTATGAGTTTGGAGACAAGAGAGAAGTTGTCCAGAAATCTGTACAATTTAACTCTAAACAATAAATTACAGCCATAGACAATATATTTGTTATGTGAAAGTTACAGGCAACTTAAGAACTAAAATACTTAATTTAAAACAAGGGAACTAAGAAGATAAAACACAATTTAATGGCCAATCCCTGGCCATTAAAGTATAATAAATGCAGACAATAGCAATATATGGTTATCAAAAATTGAAGGACTCTATCTTGCCACTGAGGAGTTTTGTGTAATTTAAAATGACCTTATTTTATAACAGAGTGTTACTGAGAAGATAAAAGAGCATTTGGAATTTTCCACCCACCTTTGACTCCATTGACAGTGCCTAAAAAGTCATTATTCATCCAGAGAGTGACTGCTGGTGCATTCTGCAAACTGTTAAAGCAGAAATTAACCACTGAATTGCAATTGAGGAAGACTTTTGGGTTGATGTAATACATTAATATTTTTCCTTTCACAATTTGTAAAGCTGTCTATTTTTTCTTTAAATTTTTAATTTTTAAAGACAGAGATACATGTATAAAGACCCAACCAAGTCTTGACAGCAGCTGGACTTCCTGGTGGCCCAAGGTGCGCAGGTTTGATGGGTGGGATCAGGTGGGGACAGTCAGAGCCGATCAGAATGAGTGGATGGGCATTTGTAAAAGACTGAAACAAAAGTCTTCTCAGGTGTTGATACTATTGGTGCAATGCTTCCAGAGGGTATGAATGTTCAGCTTCCAAAACATCAGCTGTGAAAGCTTTCTCAATGGTAAACACTTTTGAAGGCTGACTGACAGGTGAGATTTTGACTGATACGCCTTGTGATGTTTTCAGTCCTTGTCCTAGTAGGGTAAGACTCTGCAGTCCAATGCAACAGAAGCTATTGAGTGGCCTCTGGGAGTAGGATTGTTCTCTCAGAACCATCATCTAACATGGTGAATGTCTCTAGAGTGTGTTCCCTATTATGCAGCAGGACCTTATTTATTTTAAGAAGCCCCGGATTACAACCTGCATGGCGGTCTAGATAAAGCACATCAGTAGAAGGTCTGCCCTCCAGTTCACTGACCTATTCTGCTAGTACTTTAGGAGCTGCAACTTGAAGATTCACTTCATGCGGGCCTCCATGTGCTTTCCCTTACATGTCCTACACTGCACTCTAAGGCGACACTGAGCCACCTAGTGATGTCGTCCACAATTCCAGCAGGGATTATTAAACTTCTGTTCCTTTGTCAGCAGCTTGAAATTGGCAAATTAATCTAGGAAGTGCAGAGAGTTATTACAATAAGGACAATAGGCAGTAAACTTATCTGGGGTTACAGAAGTGGAGGTTGTTATGGTTGGTGACCTTTGAGGGGCAGCAATATACATTGCTCCATGCAATAAAAAGTTGTCGCTTTAACTTTGACATGGGAGCTGGCTCAAAGCTCGTCTGCCTGGGTGTGTTTCCTGGAGGCCTTTTATAGTTGACTTTTGTATCTCTGCTTTTTTCTGTATGCCTGCTTCTGTCTCCTTAAACCCCCATCGACTCGGCAGATGGCCGCTCAAACTAAGCCTGGTTATGCTGGAGGTTTCTTCCTGTTAAAAAGGAGTTTTTCCTCTCCACTGTCACTACAAGCATGCTGCTTTTCCTTAGATAGAAAGCTTTGAATCAATTTGATTGTATGATTGAGAATATAATTGAATTGAACTGTTTTCCTACCTCTTTTCATACGGTTTCTGTATCTCTGGCTCTTCTCTAACCTATTTCAATGTTCCCCACCATCTTGAATAACCACCTTGTACTCCAACCATTCTGCAAAGTCTATTGATTATGGTATTCCATCCATCTGTAAATGGAGGTATTGGAAAAACACAGCCCACGGGTCCTGGGGTAGCTTTAAGGTGAGTCTGGCAACATGAGACCTGCACTGTAACTTTATGTGTCCATCTACCCCAATTTGCTCTAACATGCCAACCAAAGCCCGGACTCTTGGCAAACCTGAATCCTCAGGTGTGACCTGGGATTGGGAATTACAGTATGAGTCAGAAATTAGAAGGGCTTCTTCAAAATTAAGGTGGTCACATAACACCAGATATTTGAACCTCTCTGTAGCATCAGTGGGAAAGATATTATCCAGGGTGAGTCTTTTTTAAAGCGTTAAAAAGAGTAAAAAATCCAGCAGACTCTGTAATGATTTTTACTGGCCTGTCCCTGAAAACAATGTGGCTCACCTTCCTCACTGGGGCTAGGAGGGAGGTGGGGGGTTGAAGAGATGGGACTCCTGCTGATCATCTGTTTACATGATGAGGGGAGGGACAAGGACAATTATCTAATGTAAATATTCTGCTAAACATTTACTAGCACTTAGATGATGTTAACCCTCTGAAGACTACAGCTTTTCCTGCTGCCTGGTACGGATTGTAAATATAAATTCTCAGGTCTGTGAGCTTTCTGCTTGGCCTCTGTGTTAATAATGGACACACAATAGGCTCATTTCAAATGATGGGTTAATCCTTGTTTATTTTGTTCTTTAAAAAAAAAAGGAAACCAAGCAAAATAGAAAAATACCTTGCAATAATTTTTTGTCATTGTTTCAGAAATAATCGTACGGCAGTACCTTGTCGGCTGGCGTCATCAATGTGATTCCACTCCAACCATTAGGAAGAGTAACTAACAACTTGTAGCCAGCAGATAGCTAGTTTATTTTGCTCAACAGGTTAATAATCTACCGGTAATCTGAACAACTCAAGTGACAAACCTTTCTTGAAAACCTGGGTCATTGTATTAGACTACTTTCTCCTTCTCTCGTCTTTCTTCTTTCTTTCTGTTCATTTTGGAAAAAACAGACCTTGATTTTCTTCGGTGCTGCATTCTTAAGTTGCGGACGGTTTTTACACACTGCTGCTTTTTACACATTTTATTGTTCAGTTATTTGTTGTCTCTGTGTCAAATTATGTATGCGAGAGACTAAAGCCCTGGTACTAGCAAAGTGCTGCTGACGGGGTTGATCTGCAGGACCAGAGGGCCGCTGTTTACTGCTCAAAGATCAGGGAGAACACAACGATAATTTATTTTACTGCAGGATTTTCTTTTTATATCTGAAAAATCTAATGGAACATATGTTCTCTTCTTCTTTTGGGCCCCCCTCAGTCATGGGCCCTTGGAATGTTCTGGTGAAGATTCTCGGTCATCCAGCTCATAATCATTCCAAAACTGATTATGACCTGGAGGACCTAATATGCCAATTTCATTGACGTAACAAGAACGTTGCGCTGTTTGCAAACAGGTAAGGGTGAAACTAGCAACAGTTTACGAAAACTCTTCAAATGCCTGATAACGTTAGGATTATTTTGGAAAATTCCTACAGACAGCCCCTTTGACAGATTAAACTGACACGAATTTGCTGCCCTATGCTATTATTTAAGCCATTGTTTGCTAGAATCTATAGTTTGAAATGAAAATATTTTTGATATTTTTAAATGCAACCCATAAATGTGAACATAGAACGGGGAAAGTGAACATGTGAATAAGGACGTCTGCGGACAAGGATTTATTTATTACAGTTTTTTTTCAACATAACTGATATGGAGTCTGTGATTATGTTAATGTCTTTCATTATGATAAAATGCTAAACAGATATGTTATATCTGTATTAAATACTCAGTCAGATGGACATATTTTAATTTGAAGAGTGTTTGTCATATCTACAGACCTGTAAGTTGATGTGTGTTTCCCTGATGCACCTCACCTCTTTTGCATGATGTGACTGTCAGGTGTTCTCCAGCAGTTGCAGCTAATTAAGACCAATCAGTCGGACCTTAAAGAAAACATCCCCTGAGGAAAATGCCAGAATGTTTTTCTCTCATGTATTGTAATCATGTCTAACTTTTCTAGTGTCTCTTCCTCCCTCAAGTACTGCCAGAATAAGGCTGGAGTTTCACCTCCACAGAGCCACACAGAACATGGAGGATTTTATTCAGTTGAGGGGTTTTAACAAAATTTTATGTACTGCATCAGATGATGGTAAATTACAATACAACAAGATCCTTATTTAATGATTTCTAGTTGACTCTTGTGTTTACCTTAATAGTGATTTTAAACTGACACTTGTTTTACATCAATAATTGATTCTATTGTTATAACTGTCTAAATAAAGTGTTGTTAAAATTCCTCAAGTACTGACGTGAAAGTTTGTTACCTTGCCTTTACAGTAACCTGTTTATGCTTCCTACCCACTTTCTACCTTTCAGTTTTCTGCTTCCTCATTTCCTTCAATTTTTGGATAAATCCTTACAGGATAATTTATGTTAATCACCTCATCTGTCCTCTGGCCAACCTTCCTATAACAGCAACTCCAGTTACATACCATGCACTCGCCAGCTTTTGCAGCCTACAATATTCACCATTTCTCAAAGTCCAACTCTGAAAAAAAGACCTAAGAAAACTAGTTACCATCTACCACCACCTGAAACCTTCACATTCTGAGGACATGTTGGTCAGGACAGTCTTGATTTAAGAAAACATGGAAACTGCAGTGGGCCTGATCACAGACCTCATAGAGAGCAATGAACTGAATACAGTTTTTTTTAGACATGGACTTTAGCGGCTGTCCAGGACAGCACTCGGTTGCAGGGGACCTCATCTTGTCTGCTTATTTGCAGGTCTGAACTCTTTGGAGGGTGGGAGATTCTTTATCTGCAAAACCAATCATTCAGCCCTTTCATAGCGAGGGCTTAAAGTTCCATTTGACCACATAATATGTGTAGACAATTTGATGTTTTTTTTTTCCCTATAAATGTTTCTTACAGCTACCACCTAAAGTTAATTTTTTATTTGAGTTTCAGTGATAGTTTGCTGTTTTGATGTTTGCACTAATACACACTCACAAGAAAACACAAAAAAAATAAAAACAAAGTAAAAAGGAAATTATTTTGCTAAATCTTTCTACCTGTGGATACTAGAAAAAACTTGCAATCTGACTAATCTACCCCAATCTGCTTACTAAATCTGCCCTTTTGTTTGCTTTTGTTGTAGATGAACTAATGCTGGAGTTCATGTTATATTTGAAGGTACCATCAGTTCAGTCAATTCTGTTTTTAACCTTCCTTAGCCCTCATCATTTACTAACTAAGCATTTTTACAGCCTAATTTTCTCATCTGATCCCATGAGTAGAATGGGAATTGTCAGATTCTCGATTCTGTAACGAATGTCAGCTCTCTATGCTTGGAGTTTGGTGTCTCTCTGATTATATCAGCTGCATCCTCATAAAACAAGAGGCCATGGTTTAACAACCACGACCAATTTTCCTGTGCATAGTATGCATAAATGTGATAATTTGTGGAAATTTGTGGAAATGTTATCTTCGTTTTCAAGTCAGAAACAAATTCTTTCACATCGTTTTCAGCAGAGGTCACATTAAGAGGCTGATCCAGCACCCTGTGTGTTTGAGTCATATGACCTCTCCTGTCTACTGTGTTCAAAAGATCAATACATTTTTGGTACGAAAAGAGAGAATGCCAACTGTACCTTGGAATAGAGGAACTGTCCCATAATAAGAAACAACATTACATAACTAATTCAATTCAGGTTTGAATTAAATGTTTACAAAATCAATTACAGATGATAAAAAGCAAAAAACAAGTTATTGATGTTGCTAGGTTGGAAGACAATGTCTGGCTAATAAGTGTCCCTTATTTAAATTGCACAGAGTTGGCAACCCCATCTGGCCATAAAATACATGTTTTGCCTCCTATACTACAGCTAGTGGTGTAAAACAAGGAGCTAGTTGAACAAAGACAAGATGACTTGGGGAATACAGCCCAGGAACAGGGTAGTAAACTGGCGGTTCCCAATCAAAATACTAAGTATGAATATTATTGCAGCAGTAATTCATTTTCATCTTTGTGTAGGGCTGCTATTTGAGAATGGTAGTATTTTTTTTTCTAGTAATACTAGATATTGATAAAACAATCATTGCCTTGCCATTGGCCATACAGTTTTAGGCTTTTGTTTCATGATAATCAAGTGGTACTCTGATATCTTAATTGCAGTTAAAATGACTAACTTTCCCACCCTAGAACAACACGCAACAACACAACATTTGAGCGGGCGTAGGGAGGATCGGGGTCTTTCTCACACCCCTGTTCTCCAGCTGTCGCCCAGAGTCTGGGGCCTGAAGGAAGAGCAAGCCGCCTTGGCGGGGGGCTGTGGGACCTGGGTGGCCTGCCAGTGCTGGGGCTGTCATTTCTGCTCTCCCCAAAGGGGGTGGAAGGAGGGGCGAATGGGGTATTGATGCGGAGGAAGTGGCCAGGTAAAATTATAGGGGTGGAGGCTCTGGATGGGTGGCCTGTGCGGAATACGTGGATGTGTGAATGTGCGTCCATGTTTTTTTTTTTTTTTTTTTCCTCTTCACAGACTGTGTGTTGCGAGTGGGAGCACTAGGGTTGGAGGGCATGATTGAGATTGTGTATTTTTTTAATTAATGCATTTTTTTGGGGGGGGGGTCTGAACTGCTCCCTCACCGAAGAACATCTAAGGTCTCCACTAAGTGCGGAGCCCATTCCCCCCATCCTGCCCTCCCTCCGCTGGCTGGAGCCTCGGCTCACCGGTGCATTGGTGGTGCTCAGTTTTTGGGGATGGATGCCCGGGTGGGTAATGGCTTATTCCTGGCGGTTGCTCTGCGGGGCCTGGCCCCACAGGGCCCGGCCGGGGCTCCTGCCAGGGGCTGGGGCGCCCCTGCGGCCTTGGTTCCCTGGGGCCCATGGCCAGATCCACTTCGTGTGTAAAGAATTTAAAATAGTCTTCGTTCTGAATGGTGCTATACAGATAAACATGCCCCGCCTTGCCTAAAGTATAGATAAAAAATGAAGCTTCAGATTAATGTATTTTGAATTAATTTTATGGATTAAGTGTATAAGTGAGGATTATTTTAAAGGACATTATTTGTTGACATGGGATCTCCATAGGATTATTTTTGCAGATATCATGACTATGAAAACAAAATAATATATAATTTATCTTAAAGCTCTTCAATTATGTCTTTATGTGTCATAGTCTGTATGAAAACAAACAAAAAAATAATCAAATAAAATAAATCCTAAAAACCCAACAATATCTAAAAATAGCAAGGTTTTTAACTCCTTAAAAATCTAAATAAACTGCCTGGAAAATATCTAAGACTTCCTTGCTGTATTTAGGAGGAAAATGTTCAGCTGTTATACAGGTTCCTATTGATTTATCTGAAGCAGGGGGAGACAAGGACACATTTTGCGGAGAGTACTGATGATATGCGAGTAACCATAGTCTTATTTTTGACTTATTGATTTGTCAGACTGCTAGTGGCATTGTTGGACAAGCGAGATATGGGGAAATCAAAATTCCCATCCCTTTAGGGTGTGCCAATCAAATGTTTTTTTTTTTTTTTGGAGGGTAACAGAAATATGCCATAACTATTTAGATATTTCAGGGTGACTTCAGACCTCAGCTGCCTTTACGGCCCAATGGCTATATTTTTTGCCAGTTCAATTTACATGTCATGTATCTGGTACAAACTTTTGACGAGTTTAAAAATTGCACAACATTATATTAAACTTTAAGCAATCAGAGGGAACCTGCACTAAAAAAAATGCATCTTTTGCATCTACATAAGCATATTTAGTTATTTTAATACTGTTTCATGTCCTACCCTGCTAAC
Organism: Cyprinodon diabolis; assembly: GCA_030533445.1. NCBI lineage: Eukaryota > Metazoa > Chordata > Actinopteri > Cyprinodontiformes > Cyprinodontidae > Cyprinodon > Cyprinodon diabolis. The sequence continues at coordinate 35,060,815 of CM060064.1, read as the reverse complement.
ATGTATCAATTATGTTAAAGTTGCTTAATATGTAGTGGTGGAAAAAGTACTCAATAACGATACTTAAGTACAAGTACAAATACACAAACAAATAAATACTCTAGTAAAAGTAAACGTATCTGTCATGGTCTTGGTTCTGCTGTTCTTTTCTTTGCTCCTTGTTTTCTAGATTTATTGGACTAATTCCAGTTTTGTTGTATTTTTAGATTTATATTAGTTCTCATGTTTTTCTGTTGTCCTCTTTTGCCCTCTTGTGTGTGTATGTTCCTTTCCCCTTGGCTCCCTCGTTGTCTCCTCTCACACCTGTTCCTTGTCTGCTCGTTAGCCCTCCCTTTGTCTCTCTGCTATATATGCTCTCCCTCTGCTCTCACTCTTTGTTGGTTCCTTGTCTTTGCTGTCCTCCCATGCTGTTGTCCACGTTCCTCATCTCTCCCTGGCTCCTCGTGTTTGGTTTTCCCCAGATGTCTCCATAGTTCTGGTTTGCTTTTGATTATTATTTGGATTTTTGCATACCTGCCTTTGTTACTGATTTTGCCCCATTAAACTCCCAAGAAATCTCCTCAGCCTCTCTGCCTCTGCATTTGGGTCCTCTACCACAACCAAACCCTGACAGTATCACACTGACATTTGTACTTGAGTAAAAGTAACAAAGTACCAGCTTTTAACAATACTTAAAATAATAAAAGTACTTTCTTAATGAACTGCAATGTAACGATTATTAAGTGTATGTACTATGTATTTCTTTAATACATCAATAATGTTATTTTAATGAACAATGCTGTGGATAGTGAATGTATTTTTATCTGTCAAAATTTACACTTGGGAAATAAAATTTTGTAATTTTAGGGATGATCAGGGATTTTGTTTTTTGCATTTCCAAATGAAGGTTTGACCCAGTGGTCAAAACTATGTAACCTTTTCAATAAACCACCTTATTGACCTTGTTTAGCACTGCTAAACAAGCATTTGGTAAGAAGCTATTCTGATCTACCAATTTTTTAATTCAAGAGGGAATGTTTCTCAAAGTGTGCAAATAGAAAATATTTTAAATATTAACAGAATTTTGTCCAGTCATGTTTCACAAAATAATTTATATAAGCTTAGATTACAGAGAAAGTCTTTACCTGCTTTATTTTAGGCCTGCCTTATGACCATTGCTGAGCAAAATGACCCAGATGTTAGGTTTCTTCATCTACTTATCATGAAGCTACACACCCTATCAGGATGTCTGTCCCAAAGTCCTAAGCTGCTCTCAGAATATTTCTCCCAGACAAGAGCATTTCCAAATAACGAAAAGATAGAACCTCAAAGGTCATCAGATGTCATCTTAGCCTTGAGAAATGGAATGTTCATCTTGCTGACTTACACAAAAAGTGAACAGACACATAAACAATGAACAGTTAGTTAATACAAAAAATAAAAGAAAAATAAATGAACCTTCACCAGAACACACACTGAGAAATTCTGTTTTTTGTTTTTTTTTTATTTGCTTCTACCTGGTTCACCTGACTGAGAATTCACCACAAAGTGAATACTACATATAATTAGAAAACATTTTAGATGTTACTTGATGAAATTCAATTTAATTTACAGGTCAAATTAAAAGCCAGTGTTAGGGATCCAGTTTGTGTGGGTTGTTTGAGTGTTTTTCTCTCCACCACCAGGTGGTGCCCTGTCCTCATTGGGCCTCCCTGCACACCTGCGGCTCATTGAATCATTACTGGAGGAGTATTTGAGCAGTGGGCTGTCACTACTCTAGCCAATCTGAGATTAGCAGAGTCTAACCTAAGCTTTGTTTCTTTGAGTCTTATCTAGCTTTTATCTTTGCTCTTCGGCAGGAAGCCTTCCTGAGTAAATGGGTACCTGGACCTTCTCCCCCTGGAAGGATTAACTGAGTACACACTGAGCAGAGGAAAACCTCCACATGATCTGTTCAAGTCCTCATCGGTAGTCCAAGTGACAGTCCGCTCCTTTACTCCTCTGGGTCCAATGCTTGTCTATCTATCCACCCTCCAACGAGTTCCCTATTCTCTGGATTACCTCCCCTACAAGCTGGATTCAAGGATTGACAAGAGCCCCCTCAAACGTGAGTCCCTCTCCAGTTATATTCAAGCCTCAGTCAAATTTCCTACGGTCCGTGAACTGATCACTGTGATCTCCCCTTCAGACTTTCCAGTTCCGGTTCACCGGTCCACTGAGTTCCTTATCCAACTTCTGTATTTCATCTACATTTAATAAACCTGTTCAACCTTTTCCCTTGGTCTCTGAGTGGTCCTCTGCATGTGGGTCAGATCGCTTAAACCAATCATTACAGCCAGTGTAAAACGGTTTATGAACCAGCGTCATTAACCGTTTTACGAGCTTTTTAGTGTTTTTTTTTTTATTATATGAAAAAGAACCAGCAGCAGTGAAAATTATTGTGTTTTTACAATGTAACAAAAAGGAAGTCATGAATAAAAATATAAAAAATCATCCAAGATTTCTCATCCACTATAGGTTCCAATACCAGACTCTGAGACAAGTTGACAGATTAATTGTAACAGTCATTTAATCTACAACAAATTTTTCATGTTCCTGAGTGAGTGGTCAAGGGGCCGGATTTATCAAGATCCAATTTTGCGTGCAGTTATTTGCGCTCGCAAACTGGAATTTTGCGCGAGGGGCTGAACCATGGTTTGCGGGTGATTTAACAAGAGCGAATGCTTAAATGGTGGCAGGTGCAAAACTGTTGGAGACGCCCTATTTAAATGATGGTTTTGCGCGTTTTGTGGTTTGCGGCAAAGTAGTTTGTAGTTTGTGCAAACGAGTGCATTAAGAAATTTTAATCTTACAGTGACACCCCCACCCCCTCCAAAAAAAAAAAAAAAAAAAATTATATATATATATATAAACTTTGGCAACCTTTATTCCCTAGGGTAGTATGTGGCTGAATTTCTACTTCACTGCAGTAAAAAAAAAACAAACAAAAAAACAGGTGTTTTGTATTGGCCTGTAGAAAAATGCACATACCAAATGGCTCACAAGAAGTGACTGTGGATAAGATGACTGCGCGTACGCATCCCCGCAACATTGGCATGTTGCTCCACAGGCGCAAGGGGGAGGTCGGGGTTCTCCGGTAGGGCGTCAGGGCGACATGGCATTTAGAACGTCGGACAGCACTTCTGAAAAACGAGATTGGGAGATCCCAGATGCAAAAAAGTGCAATGTTGCAAGGAGTTTTGTGATATCTGGTATTGCGTGGGTCCTCCTTGTGGCTGGCTCTAAATCCATTAGGAGTTCCCCCAACAGCTCCAAAATGGCAATGCTGGATAAACGATATGTTTTGATGATCGTTTCCTTGTTCATTCCAAAAATATTCACACGGAGTGAAAAAATGCGTTCTCTGCGTCTCCTTGCTTCATTTCGATGTCTCCTTCTTGCAACAATAACCGCTGCCATGTGTGCGCAATTAAGCATACAGACCATTTGCACCTTCTTTTGAAACGTGTTAAATATAGAGTCAGATACCATTAGCAAAATTGCTTTCAGGTTTGATAAATCACTTTGCGAGTGCTAAATTAATATATTTACATGTTCTCCTCCCACAGGACGCACTTTTGCGTGTAAACGCCCCATATTGCATATTCATTGCAGAAAAAGTACTAAATGGATAAGAGGCGCTATTTAGCATGTTTTAAAGACCAAATCCTTTTAGCACGCTGTTGATAGATCAGTTTGTACATTTTTTAGCGTGCGCAGTGAAATAGCTCACGTTTTTATACACGCAAACCTTTGATAGATCCGGCCCAAAAGGTTTTCTTGTCTGCCCAACCTTGTCTTTCCATGAGAGTTGCATCTACTGAAGTCGCAAACCAAGGAAAACAATCACTGCAATGAAGAAACATTTTCTGATTACTTTACAGCTAATCACCCAGTAATCATCTTGATAGTCAGCAAGTTCTTAATGGAGCTTAAAGGAAAAGCACTATCCTGATTCCTGTTGTAACACAAGTAGCATCGCCCTAATTCTGTTACCTGTCACAACTTGAACTCCCTTAAGACTGGTTCTGGTTGTGATTTTATAAAATAATAATTTGATTGCAGAGATTGCATTGTAAGGTTGTGCTACACAATATTAGGTTAAGGATAACCAGGCCTGTTTCAAATGTTGTTTTTTTTTAAATCATTCTGTTTAAGCTTGGTTGAAAAGCAATGTCTGACCTTTCATATAATTTGTGTTTATTATTACGTTTGGCAGATTCTAGTTATTCCTCTGACCATTGTGGGTTCTTCTTTCATTAAACACAAAAAATGGCAATAGAGTATAATTTATGAATTAAGACAGTAATATTTTAATAATCCAAAAATACAAACAAACATAAACAACCAACAGACCAACACAAAGTAACATTTATTGCTTGCACAACCTACACAAACCAAAGGAAAATGTTTTTGGCCCTAAGGAAGGGGGTTGTATAAACTCTTGGGATATTCCTTGTTATCACTACCTCTCTAACAACAAACACTAAAGATAGTGAGAGCGCTTTTACTTAAAGTACTTGTTGCTTGTGATGGACCGAGTTAAAAAAACAGGAGTCGTCACAGGATATTAATTAGAAAAATCCTTTTTTTTTTTTTACTTTAACCCAAAGATAGATGACAAAAGATAAACTGAGCTCATAAAAGAGGTCAAAGAAACAAAACTGAACTCCGGCAAAAATGTAAACAAACTGGCTGTACAAACAAACATAACTGACCTACAAAGAAATGACAGACAGGGGTATATATACTGGCTGATCAGACCAATTTAGACACAATAGGGGTAACTAAACAGAATACAATTACAAACAAAACAAATAACAGTACAGCTAAGTTTGTCTAAACTAAAGACTCACAAAATGAAAATCAAAACCATTAAAGTCCAAATACCAATATTCACCTAAATGCAAAAACTCATCTAAAGAAAGAAACTACACATTCCCCCGCCAGTAAGGACTAGTGGTGCAGTCCAATCAGCATCCAAATTTGCTGAGCCCTGGCCCCCCCTCTTTTGTCAACTTTAGAGTGTGGCCATGGATTTGGCCATCACACACTCCCCCACTTCCTGATCTTCCCTCTGGCTCCGAGAAAGGTAATCAGCAGTGGTGTTGTCCTTGCCAGGGATGTAGTGAACCTTAAACCGAAATGGCTGCATAGCAAGGTACCATCTGGTGATTCTCCCATTAGTGTCCTTCATTCTTTCTAGCCACTGGAGGGCTCTGTGATCAGTCTGAAGTGTGAATTCTCTTCCTAGCAAATAATATTTGAATGAGTCAAGGGCCCATTTAATAGCCAAGGCTTCCTTCTCCACGGTTGCATAGCGCCCCTCTCTTGGCAGCAGCTTGCGGCTGATGTAGGCAACTGGATGTTGGTCCTCTGGTGGTCCCTGCAGAAGCACTGCCCCAAGGCCTCTTTCAGAAGCATCAGTCTGCAACACAAAGTCTTTTGCAAAATCTGGTGAGTGCAAAACTGGATTCTTACTCAGAGATTGGCTAATGTCCTTAAATGCTGCAATAGCCTCTGCTGTCCACTGAATTTTAGTGGGACTTCTGGAGCCCGTCATGTCTGTTAGGAATGCTGCTCTAGCTGAAAAATTAGGAATGAATCTGTGGTAGAATGCAGCCATGCCAAGAAAAGACCACAGCTGTTTCCTGGTTTGTGGGAGCGGACAGGATGCTATCGCATTGATTTTATCAACTTGAGGTTTCAGAGTACCACCTCCAATGGTGTACCCCAGGTACTGTATTTCTGTCCTGGCAAGAGCACACTTTGCTGGATTGATGGTAAGGCCTGCCAAACGCAGCCGATCCAGGACCTCCTTTAGATGGTGAACATGCTCTTCCCAAGTTGCACTGAAAACCACAACATCATCAAGGTATGCACAGGTGAATGCTGAGAGCCCAGAGAGTACCTGATCCATTAGTCTTTGAAATGTTGCTGGGGCCCCATGGGGACCGAATGGCAGGACTGTAAACTTGAACAATCCCCAGGGGGTGCGAAACGCTGTCAGCTCCTGGGACTGTTTAGTGAGAGGCACCTGCCAGTACCCCTTAGACAGATCAATAGTTGTTAAGTATCTTGCTTCCCCCAGGTGCTCAATGAGGTCATCAATACGTGGCATTGGGTAAGAGTCAAATTTTGATATGGAGTTGAGGTACCTGAAGTCGATGCAAAATCTTATTTTGCCATCCTTTTTCGGAACCAACACAACAGGGTTGCACCACTCACTTGTTGAAGGTTGGATGATTCCTAGAGACAGCATGAGGTCCATCTCCTCCTTCAGCTCCACCCGGAAGCGTTCGGGTATCCTGTAACTCATACGCTTTATGGCAGCATCTGATTTTAGAACAATGCTGTGCTCCACCAGAGTGGTGCGACCTGGACACTCTTGAAATATGTCAGAAGTAATAAGAGGTGTTACCTGAGACTGTTGCTCGCTGGTGAGATGGCTTAGGTCCAGCACAGAGGATGTTACTGAGGGCAAATAGTCATTAACTTCTTCCTCCTCCTCCACTCTGTGAATAAGCAACACCTCAGTTTCATTCTCCTTCCGTGGAACCCACTCCTTGAGAAGGTTAACATGGAGCACTCGACTCCCTCGCTGGAGACCTGGTGTAGAGACTTGATAGGTAGTAGGTCCAGTTTTCCTCAGTACTTCAAAGGGTCCCTGCCATTTTGCTAGCAACTTGCTGTCAGAAGTTGGCAACATTACCAAAACCTTCTGGCCAGGAGCAAAACTTCTGTGGTGAGCTTTCTTGTCAAACCAAACCTTTTGGTGTTTATGAGCAGCTGCCATATGACTCTGAGCCAACTCACTCATTTGCTGCAGTTTATCTCTCATATGGAGAACAAATGAAATAATGTTGACTGGATCCTCTTTACTCTGATCTCCCTCCCATGCATCTCTCAGCAGGGTCAGAGGGCCCCTCACATCATGGCCATAGAGGAGCTCAAATGGGGAGAAACCAGTGGAAGCCTGAGGAACCTCCCTGTAGGCAAAAATGAGGTATGGCAACCACTGGTCCCAATCCGAGCCTGTATCATTCACAAACTTACGTAGCATTTGTTTGAGAGTTTGGTTAAAACGCTCCGTCAGGCCATCCGTCCGTGGGTGGTATGGTGTTGTCTTCATGCTCCTGATGCCCAACAGCTTATAGACCTGTTTCAAGAGTGTGGACATAAAGTTAGTGCCCTGATCGGTTAAAATCTCCTGTGGAAATCCAACCCTTGAGAAAATTGAACCAATGAGGAAGCCACATGTTTTGCTTTAACAGTCTTTAGTGGAAAAACTTCAGGATATCTTGTTGCATAGTCTGTGATGACAAGCATGAAGCGATTTCCAGATTTACTTTTTCCACCGGGCCCACTACATCCATCCCAAGGCGTAGAAAAGGTGTGCCAATAATGGGAAGGGGTTGAAGTGGTGCTTTGCTAGGGACTCTCATTGAGGTTTTCTGACACTCAGGGCAACTTCTGCAAAATAAAGCAACATCTGATCTTAAACCAGGCCAGAAAAAATATCGCTTGATGCGAGCAGTGGTCTTATACTTCCCAAGGTGGCCAGCCCAGGGAATAGAGTGTCCCAAAGTCAGCACTGTTTCACGAGCCTCCTTAGGGACAACTAACTGCTTAAACTGGCCATGTTGATGATATAAAATGCCATCTTGCAGTATATACTGCTCTTTATTTGTGTCAGATCGTACAGAGGCCTCCCTCCTAGCCTTCAGCAACAGGGCAAACAAAGTTGGATCATTCTGCTGCATTTGTCTGATGTTTGTGGGTAATGAAAAACCCAGTGGCATATCTGGAGCCACTTCAACTGAAGTCTCACCCAGTGAATGTTGAAATTTCTCACGCCTTCTTTGACTGCGTGGCTTCCGAGACTTCCCAGGTTCTGTCTGCAACTCAGCCTTGAAAAAAGGTAAAGCACTAAGTGTTGCAAAATGCTCATCTTGATTTTTAGCTTGGGCTCTGGTTACAGCCACGTTACAGCTCTGCACATCCCTCAACAAGTCATAGATGACAGGCAGATCCTCCCCCAAAACTACAGGATAGGGTAGGTTATCAGCTACCCCAACCTTCAACAGATAGGGAGCTCCCTGCACCTCAACAAACATATCAGCAGTGGGATATGATTTCTCATCACCATGTACACAGCAAACTGATATCGTTTCAGAAGGGCATATACAATTAGTTGGTACATGGTTCTTGTGCACTAGAGTCTGTGTGCTGCCAGTATCTATTAAAGCATTTATTTCATGCCCAGCAATCTTCACTGTAATGATTTTACTTGACTGCTTTATTTCAAGTTTAACATCCACATTCTGATGAGGCACAAAACACACTTGAGTTAGCTTACTTTGATTCTTAGGGCACATGGGTTTGGTGTGACCTTCTTGTCCACAGAGGTAACACACTGGAGGCCTTTTTCCTGCCTTAGAAGGCTGGTTTTCTCTTAAAAAAGGCTTACCCCCACCCGTTGCTAGCTTTTGATGAGGCTGATAAGGTTGTGACTGACGTGAATCTTTGGCAACTCTCCATGCACTGTTGCTCCATGGCTGACTCCTACTTCTGGCGGCCACAAACACGTCAGCGAGAGTAGTAGCTTCTGCAGCAGACTTCAGATTGTGCTCCTTGATCCAAACCTGAAGCTCAGGACACAACATTCTCAAAAATTGTTCCAGAATAATCAGTTCACCAACTTGTTTCACAGTTTTATCTTTAGGCTGAACCCACTTCTCATAAAGTTCTTTCAGCCTTGAATATAATTCTTTTGGACTCTCATCAAGAACATCAAGGCAGCGAAATCTTTGTCGTTAAGTTTCTGGATTTATATCATATTTTTGTAAAATGGCAGCTTTTACCTTTCCATATTCCAGGGAATCATCCACATCCATGTTAACATAGGCACAGCGAGCCTTACCCGTCAGAAGAGGAATGAGATGGAAAACCCAGTCCGATTGTGGACAACGATAAGCAGCTGCAATTCTCTCAAACGTGGTCAGAAAGTGCTCAACATCATCTTCAGCAGTCAATTTTTCCAATTTAGGATGATGAAGGTGCACAGACTGACCTGTTGAGCTGAAAGCTGAATCCTCAGGTTGAGATGTTGCTTGAATCTGATCAATTTGAGTTGTAACAGGTGGTGGATCAGTTGATGTGGGCTCAGGGGGCGGGGTTGTCCTGGCCTGTATTTCCATCTGCAAAAGCCGAAACTGGTGTTGCAAGCTCCTAAAGCGCTGTTCTTGTTGTGCAGAAACTTCTCTCTGCTTTTTCTCCAGAACTTCCTGTTGTCCCATGAACACCCGAAGAATCCCAGCAATATCATGCAGAGTTGGCTCTCTGGGCTCCTCATAATCAGTGGCTTCAGCTGCTGCTGCTGAAGCTCCTCCTTCCATTTCCTCCCTCTCTGATTGCTGGGAAGCCTCTTTGGTCTCAACCTTGTTTCCTTTTCTTGGGCGCAGACCGTTCTGCATGGCTCAAAAAATTTGTTGGTGGGGGAAAAATTGCTCACACAAAAAAAAACAGAGAAAAGAAAAAAAAATCCTGGCTCCTCAACTCAAAATCCTCACTTCTGACACCACATGTGATGGACCGAGTTAAAAAAACAGGAGGAGTCACAGGATATTAATTAGAAAAATAGTTTTTTTTTTTTTACTTTAACCCAAAGATAGATGACAAAAGATAAACTGAGCTCATAAAAGAGGTCAAAGAAACAAAACTGAACTCCGGCAAAAATGTAAACAAACTGGCTGTACAAACAAACATAACTGACCTACAAAGAAATGACAGACAGGGGTATATATACTGGCTGATCAGACCAATTTAGACACAATAGGGGTAACTAAACAGAATACAATTACAAACAAAACAAATAACAGTACAGCTAAGTTTGTCTTAACTAAAGACTCACAAAATGAAAATCAAAACCATTAAAGTCCAAATACCAATATTCACCTAAATGCAAAAACTCATCTAAAGAAAGAAACTACACATTCCCCCGCCAGTAAGGACTAGTGGTGCAGTCCAATCAGCATCCAAATTTGCTGAGCCCTGGCCCCCCCTCTTTTGTCAACTTCAGAGTGTGGCCATGGATTTGGCCATCACATTGCTGTTCCAGATTTCATTGAAAAGGCGTGGCTCTCTCTGAATGCACAGTTCTGACACCTATCTCTAAGCTTGGCAGATCATTTAGTTTCTACTTCACTGATTTGATCTATCCTATGTTATTCCCAAGCAGGGAGTAAGTACTTTTCCTTCTGGCATAGAAGTTGAGTGTCTGGAGAGCCCCAACTTTAGAAAACAACATAAGTACTTTGTTAAAATAGAGTGGAAACCAACTTAAAGTTATACTCACAGGGTTAGGCATTGTCTGTTAAATTATATGGGGAGACAATGTGTAACCTTACAAAATTTCACACAATCCTTACCAAACTGCTAAATGTAGGATCCAAACAAAAGGGAGCATTTGAAATATGTCTTGCAAAAATCTATAGACGTCAGCTAAACACTTTTTGGAGAACTCAGTAAGTAGAGCAGCTGCAGTTTTTGGGATAAATGTTTGAGCTAATTTATATACTAAATAATCTATGGTGATTACTTTATATAACTATCTCTAGATTATTTATGTAGAGCATCACATATCCACTACATCGCCAAAAATATTTTCTTTTCCATTGTAATAGTTGAATTTGCATGTTCCAATCAATCCAGATACCGCTTTGGTGACTTTCAGACTGTTTCTATATACATGTGAGAAACAAATGGTTCATTCTCGGCAGCTTGGGAAGTTCCAGTGTGCTCTTCTGACCCATTGAAAAAAAGTTCAAGAAACAATTTATTTAAAAGCCATCAATAAGGAGTACTTAGTGGTATTACAACAAAACAGAAATGACTGGTAATGATGGTAGCTCAGCTATGAGGTGGTAGGCCATGTGAAGTCATGCAGCTTGGTCAGTGGTTTTTGCACAGGTTTCATCAACTTTACAAAGAATTTTTAGCCACAGACCATATGAACTTCATGAGCTTCATAAATCTCATGTGGCCTTTTGGGTTGCTCAACTAAGTGAGTAGAGAGCTTAATAAAATGACTTCTTTTGGCACAGCAGCTGGATACATGATTTGCATCACCAAGTGCAAGGCAAAATATTTGATACAGTGGTATAAATTCTGTCATCACTTGGCTCAAGAAGAATTTTGATGAGTTAAAAGGTAAGAGCTGCCATTAATATTTCAGTGATTGTAAAAATAAAGTGTAATAAGGGCCACGCTTTGCCTACGCTTTTTGGTCTAAAATATATTTATTGCTTTTAGATTTGATTTGATCGTTTTTACATTTGCCGTTACCAATGTTCATCATATGATTGCCAATTTGTACACTTATATTATATGTACATTACTGTCAGATGCAAAATTTATACCACCAAGCTGACAGTGGCAAAAAAATGGTAAATTTATAGCTGTGTAGAATGTCAAACTCTTGAGACCAAGAATTTAAAACCGCTGTGTAGCAATACAGCATCATAATTTCTACAGTTTTAGAAGTTATTCCCAACAAGTTAAATTTTAAATGATTTTGATGCTTTAAAAGGATGTCTTCAAACAACCGATGTGTAAAGGAGCATTCACACCAAACATGGTGTCCACTGAAATTTCTACAAGCACTGCTGGGAGTTTACTACTGTGCATTTTAGATGCAATTTGAGTTATTCAAATTGTACACCCTAAGATTTTTTGGTTCTTTTTTTCCAAATCAAAATTTTACATGCCTTCACCCAATGCTACAAGAAAAAAATCAACAATTATATGCAAAATAAATTGTGGGAATTATTTAAAAATGGCATTGTATTTTGAATCCAATTTTCTATCCCTTCACATGAGCAAAAGGTGTGATCTCAGTAATATCTTATGAGGCCATATCAACTCAGGTGCCTAATACAGTATTTTTAAAGCCTATAGACAGACTCAGTTTGAAAAGGGTCAAATTCCAAATCAAAGACTGTGTCAAATGTTCATTTTGTGTTACTGCCTTTTCACCACAGTTTTCCACTCTTCTTGCAAGCTCAACCTTTCTGTCATTATGCTGTCAAATCCACTCTTCTGGTTTAATTTAATCAATTGGCTGGAGAGGTTAGATATATTAAGGTATGGAACAAAGGTCAGCCAAGTTCGTCTGTATTTGGTCTGACCAAGACAATTAAACAAATGACCTTTGAACGCATTACCTAATTTACTTCATTAGGTTGAGTGGTTTCTTTGACCTGCACAGTTGTATAATATGTACTTAACTTAGATTTGTCTACTTTTTTTTAGATTTATTTAAAAAAGGAGAGAGAATTCAAAGGTCAAAAGTAATTTGCCATATATATATATATATATATATATATATATATCACTCAGCCTCTATTTGCACCAATTGCCCTTACTTTCCTATAATACACCTTAGTGTCAGCAGAAGTGTTTGGTTATTTTTCTATTGCGAAGCACAAAAGATGGACAGAGAAATCACATTTTTTTAAGTGGATAGTTTTGAATATAGACTGTCTGCAAGGAAACCAGTAGGGGATGGAATGAGAGAAAACAGGTACATCTCCCCAAGGTCTATAATCCTGAGATTACTGTTTGCTCTGACTGCACTGCAGGCTGCCTGTGCTTCACTTCTAATCTCTTCGGCCCCAGCTGTCTAAGAATTGATTTGAAGATTCTCTGAATCAATTACTCTTGTGACCAAGGTCTCATTGCCAGAGATGTACAAATACACATTCACATGGACACTTAGAAAATAAGTCTATAGAAAAATATGTGCATTCACAAATAAACATCAAATCCAAAATGTCATAATAAACTGTTAACAAATGTTAATTAAAAATTTCCAAAAGGCCTTGAAAGGGGTTTTTAAATGTAATAAATGCATACATTGCTAGGCTCACATTTCGAGTCTTCCATTTATTTAAAAAAATTTAATAAATACAAAGTAGGCCAACATCAATCAATAAGTATACAAATCCCTCAATCAGTAAGGTCTCCCTCCACACACTTGCATTTCTAAATTGATGAATAATTTAGTAATCAGGGAAAATGGAGGTTTTAAGTGTAAAGGAGAAAAAGCTGCAGTGTGAATGTGTGAATGTTGTCCAAAAACCTTCATTTGAGGTTATCATTAATTCATTTATTTTTATTAAGTCAAAGACAGGCCGCAGACTGGCCTACAAATGTATCATTATTAAAGCAGAGATGAAATATTGACCCATGTTTCGCATAAAACAGTCTGGTTTACCTATCCACAGCTGTAATTATTACTGTGCTGTACAGGACACAGGGGAAGGGGTCCGGGTCCTCTGCTGCTGCTTCTGTTTCTTCACCATTTTTTTTCTTCTAATGTCTCTAGAAGTTTAAAAATGCAATTGCAAAAATATTGCAGTTTATTGCCAATTAAAATAATGAGTTCTAAAATAGCCTTGAGTGTGTTGTTTGACAATGCACCACAAAGCAGTGTTGTGTTAAAGGCCATTAACATATGTAGGAAAGAAGGTAATGAATAAAGCCTGTGCTTACTGAATATCAATTCAGAAGAACCTTACAAACCTACACACATTTGAGGCATCTAAGTAAAGTTTCCCAACCCAGAGAGAGATGCTAGGTGCCTAACCCTAACCCTTTCTGTCAAATGTCATCCCAAGGCTAAGCTTCCAAGTGGTACATAATTAATATTGCCACTCACTATTGCTAAAAACTACCTGACAGATGCCCCTCCAAAAGTGTGGGGTTTCCGACTTCCACACCAAGGGTCCATTCTTATTTAAAGAATAGTGGTACACAACATCTTAAGCCAGTTTTGACTGATAAAGAATAAATAAATGTGCAAGATCATCAAAGCCACAAAACATGTGCCTATGATTTTGCAAGAAATGTATAAAACAGCGTGATCAGAAAACATGCATGGGTCTTATGTATGAAACAATATTTTTGCATGAATATATATGCAACCATCAGTGGCTGTTGATTGTAATCAGTTAATTTTAAAATACAAAAATTATCCTTTTATTTACAGAGATCTTTGAGTCCTCACAAAGAGCTCCTTACTAAGCATAAAAATGTTTGCCAAGGAGTTTTCACTTGACAGTGATTCAGCCAATTTCTTAGAGCCACTCTGATAGAGAAGACAAAAATGTTTATCTTCAGTGTTGGGCACGTTACTTTGAAAAAGTAATTAGTTATAGTTACTAGTTACTTCTCCCAAAAAGTAACTGAGTTACTAACTGAGTTACTCCACAATAAAAGTAACTAGTTACTAGTAAAAGTAACTATTGCGTTACTTTTGCGTTTCTCGCCCCCGTACCCCTCACCACCCAGCCCCCACCTTCTTGCGGTGTGATTCAAAAGCCAGCTGAATAGAGAGGACGACAAAGACAAGAACCTGCAGAGAGTTTTGCATTTATTGCAACTCAATGTAAATGACATCAGGGGGGAACGCCATGTGAAGTTTTTTAACAGGGCATTCAGATCTGGGGAGTATATGAAATTAATAACTGGGGATGTCTAATTCTGAAATCCTGTGTGTTTGGGTTGTTATAGATACTGTAACATCTATCTATCTAGATGTATACTCTGTGTGTGACATAAAATATGGATCTCCATCCCTGCCACAAAGGCCATCAAATAATGTTTAAAATAAAAAATACAGTAGGTTGAAAAGTCAGAGCATCCATCCATCCATCCATCCATCCATCCATCCATCCATCCATCCATCCATCCATCTTTCTCCCTTTCATTTGATCGTTCACGCTCTCCATAGTTCTCCTTTGGCGCGAGCACAGGGCGACTGTTGCGCGCCTTTAGTGAGCATGCGCGTTTCCTGTCGCTTGCGCGGTGACTCGTGCCGCCTGCGCTGTGCGGAGATGCAGAGGAAACCGTTATCTGATGGGGAAACGCAGCTCGACGTAACACCGGTATTTACATCAGGAAAACGCTGTTTGCTGCTGGAGTCATCCTCACTCTCCATCTCTCTGTGTGTCCTGTACGTTAACACCCGCCAGCAGAAACACCCACCTACCCAACTGACAGACGGAATCTCACTATACATCAGCCTTTCTCATCCTCCCCTCTCTCATGACAAGGCGCGCACCTCTGGATGACCTAAAAAATAATCTTTAATATCTCTTAAACAAAAGTAGCACAAACAATATTTTTTTCTGCACAAATCTGCACTAACGTTGCACTAACCATTCAGTCTATTTGCAGAGTTTTTTGACGTGGGTGGGGTGTCAGCTTCAAGCAGCTGCGCACGTGTCCTATCATGAAAAAAGGTTCATTGTGCGACCTGAGTAACGCGCAGTAACGGGGTGTCTGCAATGGTAACTGCGTTATAGTTACAGTCAAAGTAATTAGTTAGATTACTCGTTACTAAAAGAAGGTAACGGCGTTAGTAACGCCGTTAATTTCAACGCCGTTAGTCCCATCACTGTTTATCTTAGAGAGGTGTGGCAGGACCACTTAATAGGGGGATATTGTCTTCTAAGAGTTGTGATTGGTTGATACAAGAAACAAATTGGGCTGACAGTAATCAATGAAGATAAATAACTGATCAAAGAATTCAGGTCCAGTTAAGAAATGTGTTTCATAAGCAGCATAGGGACTACGATGTTATTATTAAGGCATTACAATAACTACTTCCCCCAAACACCAGACATCATTTAGATGTCTGTTTTTAGGCTAAATCTGGTTGGTCCATCATATTCTTGATTAACACCAAAAATAGTTTTTGAAAATTGGGCTGTGTTTGGTTGGTCTCAGTTTGTCCCAATTTTGTCCAATAATAGTGTTGGAGGCTCGAAACATTGGATCCAATATTCAAAACTGACAGATCAGTGAGTTTAAATAGTCTTTATTTTAAAACGGCGTGCGGCTGCTCGTCAGCTGGAGTGGATTAACTAGATCGTCTGTAGGAATACAGAACTCAGGTCAGTGACTGAGAATGACGGGCTGATAACAGCTAAGAGCACTGGTCACTGACCTGGTTAACAGTTCAGTCCATTACGAGAGGGAAATTGTCCTTCGCTTGTGGTGGGCGGCGCCCCCTGAGCGCTGATAGATGAGCAGAACTGAATCCAGCTGACGCCGAGAAGCAGCAGTGTCCAGAAGGGAATATCCGAGCCAAAGTAGTAGCAGAACCAAGTTCTATCAGAGAGCCAATGAGGTACAGAAGGGGGACCCAAGCCGAGATCAGAAGAACAGTCCAGGTACGGTAAGCCAGTAGAATCCAGGAATAAGTCCAGAACAGAACAGATGAACAGAGCAGACAGGGGCAAAGCAAAACTCGAGATCCGCAAGACAGAAACAGGTCACAATCAGAGAATAATCAGAATGTTAGATCTGGCACCATTGGCAAGGCACCAGTGGCATAAATGGCAGGAGAAACAGGTGGATCTGATTAGAGATGATTAGGCCGGGGAGGAGCAAAGGAGAAAGAGTAAAACCCAGCCCATGGTGCCAGGATCATGACAAATAGGCAATCTAAATGAATTCGGCTTTTCGCCCTTCCATTTTCAACCAAATGTAGACATAGTTTGGACATAAATCATGTCATCTTTACAACGTATTTTCGACCAATTTCATTAGTTTGTAAAAGACAGTGAGGTGTTAGTCTTTTCTATGCTTTAAACATATTCATAATTCATTACTTATCATGTATAAACAAAAAACATAATCAAATCTACATCTTTCTATTCCAACTTGCTTGTCAAACCAAACACATCAAAATAGTGCAGATATTTTTCAATATTTTTAGGTCTTTTGTATTAATTATTTAATTTATTAATAAATAACAAACACCTTCTGTCACAATTGAACCTCTAGTTGTATTCAGAATGCCAGTAACACAAAAGTTGTCCCAAATTCTTTGACACTTCAGATCATACAAACTAACTGCATAGTTACTTTGGCTAGTAATGAGTTACTTTCACAGAGCAGTAACTGAGTTACTAACAGTTACATTTTTGGAGAAGTAACTATAACAACACTGGTCATAATTTGGCAATAGTACGTCTTCACACAGCAGTGAAATATCTGAACATGCATTGGTTAGATCAAAATCAAAATTTTGATTTGCTAATTTCTTTGTTTACTTGCACCTGGTCCTTTTACTACATCATTTAGTTGGTATTGATGTACACTTACTGTTTAAAGAAACAAAGATAAGGAAAAAGGATAAGGCAGAAAATACCAAGACTGAACTGGACAAAGCAGCACTGCCTCTGCCCAGCTATGGGACTAGATAATTACTAGTTACTTACTATTTAACAATAATCTGAGCAATTTACCCAGCCTAACATTTATAACAAAGCTGTACTGTAAAATCCTCTCTTCAACTGGGGTTTCTAACGGAAAACACAATGTTTGTTTTTTCAGATTTTCTTTTTCTTAGATTACTTTAAATTATCCGTTTTGTTGAATTTCAGTCCAAGAATTAAAACCTAAAATAAAAGTGTCACAGTGGGGTGGAGGTTTGACAGGACCCAAATACAGACACTAAAGCTGAAGTGGTTTCTTGAAGATTTAATAACAAATAAGGGCAACAGAAGCAAAACTCCAAAAACAGAAATCCACAAAAATGGAGAACCAAGAATACTCACAAGGGGGCAAATAAATGATGACAAACCAGCCACAGTGACTGAGCAGGGGATGCATAGGTGGGAGAGAGAAAAAAAGGCCACGCTAATCAGCAGTATGGGAGCAGGTGTGAACAGAGGAGTCTAGAAAGGAGCTAGGGAAAAGGAGACTGATACAAGAGGGCAACAGAGGACAAACAAGAAATACCTAAGAACTCAAATACATCCAGAAAACACCACAAAATAGAAATTAAACCATTGAAACTAGAAATCAAATAAAAAAGATGGATCAAAGTGAAACTTAAAATTCAAAAAGAAAACTTAAACAGAAACAAAACTGTGACAGAAAGATCACATCAGACGCTTCCATTAAACATTGAGTTAAGAAATGTTGAGATTACGGTTCACCTACACAGTGAGTCATTACAGACACAACAGCATAAGAAACCACAGGCGTGAGTCATATTCCTGAAAAAGGAGTACGTCTATAGAAATTATTGTTAATTTTAGGGTTCAAAGATCAGATCAGTTAAATTAGTGTTCTGGTGTCGACTGTGTCTCTTAGTGTAACTGTCTCGGTCAAAGTTAGAGTACCTGTCCTAAAGCTTGAGAGACATCAACACAGCTGTGTGAATGTCAGCTGAGTTGTACCAACTAAGAAAAATGCCATAGACTTGACATTCTGTTTTTTGAGGCTTCAGCAAAAGATTGAGTGAAAAACAAACAATTAAGAAAAAATTACTGGAACACAATATGAACTCTACTCCACCAGCTTCAAGACTATTGCATTAAGTGTTTAAATTAGGAAACCTCAAAGGAATGCAAAAATTATGACTGGACATCTGGCCTGGCTGCCTGACAATTAAATCTGACCTCATGTAAAACAGGACACATTTGCATTTCAAAGCATGCAGAAATACCAAATTCCAGATGGCGAGTGCTCATTATACCATATTGTATTTTTGTAAGACTAAAAAAGATGTTATCACCTTGGCCATGTTACAGATGAGACAACAGAATTGGCACAACTGTGTGAAGTTGCTCACTGACGCACCTTTGCCTTGCATCTTTTGTTGGGCAGCAGAGGAACTAGAGTTATTAAAACAGTGTTATCTGCCTCACCATACTGTGGTTTTGGCTGCCTTTTTTTGCTTTGAAGAGGCAGACTTTCAGACTGCCCATCCTATGAATTGAGCAGAGATAAAATCAAAATCCTTTATTTATGTCTGTCATCTATTAACAATCACATCTTTCTTCTATGTTAAGAGGTGTCTTGCATCATGACCTAAACATTTTAAGAAGGCATGGATGATTTAAGTTGATATTTTACATAAAAAAATGAAAAAATTGAAAAAAAGACTCAGATAAACATTTAATTTAAGAACTGCAAAACATAGTAGTACACCCAAAACATGATTAGCCTTCATTTTCTACTCACCCCCATGCTGAACAACACTCTGGAGTACTTTTTTGATATCTCAAATGCATCTGGAGATCTGGGAGGCTTCTTGCTGTCTGCTTACATTCAAATAATGGAGGTCTATGGCGACCGAGGCAGAAAGGTCCATAAAAGTCCACAAAAAACGTGTCAATATTCCTCCATACTGCTCGTCCAATGTATTCCAAGTGTCCTGAGTGGGTAGCGTCCATAATCTACTCGAAACAAAGTCATTTAGAATGTTTTTAGAGCATAAACAGTAGTGCATAGCTCGGCAAAGAACTCATGCTCTTCCTCAAGACTGAAGTCCTCAGACATTTTTCTTTCGTTGTTTCTTTCTTTGCACAGGTAAACAGCACATTTCTTCTTCTATGCTTGGATTATCGGCAGAGCAGACGCTGAATGCGCACTTTCATCTGGTTTGGTCTGCCGCGGTTTCCGTAGACTCGTGAACTCGCATGCGCGCGATTTTAGGAAATCCTATACACTACTGTTTATGCTCTAAAAACATTCTAAATGACTTTGTTTCGAGTTCAGGTTCAGTCCACAGTAGAAACCAACAAGGCGTCCGAAGACAGGTAAGGCAAATAGATCAGAAAGGGGCAGGCAGGCTAAAATGTCACACTATAAGTAATGCTGGAAAACCGTCTACACCAAAGACTCAAAATTAATATGGCACTGATGGCTGGAACCAAGTAGCTTAAATAGAGACAGGAGCAGGTGGATCAGATGAGTGGTAATGAGAAACCAGTAAGGGTTGCTCAATTGAGAAAATACTATTTTGCAAATAAGAATCGACACAAAACTGACTCATTATTAACAAAACTTTGGTTGAGACAAACTTTGGTTGAGACATAATTTTAAGGAACTCATAATTGCAGTGACAGATGTTTTTTCAAAAAGTGGATACAGTCGGACTGATTTATACAAACAGTTCTCAGACCAAAATACACCTGTAAGACATTGCATCTTTTTATACCATTTAGACACAAGGATTCATAAGTATTACAATAACTGGCCATAACATTAAGGTTCAAAAGGTAGAGTGCAATGTAGCATAAATTGGCAAAAAGAATTCAAGGCTAAACAAAACTGAACAATGCTTTGCATTTGCAGGACATGGTATACAATAATAAATGAAAGATAAAAGATGCAAAATGCATTACACTGACACTCGACATGACCTGGCACTCTATTGGTGTGCAAATTTATGAAACAGAGTTAAAAAAAAAGTTTTTTTCATTTTTTTTTTTTTTTTACAAAGTAACTTCATAGAGTTCAGGTACATAGAATGATGCGGTGATGAATGTCATGCTCTAACTCTACAGTGATTCCCTAGGGATGAAAAGTCTGCAGGAAAAGCGTCATTCAGGATTCAGCATGATGAGGCTTCTTTCCAGTGTCACCTTCATCCAATCACAGCCCAATTTTTCAGCTGAAAATAGAAATAGAAATGTTGGGTTTGTCAGATCATGTCCCAGTTTACGTTCTGAACTGTTTTAATGTTGGAAGCACACTGGTTTTGTTGAAGGTAAGCATGTAACATCACGTATATATTCAGAATGTCACAAGATGATAATCTTTTTTATTCCACATGCACATTGGTGAATGTATTCTTTATTTAAAATTTTGTGATTGCCAAGACAGAAATGTTACCATAATGGTCAGATTTGTGTGCAGCCTTTCTGCAGATCAACTCCTGATCTCAGAACTCTGTGGGAGCTCAATTTCTTTGTGTTACTTTCGTTGCTCCTTTTCCTTTCTGTTACTTTTATGAATTAGTTTTCCTAATTTTTCTTAAAGAGTACTATCAGTTTTCCGTATTTATGAAGCCTGTGGCATGTTTGCATCTGTTTGCATCAACTTCAGGCAGGAAATTTTTTTTTACTTTTGTTTCTCCCATTACTATTCTGTATTACTTACTCCTTCAAGTGCAAAGCTTAACCACAGGCTCAGTTAGTTTTATGGTTTTATTTGCCAATTTGAATGTGTCAGGAGAGTAAAGAGAAAAATAGCAGGCCAAAGTAGAAGTGGGGGGTCATAGTTTCTTTCAGTTCAGTAATTTACCAAACTGATTGCAGCAGCTAAATTCTCTGGACATATTTAATTGAACAACTGTTTCAATCAGTTTATATTTAGCTCTCTCAAGGCACGGTTGCTACACTCCCTTCACCAATAAACATAATAAGGGAATATGTGTCATTCTGAAACATTTTCCTAGGGAATATTAGAAATTCTGAAAAAACTTGTTCAACATGCAATTACATATGCTAACTTTAAAACATTTTAGGGCAGTTTTATCATTGATTGTTTAGGTAATTATTTACGTTTTGTTTGCAAGTTGAAAAAAATGACAGTCAAATTCCTCTTTTTAAGATATGAAGTAATTACCGACCAAAGATTTCCATCCTTCAAAAAAAACACTGATTAGAGTAATTTAAGAGTAGGTGTGTACCGAGCTGGTAATATCTTTATTGTGCATTGAAATTTAAACCATATTTCATCATTATTATAGTTCACTTACAAATCACTTTCTGGCTGAAGCAAACTTTTTTTCCCCCCCAACAGCCAGATAAATGTTATCTAAACCAGAAACTGTAGGTCAGAATCAATACCTTACTTCAATGTGGAAAAACCTGGTTAAAGCACATATAATCTTCTAAAAAACATGTTTTGAAAATTGGTTTCAAAGATATTGTGCACGTGTCTCAACACATAAAGTTACAGTCTTCAATAAACTAACTCTGTTTTTTCGGTCAACATTAACCTACTTCACTGGTTTCACACAAGTAAAAGAAATACTATCAAAGCTGTATTAAAGTACGCTTGAAAAACATAGAAAGATAAAAAAGAGATGTAAACAAGCAAGTTGTTGTTGCAGTCATGCACATGGGTGTACCTGATGGTTTGTCAAGAGGTTGGAGATTGATTTGCTAATAGATTTTTGACTGAAAAAGAGCAAAGACTAAGCTGGCAGAGAACTACACACAAAAAAGAAAATCAATTACTCTTAAAAACTTGGAGCCTTGAACGTGCCTTTGTATGTGTGTGTGGGTGGGGGTAATTTCACAAAAAGAGCATTCCTTTTTTATTACTTTTCGCAGTCGTACTTTAACAGTACTGTGTTGTACCACTTGTATGTGTCTATTCTACATCTTAGGAACTTTAGGACAAATACATTTCCAAAAATGCTTTTTTATTTTACAAGTTCAAGTACCTGTTTTTTCCAGTGTGCCTATTACTTAAAAAAAATGTTTCAAACAATTGTATGTGTCCTAAATCCATCTGATATGATTCAGAATCATTAGGTATAAATTAGAAAGGTTTCATTTTGATTCATTTTGTTAGCAGAAATCATGGCTTTTATAAGAGCTGAAACAATTAGTCAATAGGTTAGGTAAAGCATGCTAGTTTTGCCAAGCAACATATGTGGATGATTAGCATAAAAAAAAAAGAGCACGGCAGTGGTGATAGTGATGAGAACAACAGTTTTAAATGAACTGAATCATTAGAAATCAACATTAAAATTATTTGTTCAGAAGTTTTGTTCACAAAATCACAATGTTCATGCAACTAAAGCTTTGGTTTCACAGTTAAAATGGGCTGCTCTGGTCATATGGTGTGCTAATTATAGAGCTTTAACTGCATTGTCTGGTTTATAATAGTCAATAAGCAAGGCTTAAGTGATATAAAGGGTCTAATATTTAAATATAAAAAAATGTTCATGCAATTATATTTTAATAAATTGTTACTTTGCGCTAGAGATTTCTGCGCAAATGTTTGGACATCCAAAATTATTTGGTTTTCACCTATTAAAATGTGTTCTACTGGCGGTTAAAGAGTGGTTGTAAAAAGTTAAAAGTCATGGAAATGGAGGTTTCCTCAAACTCAACATTGAAGTGTACAGGAAATCCACTCACACAGACCAATATCTTCTTTTCTACTCACACCACCTACTGGAACAAAAACTTTCAGTCATCAGAACCTTACAACACTGGGCTGAACATGACCCAACAAAAACATAAGGGAACCAGAAAGACAGAAACAAATCAAAGATCCTCTTCAAACCTATGGCTACCCAAACTTAGTGTTTGTCAAATCAACAAGGGAATCCACAAGATATGCAGCAGAACATGACGGTGAGGAGAGTGTCCCACATATTGCTGGAGTCTCTAAAAAACTTAAGAGGTTTTTCTCCAAACACAAAATCCCAGTACATTTTAAACCAAACAAGACCCTTAAATAGAGACTAGTGCATCCTAAGGACAAAACCCCCAGACCAAATATGAGCAGAGTGATGTATGCAGTTCAATACAGTGAGGAATGCTCTGATCTTTATATTGGAGAAACCATACAACTTCTCCACAGACGCTTGGCCCAACACAGAAGAGCGACCTCCTCAGGACAAGACTTTGCGGTACACCTACACTTTATGGACAAAGGATATTCTTTTGAGGACCATAATGTTCACATTTTGGAGAAAGAGAATAGGTGGTTTGTTAAGAAAGAAAAACCAACCTTAAACAGAGGGGGTGAAAGATTTCAGCTTTCCACAATTTAAAATGCAGCAACTGATTTGATCCCTTCCTGCTATCATCTCAATCCCCACCCCTTTACAGAGGAACAGAAGACCGTGCTTATTCAGCCAGGCCAATAATTCCCTTTATCAACACCCCTTTCAGAGACATAGATGGGCATATGGGGCATTGCAGGCTAACAAAACAAGCCTAATTACCCCCATTCCAAACTGGTGGATCCTTTCGTCCGTTTCAATTTGCAGTTGTTGGGCTACTGTATAAAGCCTCGAAATCAATGCGATATTTGACATTTTGAATTGAAAAAGCTTTTGGATGGGTAGTGAAACATCTTCAAACTTGGAAACAGAGTCCAGTGGATTGTATCTTAACTTTTTTGGAACAGCCACTCGTTTGTGCATTGCAAATCAGCAGCATTAATCTCTCCTGACTCTCACAAGAGTGAATCATAGCCTGATTCTGTCATAAGCTCAGAACGTAGGGCCCAGACTTCAGTTGAGACAGACAGTGCAATAATTCAAAGGCCTCGATTTAAAACATAAGATAGGGGGGCATTTACAGTGGCTGTGGTGGGGAACTGCCTATCACTGGAAACTGGTTGGAGAAAAACACAGGTAAGTGACCATGAAAATCTGAAGGAGGATGATTATCCATGTGAGTCACTTACCTGGTTTATCAGTTCAGTCCATCTCCATTCCATCTCCTGAATGCTGCAATCCTGGGGGGAAATTAGGAGTCCGAGCCAGGTAAGGGAAACAGATCAGAACAGGAAGGCTCAGAGGTCAAGGAATCTGAAGCCCGATCAGGGATACCGATCAGAACAGGAACAGGCTAGTTCAGGGTTCTAGGAGTCCACAGAGAGCTCAGGCAGAACGAAATCACCACTTCTTTTGAGAGAGTACTACTTGGAGAATCACTTCTCTGCTGCATTTCTCTGTGTTTAGTAGATTAGCTCAGTGACCTTTGGGATTAGCTTTAGCCATTAGCTTGAAGCTGTTCCGGGCTAACTTTACCCGTTAGTTTTGAGTAACAGATTTCATATGTTGTGTCCGTTTGTTCACCCTAATCACTCTATAGGGAACTAAATAGTGGGTACGCCATTTTAAATGAGTGTCCAAACGTCTAATGGATGAAAAAGTAGCGGACTCGAAATTTCCCACAAAGCATCTTTAAAAGTAGTGATCAATCCAGGTCACTAGGCGAGAAGATATATCCCGGAATGCTTTGGAAGGAGAGCGCGCATTATGGAATATAACAAAGATGATGCAGGAGGGTGGAGTTATGTGACCAATGGGAAGCGAAAAGTAGTCCAAACGGTTAGTTAACTGAGTTCACAATATAGTCCATTATACAGTCCCCGCTCTATATACATAGTGATTGAGGGACCAGGGGTTAACATAGACTTTCGGACACAGCTATAGTAAGTCACAGAACAAGGAATTCGCCTCTCAACTGGTTTGCACTGATTTTATTTACAGAGAAAATAACGAGTCTGTTGTTATGATTTTGTTCAACTGAAAAGCATATTCATAACCAAGCTAAAGGTATAAAGCCCACAGCCCATGTTTAGGCCACCTCATTCCTGAACAGGGCCCTTCCTGGTTAAGCCCCTGCCTATGCAACTGTTGCATGCCTTCTCCCTCTTTCTCAATATTATTTTCTGGCAGTGTAATGTCAAATAATGGCCAGTAGTACCAGAAAATATTCATCAGCAAAGTTTATTGCTAGGGTGGTGTATTTATTGTGCAAAACATTAGACATTTTTTTGGCCTAAGCAGCTTAAGAAAAAGGCTATCCCTTCATTCCTGATTTTCAGCTTTTAAAACCAAAATTATGAATCGATAGAAATATAGTTTTTATTAAAAATAAAAATGTTCACCAACACAGATGTTTGTTAAAATTCTACAAAACAAGAATTTCTCTAGGCGCCTACGGTAATTGGTGTTTGACTTCTCGGCATACTCTTTTCCACCCCCGCATCCCATGAGGAAGGGCACAGTTTTCAATACACCCTCCCACTATTCTGAGAACATGGCCATCCAGCATTCCTCTGAAAAAAGTGATAATGGCCTATTATTTGTATGTGTACCCAATACAGCAATAGGCATAGAGGCTACAGAGCAGAGGTGCACATAATGATGGGTGGAAAGGTATTACCATCCTATTATGGTTGAGACACAGTTAAAATGCAGATTTTTTTGGGGAGAAAAATTCAACCTGGCAGACCGTTTAGTAAGAGAACACATTCAGTATGTCTTTCTTTCCAAATGCCAGCTGCAAGAGTGCTTTAATAAATTGGGTAATACACCCAAAAAAAAAAAGACATCTGTTCTAATTAGCTATTTAATATGACCATTTGTTATGTAAAAGAAGCTACAGTAATAATAATACAATAATAATACAATAATAAGGCAAACAACCTGGTAGTCATGATAAAGTCCCACTAAACTATAAACAGAATTTATTATATGTGAGCTGAAGATAGTGGGGATTTTGAGTGAAAGGGGGGGAAACTGAGAAAGGGCAGTCACAAGCTGACTAAAAAGTTGGCTTTTATCGTTTATTCATTTGAAATGCAAAAGCAGTGAGCCAGATAGTGAACATACGCAGCAAAGCCCTCCTTTCTTTTCCTCATTTGCATTAAAAGGGACTGCAGGGCTTGTGTGAAGGCTGATGCTTATGAGCTTCATGTCAATGTGTGGGCCCCCCTTGACCAAGCTTTGACAACATGTAGGAGCTCCGGGCACTGTTATGGAAAGAAGCACCCACTTTTCCCAGTCTCTTTCTGGGTACCACTTTGCAAAATGTACACATTGGGAAAATACTTAAATAGTGTATATTTGAATGTCTTAAACTTGACTTGGATTGAAAAAAGGTTTTAGGTTCTGTGTCTTTGTAGTTGATCTCTACCAGTCCTGAGTTCTTTAGTTACCCTCTGTTGCACACTTGTGCTTTTTTCCTCTCCCATTTCCTTCCTTCTATATTTGGTCTTGAACACACCTGCTCCCAATCTGCTGATTAGTCTTGGTTCAGTCTCTACATACATATGCACCACCTCTGCAGTCACTCAGTGCTGGTTTGTTGTTTTGCTGCTTCTTCTTCTGTGGCTCCCCGTGTGAGTTTTTTCCAGGTGTCTGCTAATTTTTGTTTTTTTTGTATTTTGTTTTTGTATTTTTTACTTATTTCCTCATTAAATCTCCAAGACTCAGTATTGCCTCTTGATCTCTGCATTGGCTCCTCAAAAAACCTCCACTCAACCATGACATCTTTAATCTTTAATGTGGCATATGATCTCACTGAAAAAGATGTAATAGGTTAAATTGCTATGGTTTTACTCCTTAATATCTTTTAATCTTACATATTATTTGGTTAATATGTAAACCTTGGCATGCAACTAAGTCATGGTAGTTCCTAGGGGTATAACAATTCATGGTTTCCAATTCGATTAATGGAGTTAATTTAAAATGATCGATAAATCTTTAGCCAACAATGTAACCAGTGAGACTGTAAAATATCTGTATAATGACCAGTGATGGGACTAACGGCGTTGAAATTAACGGCGTTACTAACGCCGTTACCTTCTTTTAGTAACGAGTAATCTAACTAATTACTTTGACTGTAACTATAACGCAGTTACCATTGCAGACACCCCGTTACTGCGCGTTACTCAGGTCGCACAATGAACCTTTTTTCATGATAGGACACGTGCGCAGCTGCGTGAAGCTGACACCCCACCCACGTCAAAAAACTCTGCAAATAGACTGAATGGTTAGTGCAACGTTAGTGCAGATTTGTGCAGAAAAAAATATTGTTTGTGCTACTTTTGTTTAAGAGATATTAAAGATTATTTTTTAGGTCATCCAGAGGTGCGCGCCTTGTCATGAGAGAGGGGAGGATGAGAAAGGCTGATGTAT
Source organism: Cyprinodon diabolis (assembly GCA_030533445.1). NCBI lineage: Eukaryota > Metazoa > Chordata > Actinopteri > Cyprinodontiformes > Cyprinodontidae > Cyprinodon > Cyprinodon diabolis. Next base: position 35,033,304 of record CM060064.1, on the reverse strand, counting down.
AGTGAGATTCCGTCTGTCAGTTGGGTAGGTGGGTGTTTCTGCTGGCGGGTGTTAACGTACAGGACACACAGAGAGATGGAGAGTGAGGATGACTCCAGCAGCAAACAGCGTTTTCCTGATGTAAATACCGGTGTTACGTCGAGCTGCGTTTCCCCATCAGATAACGGTTTCCTCTGCATCTCCGCACAGCGCAGGCGGCACGAGTCACCGCGCAAGCGACAGGAAACGCGCATGCTCGCTAAAGGCGCGCAACAGTCGCCCTGTGCTCGCGCCAAAGGAGAACTATGGAGAGCGTGAACGATCAAATGAAAGGGAGAAAGATGGATGGATGGATGGATGGATGGATGGATGGATGGATGGATGGATGGATGCTCTGACTTTTCAACCTACTGTATTTTTTATTTTAAACATTATTTGATGGCCTTTGTGGCAGGGATGGAGATCCATATTTTATGTCACACACAGAGTATACATCTAGATAGATAGATGTTACAGTATCTATAACAACCCAAACACACAGGATTTCAGAATTAGACATCCCCAGTTATTAATTTCATATACGCACCAGATCTGAATGCCCTGTTAAAAAACTTCACATGGCGTTCCCCCCTGATGTCATTTACATTGAGTTGCAATAAATGCAAAACTCTCTGCAGGTTCTTGTCTTTGTCGTCCTCTCTATTCAGCTGGCTTTTGAATCACACCGCAAGAAGGTGGGGGCTGGGTGGTGAGGGGTACGGGGGCGAGAAACGCAAAAGTAACGCAATAGTTACTTTTACTAGTAACTAGTTACTTTTATTGTGGAGTAACTCAGTTAGTAACTCAGTTACTTTTTGGGAGAAGTAACTAGTAACTATAACTAATTACTTTTTCAAAGTAACGTGCCCAACACTGATAATGACAGAGGAGGTCAGTATTTTTTTTGTTTCTTTAAACAAAGATACAATAAAATAAATAGGGGTATAAACAAAAGATATAATGAAAAATGGCAAATACATTTACATTTTATTTTATGTTTCACTAACAACCCAGACTTAATAAAAAGGTTTATATATATATATATATATATATATATATATATATATATATATATATATATATATATATATATATGTGTGTGTGTGTTTCATGTAATTCCCATATTTCCTTTCAGACTTCATTGTCCAGGAAGAAAGAGATTCTTTTATCAGATAATTACAGGTTACAGATTACAGGTTGTCCTTAAAGTGCCATAACATGATGCATTTAAAATAACTGAAGAGCTGCAGTCATCGCCTGTCCTGACTATTACTTTGCTCCAGACATTCTACTAACTGCAAAGAACTTTATGTCCCACTCTAAAGGGTTTTGTGTGTGTGTGTGTGTAGATGGGTGTGCATGTATGTGTATGAGATGTTGTACCAGCGGGAGGGGGGAAACATGCTGACCATAACTTTCACTTGGTGTCAAGACCAATCAGTGTCTGGCAAGTTAATGGAGAACACAAAACCTATTTAAAAGCTACATTTACCACTTGGCTGATTCCATTACATTGTGTAATTTCCAGGTGTCACATTTCCCCTCCACATGTCTGTCTTAATGCTTTCCCAAGCGCCCTCTGATTAGTCAGCCTCTGCTGGTTCCCCCAAATCCACTTTGGCAATGCACCCCATCCTTTTACACCCTCCTTGAAGGAGAAAACTCTTTACTGCACATAATATGTGGGTGTTCAGCAAGTTATCGGGTTAGGCTGAACACTGTCCTGGTGATATAATTTTTTAAAGAGCAAGTTGATTCTTTGTTTTTGTTTTAAAAATGGCAGCAAATTTGACAACACATGTCTAAGATTCCCTATTCTTCTCTTTGTGTTGAAAAAGTTTATGCCAGGATGTTAGAAATCTGGTCATCATTAGGTGTTTACCAATGAGTTAATGTAGAGCAGCTTTGTTTTTCTCCAGGCTATGTAACAGTGGGCTAGATCTTAACGCCTGCCAAATTTCTTAGGGAATCATGCAAGTTTGGTAAATTTGCACTGTAGATCTGGAGAAGGCTTAAGAAAGAGCCTGTTAAAGTATTTTTTGGTACTTTATGAATAAAGATGGGCCACTTGGGTTGCTTTGATTCCCAATCTTGTTTTTGTATAGCTGAAGCAAAAGCTGTGACATATTTTTGGCACAAAGTTGAGCTGATGTGTTGCTTTGACTGGACTCAATGACAGAGTCTCCTTGTCTCAATACTGTAGTTGTAGAGAGAAGGGTGTCTGTTTTAGACTTAGAAGTCTTTTTAAATTCACATCAATTCAAGAAAATGCTGTTGCTGCTGAAGGTAAATTAAACGGTGTAAATCTTGAAGGGTTTTTTTCAACAACTGGTTGGAGGTGATAATTGCTATAGGCAAAGGATTACCTCTGGCATTCTGGAGAACTTTTTGACTAAAGACAGTCCCCCCTTGTAGACAGCCTCAGTTGTGTTCCCAATTAAGTCTATTGTCCAGATAAACACAGAGGTATTTGTATTTCTCCACCACCTCTAAATTTTGTCCTTTGATGGTAATAGCTTTTGACTTGTTTTTTGCTTGTTTGTTTTTTCTCTGAATTCTACAATCATGTTGATTGTTTTTCTCACTTTAAGGTTCAGACAACTGTATTGTGCACGGTACAGCGTGGTTTAGTTGAAATTTAGAAAGGCCTTACCTGTTGATTTGAAAATTCTGGCATGCAAGACCGAGAAGGCAATCAGATGGCTTTGTAGAAAAGCGTCTATGCTGGGACAAGGCTTACAAACTTCTTTGAAGGAAGAGTAAAAGTTGTGGTCTAAAGAGGTCTGTTTCACAAAGCATGTTGACTAAATACTCTTAAGTTTGATAACCATGAAATCAGGCCAACTCAGAGTTATTTGTTTCTTGAAGAGAGTGTATCACATTCTCCCTATAACTAACCAGCTCAGGAGCAGGTTTACCTAAATAAACCTATTTCCTTCTTTTTTCTGACTCTGCCCTACTTAAAGCAATCACACCATACCATTTTCTGATTTAATCTACAAAAATGTAGTTTGTGTGAACAATTAAAAAAATCAAAAAGACAAACATGCCCTGCTTTTTTGATGAGGAGCCAATTGATGGATCGACATTAGTTCACGGGGAATAAAATAGCCATCATGAGAAGGTCCTTAGACCATGTTTAGATGCCCTTTCATATTCAGAGAGTTATCTTTATGAGGACTACTGTTTCACCTCACAATACTTTGTAAACATCCACAACTTTATTCAGTCTCAAATTTGCAGCATTACACAGATTTCTTTAACATGTGTTTAGAACTTGATATCGGTGACTACACATCGATAGGTGTGATAAGAGCATAGAAGAATTTATAGACATTTCTTTTTATAAAATCAGAGAACCATAACTAATTAACAGCATAATTATATGAACATACAGTATGAGTGCATTTATCAACAAGGGTTTTTATGAAAATATAGTCTCTTCAGGAACTTTACAGGAAAAGACAGATGTTGTGGTATTTCCTTTTCCTGTTGGTACAGTGGGATGGGTGTAGATAAACCCTAAAATTTCAGCACCAATCAGTTTTCGGCCAACCCTCAGTACATATTGATCCCTGCCTGGCCACCCTTTTGAATATTTTCAGTCCCTGCCACTGATGCCACAGACTTGTGTCTGAATTAAGTTTAAGACTTCTAGAACCACACAATTTGTATAGTTGTTTTCAGGACCTGGGCATAAGGGAATTACTGAGTTGATTGTAAACTGCTCTGTTTATGTGACGCAACCTGTCTTGACAGATGAGGCTTGGTTCAAACTTAGCCCAAACAATGCAATTGAACAATAATGCTAAGAATGAACATATTTATTCTCTTAGTCACATGAGGTCATGTCTCTTATGAAATCATGGATGGTGTCCTTTTTCTTCCAGATAATGTCTGATAATGTCTCACTGAGCTTCTGGACATTCTGGTACACCCTGGTGGATATCATGTCTTAGAGATGTTCTATTGGATCTATGCCAGAGAAGCATGGAGGGATGTCAATGGTACCAGGTCCTTCATCTTCCAGGAACACGCTACATACGTCTGCCAAACGAGGCATTATTAGCATTATTATGTACCAGGAGCAGACCCAGACCCGCCGCACCAACAAAGTATCAAACATTAGGTGTAAGGATTAGATATATCCTTCCATGGATATATCTACCCCTACTACTGACCCACCATGAAACCAATCATGCAGAATAATGTTCTGGCAACATAACATTCAAACACAGCTTCTCCAGACTCTCAGGGTGAACCTGTCATCTATGAAAAACACACAGCACCAGTTCCAATCCTGCCAAGGCCAATATTCCCTGGCAGATGCCCTTTGAGTTCTGCAGTGTTGAGCAATGAGCAAAAGGCCTACAAGAGGATGTCATGCCCTCAGGCCGATCTCATGAAGTCTTATGATCAGAAATATTCTCTGCACTTCTTCTAGAGTAATGTTTAGGTCTTTTAATAACCTTCCCATGTTATACTGTCTGTGAAATCGGTTCAGGTATTGCCTCATGGTAACAATAATGAATTGGCCCCTTGTTAAATGCAAAATGAATATATCCTTAGAGTAAAGTTTAGTAGTTTTTTTCATTGATGGTTAGTTGTAACATCTTTCTATGTGTGAACATTACTGTATAGAAAAAGAAAAAAATGGATACCAGTTTCTTGAGCTTATAAACTTAGACAACATTTCTATATCATGTATAAACAAATATGAAATGTGAGTTAGGGCCTTTGCTATCACCACTTTTTCCTGGGTTGAATATTGTGTTATGTATTGATGCCTTTGTTTGACATTGCACATATTCTGTCATCATAGTTTGACAAGTTTTGCCTTTGTTTTCAGGTGCCTTGTTCTTTTTTTTTTACTGTTGTGAGCTACACAGTTGAAAAGTTAACATTGTACAAATTATGATATATGTCCTCTAAGTCTGACAGATAGTAGGTCATTTCCTTGTCTTTCTCTGTTCTAGTGGAGTAAAAGCACTTCTCTCTCTCTCTCACTACATTACAAAGTGTTTGCTGGGATATTGAATAGCTGTTTCATGTACTGCTATTGAAACCAGTGTTTCTGTCGTTCATTAATGCTTCTTTTTTTTTTTACAGCAATTTAAAAGTTTAAAAGGGAGGTATTCTCAATTTGCAACCACAAGTTTTCTAGTCGTGCCTTTTAATTATATGCAGAAGCCTGAAGTTATGATATGTATCAACATGTCAATACCCACAAGTGTGGAAATAAGGACATCATTGATTTTAGCAGTAGTGATCATAGCTATTGAACCAATGTCTTTAGTTGCACTTGCTTCCTGTGGCAGACCAACAGAGTTTATTTTTTACTATTATACTGGAAAAATAGAAAGAAAGAATGTGACTATATTGACTATTTATCTGTTTGAAAATAAGTAACTGTGAATGCGCATTGTGGTTTTACTAGACATCCAATCCTCACTGTACCACTAGGGAATAGGTTGGTATTGTTAAAGCAGCTCGAAAATGCACTGGACAACAAATTACAGGTCAACAAGGTTGATTTGTGTATTGGGCCCTCCCACCCAAGTTAGTGCTGAATTGCCCGCTGTCACAGGAGTATATTACATGGTCCCAAAGGAGCTCTAATGACCTGCTTTCCATCAATGTGCAGATTTCCAGGAAATTTTCTGTGCTTTAATTAACGATTCTGAAACTTAAAATCAATCTAGGCGTATGTTAACTAGATTAAATCTGTCCTCTGAAAATATATTCATTTGGTTGGTCTACATGGTAATTGTTAGCATTGCTGACAATTGAGCATGTTGTTTAAGTAGATAAGGGGGATAATAGCAAAACGGAAAGCTGCCCATCCTCTCTTAGGTCAAATAGAGTGTTTGGGTTTGGTAATATTTGTCATATGAGCTCTTAGCTATTTCCTGTGTAGTGACTAGAGGTGATCCGTCAAAAATTCACCATATATCAAACAAGGGCGATATCCCCTCCAGCAGCACAGGAGCGGATGAAGTCTGACACCTCCGGGTCTGCCTCAAGAGAAAGCGACAAATCAGAATGTATTACCTTCCTGCACACAGCAGGATTACAACCATTTTTATAAAACTGGACATAGAAATGATAATAAATGAGTACTCGGGGACTCTGGGATCTGCCTACACTTCCATATCAGAGATTTTCTTTTTTTCTTCTCTTGTCTTCACCACCACTAATACTGACTGATCCACCTGGTCAGCAAATACCCTATCCTGTAAACTGAATTTTACATAAATTGCTGTTATTAACAGTATTGAAAATAAATACATCTGAATAATTGAAAAGTAAGAAAATAATTTTAATAAAATTTTATATTTGTGGGGTGCTTTGAATATTTTCTCAAGATTGACTGAAAATGCCATCCTATGTTAATCTTAAATGCTATAATTATTTTAACCCTTTACTATTTCAAGTTTTAATTTTTAGTGACCATGGTCTATACAGTCTACACAGTCCACCTCTGTTTTAAACCATATTATGGCAAGTGATTTTTTTGGTATGGTCTGTCCTTCAATAACAACCTTGACCGGAAATGTTTAGCAAAAATGTGTCAAAATTTTATTCATTATTCATACAGTAAAATTGATACTAATATTCTGCAATACTCTAGACATTATGTGGATGTATTACTTCTAAAAATATAAACAACTTTTTAAAGATTGGTTGTTATTTATTTTTTGACAGTAGCCTGACAGGAAAGAGGACTAGAGACAGGAAAGGCCTGCAGGATAGATCATCAGGAGGGGACAGTCAAGTCGAGGACTACAGGTGCTGGTCATAAAATTAGAATATCATGAAAAAGTAGATTGATTTCAGTAATTCCATTTAAAAAGTGAAACTTGTATATTATATTCATACATTACATACAAACTCATATATTTCAGATGTTTATTTTGTTTAATTTTGATGATTACAAATGACAACAAATGAAAATCTCAAATTCATCATATCAGAAAATTAGAATATTGTGAAAAGGTTCAAAATTGATGGCCACTGGTGCCACACTCTAATCAGCTAATTAACTCAAACCACCTGCAAAAGCCTTTAAATGGTCTTTCAGTCTAGTTCTATAGGCTACACAATCATGGGGAAGACTGCTGACTTGACAGTTGTCCAAAAGACGACCATCGACACCTTGCACAAGGAGGGCAAGACACAAAAGGTCATCGCTAAAGAGGCTGGCTGTTCACAGAGCTCAGTGTCCAAGCACATTAATAGAGAGGCGAAGGGAAGGAAAAGATGTGGTCGAAAAAAGTGTACAAGCAAGAGAGATAACCGCACCCTGGAGAGGATTGTGAAACAAAACCCATTCAAAAATGTGGGGGAGATTCACAAAGAGTGGACTGCAGCTGGAGTGAGTGCTTCAAGAACCACCACACACAGACGTATGAAAGACATGGGTTTCTGCTGTCGCATTCCTTGTGTCAAGCCACTCTTGAACCACAGACAGCGTCAGAAGCGTCTTGCCTGGGCTAAAGAGAAACAGGACTGGACTGCTGGTGAGTGGTCCAAAGTCATGTTCTCTGATGAAAGTAAATTTTGCATTTCCTTTGGAAATCAAGGTCCCAGAGTCTGGAGGAAAAGAAGAGAGGCACTTCATCCACGTTGCTTGAAGTCCAGTGTAAAGTTTCCACAGTCAGTAATTGTTTGGGGTGCCATGTCATCTGCTGGTGTTGGTCCATTGTGTTTTCTGAGGTCCAGGGTCAACGCAGCCACATACCAGGAAGTTTTAGAGCACTTCATGCTTCCTGCAGCTGACCAACTTTTTGGAGATGCAGATTTCATTTTCCAACAGGACTTGGCACCTGCACACAGTGCCAAAGCTACCAGTACCTGGTTGAAGGACCATGGTATCCCTGTTCTTAATTGGCCAGCAAACTCTCCTGACCTTAACCCCATAGAAAATCTATGGGGTATTGTGAAGAAGAAGATGCAATACACCAGACCCAACAATTCAGAAGAGCTAAAAGCCACTATTAGAGCAACCTGGGCTATCATAACACCTGAGCAGTGCCACAGACTGATCGACTCCATGCCACGCCGCATTGCTGCAGTAATACAGGCCAAAGGAGGCCCAACTAAATACTGAGTGCTGTACATGCTCATACTTTTCATGTTCATACTTTTCAGTTGGCCAACATTTCTATAAATCCTTTGTTTTTATTGGTCTTCAGTAATATTCTAATTTTCTGATATGATGAATTTGAGATTTTCATTTGTTGTCATTTGTAATCATCAAAATTAAACAAAATAAACATCTGAAATATATGAGTTTGTATGTAATGTATGAATATAATATACAAGTTTCACTTTTTAAATGGAATTACTGAAATCAATCTACTTTTTCATGATATTCTAATTTTATGACCAGCACCTGTAAAGCCTCTGTACATGGGTTGTGCACTCAACCCCAGCAGCTCTGCCGAAAATAAATCATGTTTTATGAAAAAGTTGTAGCTATGACCTTTAAAATTATTGACAGTTTTATATAAATGCCCAATTACATAACAAATAGAAAACTAAAATTATAAATTTATATTTAAGAAACAGATATTCTTGGACTTAAAATATATTTCACACAAAACGGCCCTTTTTTATTTTTTCAAACCATATCACAAATACAAATCTTGGTTTGTTGTTTTAATCATGAACTACAGAACTTATTTAAAAGATAATCAAGATAATTTCCATGATCATTACTCCTGGTTTCTGGATGGCTGTTAAGTACAGTCCCTCTGTTCAGAGCAAAGCATCCTAATATCTGGACTTCAGTGTTTTTGCTCATGGAGTTCAAATTCAAGTTAAACATTTTTGAGGACAATTTGGTTTAACAAGGACTGCAATCAACACTTTTATATGCTCTTTTTAGCCCACGCTGAATTAAATTCAGTGTAGTTGTTGGTGGCTGTAATTTTGCAACAAAACTAATGAATTAACAAAATTGAACAGGTATTTAAGATGTAATTACTGCAGCCATCACAAAATCTGTCCATTTATTCACTATATGTATTACTCGAGTTGAGGGGGGAGGGCATCCCCCTTGTTAAAAAAAATCTTAAAAATCATCCCCCTTCTTAAATGACCACCCCCCTGCACCATCATTTTATTAATGTGAAAAATGTCTTCTATATATTAACAGTAATGGCAATAATATTGCCCTTTCAACATTTGGCGGGCTGTGGGCTTACAAGTAGCCTAAGCAAAAAAAATTAAACTCAAAGCAGTGGCCTACCACAAAATTTGTCCTCTGCATTTGTCCCTTACTATGTAGGGTCATTGATAGCCATGCCAGTCCAGAGATTAACTGCAGTTCTACTTTGGGGTGCCTTGGTCAAGGTTTATGACCAGCGTACCTTAAAAGTAACAACAATACCATGCATATTGCTTTAGGCTATGATTAGGCTATGTATGCTTCCAAAGAAAAAGAAAATCCACCATCCCCCTTCTTTTTTTTTTTTTATTACAACTAGACTGCTGATTATATGTACCTTCTTACACCTGCATAATCCCATGAAATCTGGTGCCTTTCTTCAATGGTCATTTGGGTGAAATGAAATGAACTGTTAGGAATAATCTTTATTATTTATTAAACCCTAAAATACCTAGTTGTTTAATATGTTAGATATGTATACTTCTCTAGTGATTATTGATATTTTCTCCTACTAATATATCAGTTTTAATGTTTAATTTAATCTCCCTAAGGAGTAAACTAGTTGAAGCAGAGGTCCCTTTTTGTCAGGATAAGGTTAATATCTTCATTGCTTAGTTAAAAGGGTAGAAGAGAAGAACGGGAGGATAAGGGGAAGTCTGCAGAGATATGATGACTAGAAATAATAATAACACAGTTTATCATTTCAGGGTGAGAAAGTACACTTGAGACAAGGATGGAAATTTACTGCAATAACTCTACCAAGAAATAGACACTACCAAGAAAGAAAAATCTAAAATTGCAATGACTAACACTGGAAGTCAATGTTAATCTCACCACTCAAACTGTCAAACTGCACTGTTACAGCGACTGAATGTAGGGCACCCTGGGTCAAACATTCTCTGTTGCTGACATGGTTTGAATAGACAAATGTCAGCGAAAGTCTTCCTGAGATGACTGCTCTGCATGTCCCAAAAGGGTCCCGTTAGACCGGCTGATATAAGCAACAAGGATGCCTGCTGAGACATTCATTTTAAAGGCTAAAAAATAAATAAATAAATAAAAAGAACTTATAAACTAAATCTTATAAATGAAACTAAAATAACAGTCAAGGTTTTTTAAAACTTAAATATATGTTTACTATAAAATATTGGTGTCTAAAATCAAGAAAAACCAAACCAAGTGAAATGATCTGTCCATACAGTAAGATCACCTTACTTGACACTATTTCTTACTCTAAGATTTTTAAATCTAGAAATAAGCATATTGAACACTTAAAACTAGAAATCTTTAAACAAGATAAACCAAATTATTTGCAGTGATAAAACAGGAGGATGACCAAATGTGGAATTAAGAATATCAGTAAGTGGGCAGAAACATCAAAGACAACTCCCATTACAGGAAGAGAGTACATACAATGGAATCTGTAATGCTCTTTCCAAAATTTTTGGGTCATAAAGCCAGAAACATGGGCTGTAAGTTGTAGTGTAACTGGGGACTGTTCTTTTCCCACTGAGATGTTTAAAAAAAAAAAGATTTTACACAACATGACAGAAAATGTACAGCACTGATGTCATCACTGATCATAAAGTTTGGGTCTGGTGTTTTCTTAAACCAGTCTTTTCAAAACAAAACATGATGGACTCTTTCTTTTGATTTTGTTGTTGATGAGGCAAATGCCTAATATGTTAATCATCTCATACTCATCTTTCCTCATTGAAAATAGTTTTTGCATCTTGTTTACTTTTCTAAACCCCGGGGGCTCCCTGATTAAAAAATGTCAAAACACATCACTTACTAAATCTTTAAACCTGACTTGCCTTTAAAGAAGTCAGCAGATACAAGCCATTCCTCACTTGATTTGTAAGGAATGTAACCAACTTATTTTCTTCTCGTTGGATATGTCATTAGACAAAGGGAATTCAGAGTTGCAGACAGACCTGATTCACATCTATTTGATATTCTTAGTCTGATCTGCTGGTGATATCTGCTGTATCGGCGTTGTCATATCATCTGACTAAGATACAGTATCAATCAAACTAAATATAGATGCACAGTGAGCTGTTAGAAGTAAGGCAGTTGGTAAGAATGCGTTCGGTTCCACAGCCATAAAAGTACTGCTGTTTGTAAGGAAGAAGAGTGCTGAATAAAGCCGGTCCGTGGATTCTACTACTCCGCCTCTGCTCCTCTGTGTTTGTGTGCAATAAACCTGGACGGTTAGTTACCAGCCGCAAAGAGTCAAGCTAAGTTCAGACGGGTTTTAGCTTTATTAACCAGTGGTTCCGAACCACAGAGAGGAGCCATAGAGCTGGGAAGGTAACACTACAGTAGCAACCATGATAGTTGATACACAAAGCAGGCAAAGAATGGATGCCTAACAACTTACTACTGTTCTAAGTGCCAATTACATTTTTGGGGAGCTTCAGCAGCAGTACCAGCATTGTAGATATCAGATTTGTAGTTCACACACTGCAGAGATATAGGTGTCTTTGCTTAAATGTCAGCGCAGAAACGTATAAAATCTTTCAAAACATCAAATATTACCTGAGATATTACATCTGACTCACCAATTATTTGAATGAACTATTTAACTTAATTTAGGACATTATTCACAAACTTGTATTACATTAAACTGCATTTAAAATATTTACCACTGTTTGTCACCATTTCCCTTTTTCCTTTCAGCACGGAGCAGCCAGCTTGCTTGGACTTTCAATGAATCACAGCAGTTCTGTCCTTCCAAACGGGCATAAAGACGCTTGCATATGTCGTCCGCATACGGAGTCTTCCTATCTGAACAGGCCATGGCACTAAGATATGATGAAAAGATCTGCATGTCTCAAAACAAAAAACAAAAAATGTCATATCCTGTCAAAAGTTGTTTTTAATCACCAAATAAAATATGTGTGTCTGAAACGTATAATTATATACATATGTGGGGGGGGTAAAAACTTTAAAGGGAATATAAGGAGACAAAATCTGGTCTTTTAACCCATCCTTTTTTCATGGCATCAGAATCAAGTTTTTTATATATATATATATATATATATATATATATATATATATATATATATATATATATATATATATATGTACAACTGACATGCTGCAGTAAGGAGGAGTCAGGACAACAGGTCAGTAGGGAAATATCATCATCCCAACACACAGAGATTGGGTCCCCAGCCCCAACAACAACAAGCCCACTAAACGTAAGGGTGGCTGACCTACGACGGCTGATCATGACCAAACTGGATCCCCTAGTACGACGTCCAAGACTGCCAAGTGACAGAGTACCCTCTGAAAGTCTTCTAGAAGATGTAAATGCAGTACTAAATACTATCCCTACTAAAGACATAACTGAGACCAACGAGCTGACCTACGCCACAGCTACAGTGATCCTAGAGATGCTTGGCTATAAGATAAACACCACAGGCCACAAAGCAGAGCCCCCATGGAGGAGAAGGCTGGAAGCCAAGATCAAGGCAACACGAAGACAGGTTAGTCAGCTCTCAGACCTGCAGAAAGGTGTAGGGAAAAGGTTACCTAAGTACAACAAGCTGTCCATTCCTGAGGCTCTAGAAACTGCCAAACAAAGACTCGCCGCCCTGGCCACCCGCCTAAAGAGATACAAGGGAGAAGCAGAAGCCAGGAGAATAAACCAGGTGTTCTCCACCAACCCATCCAAAGTGTACTCACAGTGGCAGGGTAATTCAAGATCAGATCCACCCAGGGCTGAGACTGAACAGTACTGGAGAAACATATGGGAGAAGAAGGCATCCCACAACACCAATGCTCAGTGGTTAGAAGATCTTAGAACAGATCACAGCAATCTCCCAGAACAAGAACCAGTAACCATTACAACGGCAGATGTCCAAGAAAGAGCGGCAGGTATGAAGAGCTGGACAGCACCAGGCCCTGACATGATCCACACCTACTGGCTGAAAAAACTAACCGCACTTCATGCTCGCCTCGCAGCACAAATGAACCAACTGCTGATGGATGGGACCCACCCAGAATGGTTAACCCAAGGACGGACAATCCTGATCATGAAGGATCCCCAGAAGGGAACAACCCCATCCAACTACCGGCCAATAACTTGCCTATGTACAACATGGAAGCTCCTGTCAGGCATCATAGCGGCTAAGATGAATAGGCACATGGCTCAATACATGCACCCTTCCCAGAAGGGAATAGGCAGTAACACCAGAGGAGCCAAGCACCAGCTACTAGTGGATAGAGCAGTCACTCGAGACTGTGAGACCAGGCAGACAAATCTGTGCACTGCCTGGATTGACTATAAGAAAGCCTATGACTCAATGCCACATACATGGATACTGGAATGCTTGGAAATGTACAAGATCAACAGGACTCTAATAGCCTTCATCAAGAACTCAAGTAAGGCAGGTCCTGAAAAGTCAGCTGAATGGGAAAAACAAGATTCAACCCATCAACACATATGCCCTACCAGTCATCAGATACCCCGCTGGTATAATAAACTGGCCAAAGGAGGAGATAGAGGCCACTGACATCAAGACAAGAAAGCTCCACACAATGCATGGAGGGTTCCACCCCAAATCCAGCACCCTGAGACTGTATGCCAAGCGTAGCGAGTGAGGCCGAGGGCTAGTGAGTGTCAAGACCACTGTCCAGGATGAAACAACTAAGATCCAGGAGTACATCAGAAAGATGGCCCCCAAAGACAAATGGCTTGGTGAATACCTCAGGCAGGAGAAAACCGAAAGCGAGGACAAGAAAGAGGAAGGAGAACCATCATGGAGGGACAAGCCACTGCATGGCATATACCACAGACAAATAGAAGAAGTGGCTGATATCAAAAAATCCTACCAGTGGCTGGAAAAAGCTGGACTGAAGGACAGCACAGAGGCACTAATCATGGCAGCACAAGAACAGGCACTCAGTACAAGATCAATAGAGGCCAGGGTCTACCACACCAGGCAGGACCCCCGATGCAGACTGTGCAAAGATGCCTCTGAAACAATACAGCACATAACAGCAGGGTGTAAAATGCAGGCAGGAAGTGCATACAGTTGTGTTCAAAATAATAGCAGTGCCTCAACAGCAGCAAGAAAATCACTTGTTTTATTAACATTTCAAACTCTATACCCCAGATAAGTTTCTGGGGGGTAAAATAAAGGTATAGAAAACCAACAAACTCAACAGGACAGCCATGCATACTGTGGATTCTGTGAAATTGAATGATTAACTGAAAAGGGTGTGTTCAAAAAAATAGCAGTGGTGAGTTCAATTAGAGAGGGCATCAATTAGGGAGGGTATTCTGGGAAAAAAGGGTGTTAACAGGTGATCCGTATTTAAGGATCAAGACAACTGGCATGCTGGCTGTGCATTTGTCCTGAAAAAACAAGGAAAATGGGTCGTTCAAGACACTGTTCTGAAGATGAGCGTTTCCTAATAAAAAAATTGATTAAAGAAGGGAAAACATACAAAGAGGTGCAGAAAATCATTGGCTGTTCAGCTAAAATGATCTCAAATGCCCTGAAATGGGAGCAAAAAACTGAAAAACGAGGAAGAAAAAGAAAGACAACCCCTCGAATGGACAGAAGAATAGCCAAACTGGCGAAGACTCAGCCAATGATGGGATCCAAGAGGATCAAGCAAGACCTTCAGTTGACAGTGAGTACTGTGACAATCAGAAGACGTCTTACTGAGGTTAACCGTCCAGCAAGAAGCCCCCGCAAAGTCCCACTGCTGAGAAAAAGACATGTGCAGAAGCGTTTACAATTTGCCAAAGAGCACATTGACTGGCCTGAAAAGAAATGGCATAATATCTTGTGGACAGATGAAAGCAAGATTGTTCTTTTTGGGTCTAAGGGTCACAGGCAGTATGTCAGACGCCCTGCAAACACAGAATTCAAGCCACAGTACTCACTGAAGACCATTAAGCATGGTGGTGCAAGCATCATGATATGGGGATGTTTTTCATACTATGGTGTTGGTCCGATTCACCGCATACAAGGGATCATGGATCAGTTCCAGTACATCAGGATCCTGGAAGAGGTCATGCTGCCATATGCTGAGGAGGAAATGCCTTTGAGGTGGACCTTTCAACAGGATAATGACCCCAAACACACCAGCAAGCGAGCAAAAGCATGGTTCCAGATGAACAAGATTCAACTGATGGAGTGGCCAGCACAATCCCCGGACCTTAATCCCATTGAAAACTTGTGGGCTGACATAAAAAGTGCAGTGCATGAGGCAAAACCAAGAAACGCTGAGGAATTGTGGAATACAGTGCAATTATCCTGGGCTGCAATACCTGTGGAACGATGCCAGAAGTTGGTTGACTCCATGCACCACAGATGTGAAGCAGTCATCAGAAACCGTGGTTTTGCAACAAAATATTAGTTTAGGATACTCAGCTAGGTTCACTTATCAAGAATTTCTTTGTTTGTACAGTACATTTTTGAGTTTCCAAGGAAAGATGGCAACACTGCTATTCTTTTGAACATGCCATTTCTTACTTTATTTGAAATATTATTATTATTATTTAAGTTTTGATGACTTTGCGCAATTGTTTTGCTTTGGAATAGAATGTACTGTGTCCCCAATGTATCTGTGTTCATTAAAGTACAATTTCTTTGAAGAATTTTGACATTTACTCATTTTTCTAAAGGCACTGCTATTATTTCGAACACAACTGTACATGGAACGCCACAACCAGGTAGCTGTTATAGTGTACAGGAACATCTGCCATGAGTATGGGCTGGAAGTCCCAAGGTCAAAATGGAAGACACATCCTAAGGTACTTGAGAATGACCGAGCTAAGATCCTATGGGACTTCAAGATCCAGACTGACAAACAGGTGGTGGCTAACCAACCAGACATCGTGTTGATCGACAAACAGCAGAAGAAGGCAGTAGTGATAGATGTGGCAATCCCAAGCGACAGCAACATCAAGAAGAAAGAACACGAGAAGCTTGAGAAATACCAAGGGCTGAAAGAGGAGCTAGAAAAGATGTGGAAAGTAAGAGCAGCAGTGGTGCCAGTGGTAATTGGAGCACTGGGGGCTGTGACCCCCAAACTGGGAGAGTGGCTACAGCAGATCCCAGGTAAAACATCAGAGGTCTCTGTCCAGAAGAGCGCAGTCCTAGGAACAGCTAAGATACTGCGCAGAACCCTCAAACTCCCAGGCCTCTGGTAGAGGACCCGAGCTTGAGGATGACACATACCACCCCACGAGGGGTGAGAAAACAGTTGTTTTTCTTTTTATATATATATATATATATATATATATATATATATATATATATATATATATATATATATATATATATATATATATATATATATATATATATATATAAAATATAGTATATATATATAGTTATATATATAGTTATATATATATAACTATATATACATATGTATATGTATATATAGTTCATATAGTAAGAATGATTAATGCATTACCATGAGGAACCTCCTGTCTATTTTAAAGTAAAGAGTGACAAACCAGGTTGTATGAGGGCTGCAAAATCTACACCTCCTGTGACAAATGCAGCTGCCTTGCTATTTTTTTATCCAATGAAATCTTTTATTTCTCACAGGCCTGATTTTGACTTTAAGTGCTATTTGTACCATTTCTTCCATACATGCTACAGTATGGTCACAGACGTCATGCAGGGTTTTCTCAACAAATGACCGAAATTAGAGACAGATATTTTGCAAGTAAAAAATTCTAAGAAGGTTTTCTCATTTGTAAGAGAATCATCACTCATATGTGCATTTTCTCTCATTTCTGCATTTTCTCTTAATATCTTTTCAATAATAATATAAAATTATTTGTATTTCCATGATTATATTGGCCAGGGTTAAGAATCAAATAAAATACTGTGTTTTACAAAGAGATTTGTCTGCAGGACCTTTGTTGGAGAGTAGCTGGATTATGACAGTCTTGCTTCAGTAGCTTTGTACATTAAGCTGACTTTTCTCTCTCTGAACAAAAATCATTAATGGGACACCTGTAGAGGTCTATTAGGGCCACAATCTTAGATGAGGCAGCATCCTTAAAATTCACAGAAAGTTAAGAACACCTTGTATGGTGTCAAAAGTGAAAGATATAATATTAGATAAATTAGTATTATAGCAAATAAAATGTTCATGACCCACACTCCTTTTTCTAGCTGATGCTCACTTCAACTTTACTTTTAGGGCTGGATGTTATGGACTATTTCATAATTTAAATGACTGAATGATGATATTAATGAATGTACCAATCAAAAACCAGGTAACAAGAAAGGAGCAAATAAGGAGCCCTGTGACTAAAAAGAACATACTGAGAGTTATAGTTATGGAAAAAACAGGTATAAGCAGCAGGTAACACAAGGAGACACAAGTGAATGGAATCTACTAAATAAACACTGATTAAGAGAGGAAAACACAGAGAACCATGAGGAAAAAATTACCACAAGTTAGAAAAACAATACCATGACTAGATGGTAACTACAAGATACACAAGAAAAATGGTTAAAAACCTTATGGCGATAGTGAGAACGAAGAAATTAAACTTATATGACAAACCCCAAATGGCGAAAATAAAAAGTCATATACAAGTACCATGGAACATAAAAAACGATAAGAAAATACTGAAAAATATAAAAAATAAATGAAAACTGTAACCGCATGTAGATTATGAGATACCATTTTTCCAAGAGGACCTCTACTTTGAAGTATTTGCATTTTGTAGGATTTTTTTTAGCAAGATAGGAAGGTGTAAAGACTGATGGAAAAGCACATTTCTGGTGACTTATCATCAGAAATTTTGAAACTTCTGACCTGCCAGTGCATATTTTCCCTTCACTTTTGTCACGTGAGACCTGACTCACTGAGTTGTGATTGTACAGCAGCCACTACCCCACATCAAGCACTCTTCAGTTCAGGCAATCATCTGTGCCCTTACCTGTGTTCCCCTTGGCAGTTGCTATGACAACAGCCTTTGCTTGATCAGCCTCCTATTCATAGAGTGACACTTGAGTGACCACTCTATGGATAGGTAAAAGGCATCTATCTGAATAAAGAGAAACTGGGGAGAGTAATAATAATGTTAAAAGAAATGCATTTTAGACTCCTGAAAAAGTTTTAGCCTTGCAGTTGTTTGTCCTTACTTTCAAATGTGTATACCGATAAATATAAAAGAACTCCAAAAGCACACAACTAATTTGTGGGCTGAAGGTCAAACCATATTAAGACTATATTGCAGTGAGATTAAGCAACGGATAGACAAGAGTTGTCTATTGAAAAAAAACAAGATTAGAAAAAGCTTTAAAGCATGCTCAAATCCCATTCCATGTATTTCAATACAGTTTATTTATATAACTCTATTTCTCAAAACATGTTATCTCAAGGTACTCACAAATGAGCTCACAAACAAGAAATATATTCTCATCTAAGACAGTGATTCCCAACAGGAATACTCTTACCCCTAGTGCTCCATTTGTTCATTGCAAGTTGTACATGAAAATATTTTATTTCTCAGGTACAGTAACAGAATAAAAAATAGCTGGAATCTGATCTTCTTTGTGAGGATCCAACTTAAAAAATAAAACAGCTTTTTTTCAACCAAAAAGTAAAATATTCATATATTTTGGAATGCATCCTCACCTTTGACAACAAACCAGGCAGAGGAACTGACTGGATGTACTGCACAGCCTGGTATCAGTTGTTTTCCCACTTGTAATCGAAGCATCCTCAGGTGTCATGAATGACGAAAACAAAGTAAAACAAATGAAGTCAGTCTAACTATAATTTTAGTTCCATACTTTGTTCCTAATTCCTCAAGTTTATATGTGAATCCTGGGGAGTTGCTCAGAGGAGCTCACGTTTTATAAAGGCAGATTTATAGAATGATTTTTTTGTGTTTATTTTGATTCCTTACTATCAATCAACATATTTATGTTGTTTTTTTTTTTATGAGTTGGAAAGCATAATATGCCAAAGAATTAGATGCCCAAGTTAAAAAGATAAAATAAAATACTTTTCATTTTATAAGTTATTGAACATTCCACTTTAGGGCAGTCATTAATAGTTTTGAGTGAACAGGGCTTCTCATTGTAAGACAAAATGCCCAAAGGAGTACACAAGTCAGAAAAGGTTAGGAACCACTGATCTAAAATTTTGGCTGTTAGATAACTGGCATGTTATATATACTTAACTTAAGCTAATATATCATAAAGTGTAAAACTTCGTTTTTCATAAAAAATATTTAACCTATAATTTAGCAATGAACTAAATTATCATTACTAAATGGGAGTCTTGCAACTCTAAGATTGAAGTAGCCAACCTTTGCTTCCCTGAACAATCCAACAAAAGTACAGGCTTTTGGAGAGTGAAGACATGTTCAGTTCTCAAAATGTGAACCTCTAATTCCTACTTGACTTGGCCGAAAGCTTGTAAAACCATCAAGGCCTTGAATTCATATTACTTTGAACCCTTTAAGAGTGGAACGTCACCTACACATTTTTTGTGTAGGTGTTTTTCGTACAAAACTCACTGAGCCTGCCTGTACCCGTTCTGTTCTGTTTGCCTGACCTGTCCTCAGATTCCTGTTGGATTCTGCCTGTCTACTGACCCTGGAAGTGATTCCTGACCAAAAATGTTGCCGATTGACTCTCGTTAAAAGTTGTACATACGCAGTAGCTTCTCTGTAATACAGAGGTATAGGAGAGCTTGGGGCGCATGGAAGGGGCACCCCGAGGTGGCAGGAACTGTCGTCACAGTTGTAGTGTGGGTGATTGACAGGGCATGTCAGGCAGTACACTTGTTTTGGTTTCCAGGGTTTAGCTACAAGGCTTGGCCAATTGCATGCAGCAAGGCTACCCTGACTGCCTGCCTAGTGTACTTTTTCTAGATGTTTGTTAGTTTGCATAGTTGCTCTTAAATAAACACATTCTCAGAAAATAAATAGTTTTTATATATTAAAAATATAAAGCTGACTAATAGCTTCTCCATTATTAAACTGGTACACTATTTCTTTAGGTTTGTGACACCACATTGGACCATGCAAAACACAGATTGGCCTTCACAAAGCCTCAGAAGCGCAAGATTTATGTACAAAAAATAAAATTGTACATGAAAGTGTTTTTATGATACTTTTCTGTTGTTGGCATTCATACAGATATAGTGGTCTGATAACTTAATCTACATTTGATAGATTTTTAGTATACATCTATATTGAATTGAAGAAAACTCAGCTGCTACTGTTCCTAACACTATCCTGGATTTCCCCTCGGTAATTTTTCGGATCTCCCTCTAGTTTATCCTGCCTTCCTTCTTCCCCTCGGTTCTGACCTCCAGGCCTTCAGATTCTGAAGCGTCGGCTGCGTCTTTTTGACAGACGACTGGCCGGAACCAACTTCATCCTTTAGGCACAGACCAAACATTAAGACCAGGTTAATGACTAACATGTTTATCATCCTCTGCCAGATAGATGTGGTCACTAACCTTTGTTCTCCTCCTGCAGAGGTTCCTGTCTCAGATGCCAATGCTGTTCTCTACAGTTCCATCTTAAATAAACATTTTGTGAAACCTAACTGCCTTTCTGCCTTTAAAATTGAGTCCTCTTGTTCTGAACCTGACAGACTCTTAGTGGACTAATTTTGACAAAGGAAAAACTGACGAATCATACTTTTTTTTTAAATAAACCTTAAAGTTACAGGATAAGTGATACCCATTACTTCTGTTTCCTTTCTACCAACTGGAGCCAGTGTATCACTTCTCCTCTGATCCTTTAGATCAAAAGGTGTTGTAGTCCACAGAACTGTCACATAAGATATTTCTTTTTTCAGACCATAATCTTTAAAGCTAAAAGATTACTGTGCGTGAGAATCTTAGTAAATTAGTAACTATTCTCAAACCAACAGTTATCCCATGTTTAAAGTCACTGAAATCTAATTTCTTTGCAATTTCAAATGCTTTTTTGATATTTAGCACAATATCCTTTACTCTAAATGCCTAAATGCAATAATTTGCTGCCATCTTACTGATTAACCCTATTCTTAAATTATGTGCACACTTACAGTCTGTTTATCAGAATAATAGTTAATCAAAAGAAGTGTCAAAAAAGAGAGAGTAGCAAAGAACTTGCCCCCACTTTACATCCCTCCGCACTCATAAGGGAAACGTGACAAATGCTGCTCCTAAGCTGAGATTACACATGCACCCTGCAGCAAAATGCTTAACAGAAGTCAGTGGAGTAGTTTTGCAATGTATTTCAGTGACTGATGCAGTCCACAGCATTATAAATGAGACAGGCTTGTATTTGCAATATATTTCTTTTTAATGTTTCAATAGCAGAAGTTTTGGTAAATTTCATGCATGTAAGTTGCTGCACCCTTAAAATGTGACATGTCTTATTCCAAGCATTTGTCAGAGTACTCTGATGTCATCTGCATGATAAGCATGTCATAGAAACAGCTGTATTACACTAATTACTCAGGGGATGCTGGCAACGTGTCTTGTTTGAGGTCTAACAAGATGCAGAACTCATACTTTAGCTCAGCCATCATGGATACTGCAGGCTTTGTGTCCTCGATTCAGTATAAAAGGCTCAGATGCATTTGCTGTGTAGTTTTAATGTTCCCTCAAGAGGCGAGATGCAGTAATAGATTATGACAGGGCCTTTTCTCTACCTGCCTTCAGGGCAGTTAGTCATGTGTGTTTGAAGTCAAGCTAGCCCTCTCAGGACCTCGGAAGCATATTCTGTCAGCTACCCCCCCTACTTCCCGAACAACATTTTGTTCATGTCATCTATCAATCTTTAACTTTGCTTTTTCGCCAAGAGTAAGGCCCACAGTTGACAGCGGCTGCTGGTGCTTCTGGGGCAGCTCTTCCCTCCCTCTGCCGCATGTCGACAGAATGGGCCATCGAGCAGCAGACAGCCAATCACATGTGACAGTATGAGGGCCGCAGACCTTAGGAAGAGGCTGTTTATGGCGTAAACAGGCTCTGACAGCAACACTGACTAACAAAACACACCAACAGAAATTGGAGCTATTTATATCAGCTTAAAGCTCCCTGACAAGCAGGTGATGCTGCCAAGATGAAGCTTGTAGGAACCCATTGGCACAGACATGGGAAAGAAAACAAAGCATAGTTACCTCTGACAACAAGTACTTGAATTTGAGCAGTCAGCTTTCGTTTAAACTAGAAAACTGTTAAGTTGCTGAGTTTTCACTTCTGCGCTTTTTAAGAGAAGCCCTCGCTCTGCAAGTATTATCACAAAACCATGATGGAAGATGAATGAGAGACAAATGGACAGGCAAATAGTTGCATTCTTCATTTTACATGACGTTGTCCAAAAACATGGCAGAACATTGTTCTTTTCTTGTCGAGAGCTTTAAACAAAGATTTCTCACCTCAGTGGCATATTTGTTGTTTAATTCAAATAAAAACTAAAACCGTCTACAATAAAAAGTGGAAAAACTTACTAAACCACTCTATAGGGTAGGCCTACTCTATATCTATATATCCATCCATCTATCCATTCATTTATCCATGAACAACCTTAGCTGCAACACATGACATCATGCAGATAAAGGGTTAGGGTTAGAAATAAAAAAAGATTTAGACATAGACCAACAACTAAAAATAGGATCAATAAAATAATAAAGAAATAAGAAAAAACTAAAGTCTTAGTGTGTACCAAAAGCCAATAAATATTTCTTCAATTTTTCAAAAGGATTTTTGAAGAGGAGAGCAAGGTGGCGGGTCAAATTTATAAATGGAGATCATTCAATTATCTGGGAGAGGAATCACTAAAAGCTCTGCTCGTTTTCGTTTAGAACTTGAACTCCAACTTCAGCTGTTTACCTGACCTGAAGCAACTAGCAGAAGAATATGGGTGAATATGTTTATCAAATGCCTTTATCAGGGTTTCAACACTTGTGTAGTAGTCTGGAAGTTGTTTTCATGTCATCAGAAAATAAAATACAAATAGAAGCACATCATACACAGAAAAGTTGGAGCATTGCAAAGTTTTTTTTCATTTTCATTATATTAAAACATTATTAATCTAATTTCAAGATTAACTCTGCTCACTAAAATACATAATGTAACTAAACTCATACTTTTAAATATTAACATAGGTTAGACTCTCCTCCAAACTAGCCTCAAACAAAGAGGCAATGAAATATTTATGGTTGTTTTTTAGAAACACGCAAATAATAATAATGATTAAAAAAAAGAAAAACTGTTAATACTCATGGGTAATAGGGCGGTGTAAAATGATGAATGGATTAAGAAATTAACTTGTTTTTTATGTTAGTGCGGTTCATTATTTCAAAGAGAATACAACATTAAGAAGATCTTTTGATAAACAAAAGTCTGATTAATTTCCATGGCAAACAACATCTAATGGATCTTGTGTTATTTGAGATTATTTTGGAAAACCTTCACAAAGAAGCCTTTCATGCAGTATTTACCCTCCCATTCTAACACTTATTATAATAAAACAACTAATGATTGTGTTGTTGCTGGACACAAACAATAAATGCCTGAAGCAAGAAGATAAAGAACAAAGTCTGTATTAGTTATATATGTTTGTTCTTGGTTCATCTTTTTTGCGAGTGACAGTGTTAGAAAGATTTAATTTCCACTAAAGCTAAAATAATATTTATTCAAAATACTATACAAAATAATAAAATACAAGATAGTATTATTTAGGCAAAGGCACGTTGAGTAATAGTTACTCAAAACATTGTAAGGTGTAGGGAAGAACCTGGGTGGTTGACCCCTAATTATGGTTGCAACATCACAAAAAGAGGGAAATATTGCATGTTTTTAATTGCAGTATTTATTTATTTTTATTTTTTTATATGTCTATCCTGCAAGACAGTCTGGTGACAATAACATTAGAAAATACAGGTCCCAGTGCTTAACCATTTAAACTATAATGCTTTTATGCAAAGGTTATGTTTAAAAGAATATTTGATAATGATTTCGTATTTTTGACCACATCAGTTTCTTGTTCAGAATTTGAAAATCAAAGACATATTATTAAATTGTATCCCAGTAAAGTATTCATATTAGAAAAAGAAAACTGTATTTTTAATAACCTGCATTCAAGATATGAAATAAATGTAGTATAGAATACATCATATATATATATATATAAACTTGATTCTGATGCCATGAAAAAAGGATGGGTTAAAAGACCAGATTTTATCTCCTTATATTCCCTTTAAAGTTTTTACCCCACCCCCACCCCCCACCCCCCCCCCCCCCCCCCCCACACACACACACATATATTTTAAGTTGAGCGAATGACAGGTCTGTGGGGGGTCTTAAACCAACCAAAAAAAATGTTTTCCTCGTCACCCCAGCAATGATGATTGTTGGCTTTTGTAGCTTGACGTAGTCAGATCAAATCCCAGCATTCATGTCTTTGCTATGTGTTCTGCTATGTGTTCTATGTCAGTTAAACTGGTGCTGGATCTACACTACACATTTCGTATAAAATTGCATACACATACACTGCTTTTTATCACGCCATTTGATTGATTGGATTGTAAACTGCATGCTAATTGGACTGCTAGACAAGCATGTAGAGGTGACAGGGAAGTTTTTGTGAAATGAGCCCCTTTATATTTCCATCCATTCCAAAATAACCCATCAATGAGTATAAAGAAAAAAAAACACTTCAACAAAAAATGTTCTTTGTAAAGATGAGGAACTATGGCAGTACAACTATGCTCACAGGCAGGGAAGACTGGCAGCTGAAAATTGGAGGGGTGCCTCATTTATTCCTGGAACAGACCTACTTCGAGGGGACTTCGGACACTTCATAACAGCTGTGGAGCCAACCAGAGAGGAGGGCCTGACAAGCGTGTGTGCACATGAACAGGTGGACGCAGGATAACCCATACAGAAGGAGAAGCAAAACCTGAATGCTGAATCCGAATGGGCTGATTAGAAATTACTTGCCACCCAGCAAGAAATTAACATCAGCTTTATTAAGCATCTCCAGGGTCATCATGAGAAACTGGGAGCAGAGGGAGTTTCCTCAGAGCTAAAGTTAAACTTAAAACTCTGTCTATGAGAGAAAACAGAAGAAACCATCTCTGGGCGTTTCTAGCTGTAAACTCACAGATGTGAAAAATATCTGG
The DNA here is from genome assembly GCA_030533445.1 of Cyprinodon diabolis. Classification (NCBI taxonomy): domain Eukaryota; kingdom Metazoa; phylum Chordata; class Actinopteri; order Cyprinodontiformes; family Cyprinodontidae; genus Cyprinodon; species Cyprinodon diabolis. The sequence goes on along the minus strand of CM060064.1, from coordinate 35,007,978 downwards.
TACTTGGTTCAGTGCATATCAAATCATTGAATCCTAAAGTAGCTATACACACTAAAAGATCTTGTAGATTATCACATTCATATTCATTTGTGCAGCCAGTCCAATTCCACATGTTGAGAGAAACACATATTTATTGAATAAAATGAAAAAATATATATCTGCCAGTAAGACAAAAACATAAGCCTTCCTCTTCTCTTCTGTGTCTTCTGCGCTGATTTCAAACCTACCCTTTTGGAGAGTTCAAAGCTACAACATTAAACAGAAATGAACCCTAGCAGTTGATCACACATGCACCATTAATCAACTCTTTGGTTTTCTAAACATGTATGTATGAAATATTATTTTATGCAATCTTAAATAACTAGGGTCCAAATACAAACAGATTGCAGGTGGGTGAAAATACATTTTATACAAAAAAGTAAAATTCTATTCAATTCAGTTTATTTATATAACTGCAATTCACAACACATGTCATCTCAAGGCCCTTCACAGAAACAATTCAACCAGATCACACAGTCAAACTGATTCAAAGTTTTCTATCTTAGGGAAACAATCTGATTGCATCAAAGGCAGTCTCTCACACCAATTGTGCTTGTAGCGACAGTGGTGAGGAAAACTCCCTTTTAAAAGGAAAGAACCTCCAGCAGAACCCGGCTAACTGTGAGCAGCCATCTGCCGAGGGCCAAGTGGGAATCAAGGAGCCAGAAAGAGAAATAACTACGCAAAAATTAAGATATATCATCGCCTGTCAAAATACCAAACCATAGCAAAAGGAAAGTGGACCACAATCAACAACACGGGGCTGCTGGCAATAACAGATAACTTGACACAAACTAACCCCTCAATAACAAATATTTCTTGATCCATGTCTCGGGGACTTATAGCCAGATCCTACATGTATTGTGTTTGGCCTGCAGTAAGGCAGATTCTGCATGGAATGACGGACCCAAAATGAAACATAGTATGTGTTAATCTAGCCTTGATAAACCAAGCATTATTCATACAGGGGAGCTTGCTCAATACAATGCTAGATAAGTAACTTAATGTCCAGAATCAGCCAGGGAAATAAGTTATTAAAAAAATTCTGAACTAAAAATACAGATAATCTCAAAAATGTATAATGACTGAATATGATAAAATAGTAACATGTCAAAATAGTGTAAAACAGAAAACCAAATGTCTCAAAGATCATGACTGTAAGTTCCTGCTACAAGTATTATTATTAATATACATCTATGACTTGGAATATCCTAGGTAAAAATATTTGGTAGTGACTTGTGCCTTGATGGCAGCAGTCCACCTATTTCACATGCCTTGCTAGCTGTACTGTAACCCACTTCTGCAATTTTACTGGCCAAAAGCTTTTTTGTAGACATGTTTCCTGCTGCATGAGAAATGATTCAGATGTTTTAAATCATTTGGTCTTGCATCATCCAGTTGCCCTAAATATGGGTAATGATTCATTCAATAACACCCAACCACCACTCATTCCCCCCGGTAAAACTACTGCTCTGCTGTAAGCACTACTCTGATGGCATTAAAGATAAATTTAATAAACTGAATGAAATAAAAAAAATAAAATAATAATATAAATATATATATATATATATATATATATATATATATATATATATATATATATATATATATATATATATATATATATATATATATATATATATATATATATTTATTTATTTATTTTGTTGAATTCGATTTTATCAATGTAGCTTTATTGTCATTGTCACAAGAACAACTAAATTTAAAAAGGTGCCATCGATCAGTGCATATGCAAACAAAAACAAAAATCACTGTCACCACCATTTACACATAATATAAGAAATAAATAACAATTTTTATAACATTTGTTATAACATTTCCCTAAGTCTAAGAAATACATATTATTTTGTTTTCTAAAAACAAAACAAAAACACTACAGCTTTAAAAGAGACAACCACCATGAAAAAAAAGCTTTCTGTTTTTAATCTTCTTCATTTGACTCTTCGTCTTCAGAAATTTGTTAAAGAAAAGGAACCCAATATTTATTTTTCTTATACTTAAATATGTCCATATTTGTTAAAGATAACTGTATACACAATATGAAAACACACCTTTTTTTTTCATTTTTCATTTTTGCTGACTTGTAATTCAATGCAGGACTTACCGCAGACAAGGCATTTAAACAATCTGGTAAAAACCAGATGAGAATGTAATGACCTTTTCAGCTTCTGATATGTTAATTCAAATAATCTGCAATTCTTGCTTCCCACAATTAAATATTGGGGGAATCCAAACAGATCAAACAAGATATCAGAAAAAGGATTGTGGACCTCTGAGAGGTAATCCTTAGTTTTAAGACATTTCAATGACCTAAAATTTAACACAAATAATCATCTGCGGTAACAATCTGTTTAGAAAAAATACAATGTTGTATATATTTAATTGCTTTAAAAGAGGCATGAAATTGTTATCTTTGCTGCAGATTGAACAAAGACCCAATATCAAATAGCCCTCATTTTCTCATAGATATGGAAAATACTATTGTTAAGATATATTAAAAATGCTATCTATTCAGAAACTGCTTGTTTGAATTTACTTTATTAATGTAGTATTCAGCTACATAAAATGATATTGATTGAATTAAGAAGGGCTGCCCCCCACTCCATCCTGGCATCCTGAGCAAGCAGCACTTACAAATTGTGATCTATGATGAGTAAAAACTCCTCACGTTGGCTTGCTGCCCTTTCATTTATCATGGTGAGTGTAATCACTGTTTATCTGTTTCGCATCGTGGCTCCTACCTGCACAGCAGTCACTTCTAGTGGCATTAAATTAACATGTGGAATTCAGTGCGCCTGGGAGATATCCCTTCAGAGACTTCAACAGTAATGTGGTATATTCAAAATCTCATTTATCACATGGTGATCACAGTAGTTACAGATGTGCTAAGGAAGACTAAAATACTTTAAATCATTCCTGGTTAAAGGACTGGTTTCTGGGAGATCATTTCAACTAAGGATAATAAATGAAGGTGATTTTATGGTTTGAGATGACAAGCCAAACAAGGTGTGGGAGAAAATAAGGAAGAATTAATGATAGAGAGACAGCCAGTGAAACCCTGTGTGTGTGATTAGTTTTTAACACATGGCAGATAAGTAATCTAAATGTTCTTAATGTGCTGCAGCTGCAGGCTAATGGGAGTGATCTGACCAGTAGCTCCATGTTACACGGAACTCAGCAGAACAAAAATATTGAGAGTAAAAAAAAAAAAAAAAAAAAAAAAGGGAGAGAGACCAGAAGCTTAAAGGCAGGTATATATGTTGGTATGGAAACACTATCAAAGCAGATGATACACTGAAACCCAATGTAGAATAATCTGGATCAAACCTGAAAAAAATATTTGATTAAATCAAATTCATGATATATATTTTGAGCAAACCTCCTATTCTGACCATCTGAATAGCAGTTCTGCATACCAAGTGATTTATAGCACCTTCATTATAATGCTAGTTGAATTTGTATTTAAGTCTGAGAAATCATGAGTAACAAAAGGATTTCTATAGAGTGAAAGGGCTGTGAGAGCATGGTGGGAATGACGAAGTAGGCAGGCAGCCTTTTCAACAATGAAGAGCAGGCAGTTCCAGTGTGGCTTTGCTTTCGATGGAACCTTCTCATCCGACACAGAGCTGGGCATAAAACCGCTTGCCCAGTCAGGAGACACCCTAATAAGGGAAGGCCTTATGAATTATTGATTGTAGTGCCCCACCCCTGCAGCACAGCGCCCGTTTAAGATACGGATTCACTTTAAATCCAATGGGCTTTGCAGGCATCTTGGTTGTGATTGTCTGAGTGCAGCAAATCTTCAAGAAAAAAGGAGCGGTGGTTTTATAAAGAGAAAACAATTAGAGGCTGCACTGTCTTTTGCCCTCCTTGGTCCCCTGCAGAGTGCTACTCCATGATACTTTAACTCCTCGCTTTTGGTTTGAGTCAAGCCTTTCCTAAAGCAAAGCCTTCTCCATGTTTAGCTGATGATCTCAATCTGGAGGGATAGGGCTTCCCAGTGTTCTTTGTGCTCCATTACCCCAATGGTCAGACCTTACAGTTAGGTTTGGACAATTTCCTAGTGTAGTGTATTCGTTTTTGACAGGGACAAAGGCAAATATCAATTCTCAAAAAAAATCATTAACAGCCTAGTCAAAGGAACCAACAATGAGGAGTTGAGAGGCTTTCTTTGAGATTACATTGTCTGTGTGTTCCCCAGCCTCATTTTGCATTCCAGCAACATGTCAAGCACCACTCAAGGACTGTGTTTAAGATGCATCGACTGCAATTATTAAATCAGCACTCTAATGGTAATAGATATTGACAAGTACGCAGCCTTGTTCAATGGTATTTGCAGTTCATTGTAGTCTGATGAATTGGTCGTGAAGATTGCTACATCTCAAAAAAGTATGCAATTTAAAAACCATTAAGTATGAGTTTAGGAAACACAATTATATACGCCATGACTTCTGGTTGCTCATTTTGGTATAGAATGAAAAGTTTTCTTTTTTTCTGTTTTATATATTTTCTGTTTCTAAAGCCTATATTTGGTTTGCAAACTGCCTTGTCTAACAAATGTGGAATGTTGCAAGGTCTTTGTAGAATCACAAAGGAATAAAGTGGATGGAGCACCTGGTACCTTTCTTCACTGGGGAAAGAAGGAAGTGCAGGAAAAATGTTAGACCATATGAAAACTGAATTCCAATTTAGCTCCAACTTAAAATACTGTGGATAAGTGGTAGGTCTTGATTCAAATGTATGGGCAAGTTAGTTGCAGGGTCTATAAATAAGTAATCACAATTAATCAAATACACTTACAAAATGAAAAACCTTTTTCAATTCAAACACCCTTTGTGCTCCTAAATTGTTAAATGAATGAATATATTTACTTTAATTAATCAATTATTTCAACCATCATGCTGGTTGAAAGTTATAATAATTTCACCGTTTTAGAAAATCACTGATATATAATAAAACAAGGATTGCTTTTTAAGCATTAATAGTACATGAACATTAATTATAGCACAATTCCTTCCACTGGATATGGTAAAAGCTATATAGCATACAATACTGCTTTTAAGAGTTTAATTTTTTGCCTAAAAAGAAGTTAAAATTCTATTTAGTTTCATCATTTAGCAAACAAATTTTGGCAAGAAAAAAAAAATCAGAGAAAAAAATGAAAAGACAGTATACCACGTTTTTACCATTTTGGACTTAAACAAAACTTTTGAGACATATTTGTAAATAAACTCTAAAATGTGTCTGCTCTAGAATATTGGGATTCATCCACATAAATCAGAGTGGGAGTAGATCTGGTATTCATGAGCTTGTGCACCTGGAGGCAAGCTTTTTACTTATATATGACTGTGTATAGTATCCATTCCAAAGCTCGTCATGCGAATCTCGGCTTCTCACTTGCTCATCCAGGCAGGTCATAGGGGCTGCCTGATAAGCACAGCCATATTGAAATATTCAACACCAGTCAAACTCGACCACGGTGTTAATGCTGGGTTTTTTGGTCTGTGGGATAAAGAGGGTAGAGCATGGACAGCAGAGGGGGAAGAAGGGGGTAAAAGGGTTATCTGACAGAGAAGAAGATGAACAAAACAAGAGTTAGATTATGAAGATGATGATAGCTGGAGTACCTCATTTGAATAATTGTGAACACTGACATTTAGAACCATGAGGAAACGTCGCTAGTTTCCTGATGGGCAGAGCCCTCTTCTGGCAAAAGAGACTTTCTGTCTGAGATTTTGTCCCTATATCCAATCCTTCATCAGATCTCCTCAGTCAGGCCCATACACCCCTGTCCTGTCATTACAGATCAGTACAGGTGATTGTTATCAAGAGGTTCTCCTGATACAAAGAAACAGCAGTGGGGAAGCTAGACCAATTAAACTGGTTGAGAGTGTTTCATCCTTTCCAACATGATATCTTGGAGTGACATTTAAGGTTAAGGAAAAGTGGCGGACATTGAGTACACATCACTGAAGGCTACACAGTGTGACTAGGGACACAACAGCTCTTATGAGCAAGAGTAACAGCCATCCATTTATCTATTGTTTGTACTGTACCTCCTTGATCCTGCAGGGGGGATAGTTGTTGTAGTAGTGGTGGGGGGGGGGGTCTATATTTAGTGGTCACTAGATAAGATGAGACGTAGACTCTGACATGGTCCTTAGTTTCCAGTTTTTGAATTAACTGTCTTGTTTTTAGACTGGTAGGGTGCTGAAACATTCAGGGAAAAACATGCAAACACCACACAGAAATGACCTTGCTGCAAGGCAGCAGAGCTACCAACATTAATTGTTTTATCATATTTTTTATGTCTGAATAAAATACTTTTCTAAATATTAGTCACAATATAACTAACTTTGTCTGTTTTTTTTTTATCATGGTACTGTACAGGGTTAAAATAGCACTTTTAAAAAGCAAAGATGTGGGGGGAAATTTCCAGCATATTTTTTTTTTTACAGAGCTTAACACTGTATCTCAGAGCAGAACACAGTACGCTACAATATGTTTTCTTTATGCACATCAAATCTTATATCAAATTCCTGCTGACACAGGCTGCAACCTCTCTGCAATCCTCAGCAGGTGGCTAGCCTAAAGAAAATTAATAGACATTTTCCTTTTACTACCACCAAACCTTTTCAAATAGAAGTTCACTCTACTTAACCAAACAATATTTATATTTAGACCTGTCACACTTTGTAGGCATGTTTGGTTATTTCAATTTAGATTTTTTACATGACTTTGACATTAATCTTTGGTTATTTCAATTTAGATTTTTTACATGACTTTGACATTAATCTTTCCACACAGTTAAAAATATTGCTTATTCTATTTAGATGTTTAAGCCATCTTTTCACTATTGTTGTCAGTGAACCCAGCAGTATTTACTTGACATTAAAAGCACAGAATAACTGAAATAGGGCTGTGAGCTTTAAAGAAGCTGAGCTGCTTTTAACATTCTCTGGAAAATGAGAGCTTATGCTCCCTCAGCCCTTTGTTTTGCTGATAGTTCCAACTCTACACTGCATCAGCTATGAGGAGCTTGGGACTTCTGAGGACCCTTTTGAATCCATAACATCAACCATGCAGAGTTACACAGAAACTGTTACAAACATGTCCTGGGAATCTGACTTTTTCAGCATTTCTAGTAGAAACAGCCTTTGTTAACTTTGAATAAAATAGAAATAAAAGAAAATTGAGAAACCTACGTGTCACATCTCAAGCCTCCTCTGAAAGACAACAGCAGGGAAAAAGGCAATTAAAGCTTGTTGCATGTATGTGTAACATCAACATCAAACTGGAGGTAAAAACTGATAAGTAGTTCATTAAAGAACATTTTATCCTTTATATTATGCCTACTTTTACAAAAATGCAAAATTTTGGTGAACAAACCACTCTCCTCCTGACTGTGCAGTTCTTCCTCCTAAAACAGAGTGGAGAACTGTATAAATAAAACTAATTTAACTTACTCCCACTTGATTTCTGAATGTGCCAACTGAAGCCTGAAATGCTGATGCTGTTGGAGGCGGATGATTCCCAGTTCCTCTTCTGGATGTCTGCTGAGCCCCAGCTCAAGGTCAGAAAGAGTCAGAAGCAGTCTGGGAGAATATTGAGAAGAGGTCAAAGGGTTGGGAGCATGGGGGAAACCATGCTGAATTTTAAACTGAGGGGAAGATGCAATGGGCAAGTAGAGGCAATAGTAAACCACTGCAAGCGTGCTAGATAAAAATGATATAAAACAACATATTTGCAAATAACACATTCCTTAATCAATTTTAAAACTCATTAATAGCCTTAGTGAGAGCAATATATACACCGCAAGCTAATTTTTCAGTCTTTGCTCATTGTTACATATTAGTAACAACAGATTTATAAAGTTTTTCTATAACATCTTGGTGTTCTCAAACTTATCACAAAAAAATTTGTTCGTTTTGAAGTTTATCAACTCTGGTAGTTGAAGAAATTTTAAATAATTTGCCTTAATTAATTAACCTGTTGAAGGGTTTTTAGAAGCAGAGCATTGCTTCTTAAAAAATAAGTTAAATAAAAAGATTAGATTCTTCAAGAAAATTAAGCAGAAACATGAACAGAAGGTGAAAGCTTTTATAGAAAAACATATTTTTCTATAAATCTTTAGCAGCAACAACATATTTGCAAGGATATTTCTACATCTCATTGTTTCTTGGAGTTGCACTAGCATAAACCTATACACTGCAGAATGATATAGTTGTCCCTCTTCCAAATTACTAGTTGCATAAAATAATTACAGTCTTAATTAAAGTGAGGACTGTTCAAGTGAACCTAGTTTCAGCTTTATATCTGGTGTTGTTACATTTTTTTCCCATTAAGGACCTATTACAGACACTGGGATTATGTTTACATGTCCGACAATGTTTTAGTTCAATCAAATCATCAGTATTATTAGGTAATAAAGATGCTGATGTGCTGGTGTGTCTATAATATACTGGCTGTCCTTCTGCAAGAAGATAATTTTGTCATTTTCTTTATCTGTCAATATCACCTATTTAGAAATTATATGCTTTTGTTTATTTTTCCCAGAACAGTCATCATCATGATATTATGGCACAGAAAAAAGAAAAAGAAGATGTTTGAGCAACTTAATTAACACTTATTAAATATTCTATGAGGAGCATGGGATGAGTGTTGATATGAATTAAAATGAACTGAAGACATGGTGATAAATGAAACCAAGGCAGTGCACAAACAGACAAAGGCTTCCTTGAGTAGGATAAACATCACAAAGAGAATTGTTTTGTTTAAGCTGCTAATTAGAACATGGTGGAATTAAACTGGTGTTCTGTATTCTCCCTGTTGGGTCAATCAAATCAATAATAGAGATCTCATTCAACACAAAAGCCCTGCAGCTAAATCTATTCACCTATATTTAACTCAATCTGTCAGAGGCAGCTGTGGACGACACAGCAACACTCGTGGCCATAAGGACATTTAAAGGATCTGATGTCTGATTAACTTTCCTGGGTCCATATCTAGGACATAAGTAAGGCTATCAACTATTTTTTTTTCTTTATCTTTAAGAAATACATAGAATCTGCATAATGATTCACTGAGTAAACAATGCTACTGATGAGAGTGTATGATAATGTATCTGTAATACACATCAGTCAAAAAGAAAAAACAAGAATAATGTGCAGGGTGGAAATAAAAATAACTATTCATCTTCCTATTCTGAATGTAAGTTTTCAAGGAGAGGATGACTTGCCATAAGAGAAACACTGTTGCTTTGATAGGATTGCTGAGGCACATTCAGACCCATCATTACTGCTGCTCCTGAAATGAGCATCAAAAGACTGGAAGATCCCCCACAGTGACATTTAGAAAGTTGCCATTCCACAACTTTGATATTTCAAATGGTTCGAGGTTTGAGCATGCAGTCTTTGAAGACTCACATTTTCAAGGGAATATCAAAAATAATACAGACACTTTGCAAAGTAACATTTTTTGCTTAGTTTTTTTTTTTAATGGTTGTCTTGATGTAATGTGAGTCTTTTCAACATAGCCAAGTGTGTAAGCAAATCAAGCTCAAGGGAAAAAGGCAGTTTTTTCTGTTACCAAGACACGTAGAATCATTGAAACAACAAAAGACAAACAAAGGGGATTCAGTTTGATGTAGGAATCTTGGTTTTTATTGTCTGAGTGATCATGTTCATGTTGATCGTGTTCCATAAAACTTGATGATCTTTGTACCTAAATGTCACTGTAAAATCAGATCAGATTTATTTAACTTAATGTATTTCATTTCATTTTAAGCAACTGATGACAGCACAACACTTAAAGCCTAAAAACAAGTTTTAAATACAGATATATATCGGCTTAATAGAGAGTATATTTTGTACCTCCGAATAATTGTTATTTCCAACCAGAAATTGTGATTTGACAAATGAACATCATTGGAACAAATATTCTAACATTTTGAATACATATATGATGAATATATATATATATATATATATATATATATATATATATATATATATATATATATATATATATATATATATATATATGAATAAAGGATCATTTCAATGTTATCTGTATAGCAGAAACAATATTTTGTCCCACTGTCTTATTTTAGAACACAAATTTCTACTCAATTTCAACTATTCAAGTATAAAATCAACTCAGAAAAAAATGATAGCTGATCATAAAACAATAACGTGTGGATATGATGTAGGGTTAAAAGCATTACAGAAACTAGCAACATGTTTCTGTTCTTGTGTACAATAATTATCTACAGGAAGAATTTCCATCACAAATCATTTTAATATCATTCTGCTCTCATTGAAATATATCTCAAAAGTGTTTTCAATTAATGTGAATTCAAATGAACACAGCTTTTTCTAACCCTGAAAAAGCTAAATGAATAACCTAAAGCTTTATATCATCAACACTTATTCTTCTAGGGACCCAAAGAAGCACAATCCTGCTTCATTACACTGTGGTCCTAAAAATGGTTATCACACTGTTTTGGCTTACCAGATTTAGTTGCTGTTATATAGGAAATATTACTTTTTAACCACTTTGCTTCACCTTTCTCTTCATTAAAATAGGACCCCTTGAACCCCTTTTTAGGTTTCGAGAGGGAGCAGGGAACAACATATCACTTGGTATGCCTGAAATCCCCTTCAAAGCCACACTCCTAATGAAATATGAATCTGCGGCTCCCTGCTAATGATAATGCACTATCAAGCATGAGTTGGTCCAACTGAGGCAGGCAGCTCCCTGTCACACTTTGTGTTATAAAAGGATATTCTTGCTATTACAGCCTACAAATGAGATTTGAATCTGGGAATTACAAAATGGTTAAAAGGGTGGATCACTGCCTTTATTAAATCTTTACAGCTTCTGGTTTCCTCAGACAGTTTCACTAAAGACCTCTCACCCAGTGGCCTGTAATATACAGCATGTGCCCATTAAACTGAGACGACGGACTGATGGCCTGTGGATTTGTTTTTCCATCCTTCTTTCTGGCTTGCATGATCTTGCTAACTTTTTCTCCTTTTAGATGAAAAAAAGGGAAAATTTAATATGCTGAATATCATGTTGACATAATAAAGCCATAGAAATATTTAAGTTATCCTTATACTGTGCACTGGGTAATATAACTTTGCCACTACATAGTCAAATATATAAATGATGTTACATCTGTAACCATATGTCATAGCTAGAAGAATTCAAAGGTATATAATCATGGTATGTGTCCATACCAAAAATACTAATATCCAGTTGATTATAATAAAATAATGCTATATACTCCAAGTGTCCCTCCTCGTAGTGTTTTGAGCCTAAACAGATCCCCACCACCGTGCATAATGAGCTGACATAATATAATGAGCTGACTTGGTGACAAATTGTGCATATGCGCAGTGATGTAATCTTGATCACATGATGCTGTTATGACAAATACACACTGAGGCGGCTATGATTACTACCAAACTTACCAGGAACAAAAAATGTTAAAAGGAAAAAAAACAACAAAAAATCCACCTACAGGATGCCATTATTTGTTATAAAACAACTGTATACAACCAAAGTGAGTTACAGGTATAGAAGTAAAAAACAAGTCAAATAATATGACTCTGCACCTTTAATGTTACCCAAGCAACTGTCTGAAGCAAGAAGCAAAGTCCATTACAGTGGAGGACACCCAACTGAATAAGTTTGAGTGTAATATCTCTAAACATGATTTACTGACTCCAGAAAATAGGTAATCTAGGAATACTGAGAACCAATACACCTATTTGTTGATGGGGACAAGCCATCCAAATCAGTTTACCCAGGGCCAGACCCTTGGGTGTGGTATGTCTATTCAATGATTGGCAAGAAATCTGCTTCTTTAAAAATCTTCAGTCAGGAATTGCTGAAAATAGGAGGAACCACCTTGCGAGATCCTAGGAAGTTGCACACGCTTGTTATTTTACAAAGGGTAGTTGGGTGAGTGAATAAAGTATGAAACAACTGTATACAACTGAGATCAGCGTGAAGTTTTGTGTTTGGGTTATCACTGAATTTAAAGGATGCTTGGGCACTTAGAGCCATCATTAAGAAGTGGGTCTGAATGCTGGAGAGAACTCTAGGAACTAGCTGGCTATTTCATTATGATATAAAATACAACTCATAATGCTTGGAATAAATTATTCAACAATTTTTGTATTCCAATCAGTCCTTTAGGGTGTAAGTAATGCACCTACTGATGTTCCAATGACAAGATTCCCAACATATAATGCAGCTTTAGTGTCTATTCATTTGGAACTCAGCCTGAGTCCCTTAGACAAAAAAGAAATCCCATCCATCCATCCTCTCTCATTTATTCTGTCAGGGTCGCAATGGGGCCAGTGCCTAACTCCTGCAGTCTGTGGGCGAGATACACCCTGGACATGTTGCCACTCTGTCAAAGGGTGACACAGATACACACAGAGACATACAACCATGCACACACACTAACACCTAAGGTTTATTTAGAGAGGTCAGTTAACCTAACAGTCATGGTTTGGACTGTGGGAAGAAGCCGTAGTATCCGGATATAAAATGCACAGGGACAACATGCAAACTCCACACAGAAAGACCCTTGGCTGGACATCGAACCTGGTACCTTCTTGCTGCAAAGAAATCCCTTTTAGAGGTTATCTATTAACAAATAAAACCTGGACATTTGCATTAAGATCACAAAGATTATATTGAAAATAAAACTAAACATATTTCTTTGTCCCAGTTTGATTTAAATGTACTCTAATTACTCCAGGTTTGTTAAGAAACTTCAGCTATACAAATATATTTTAGAGTATGGATGGTCATTTCTGTTTGTGGGGAGGATCTCCTGAACAATTGCAATTTTACACCACATTTACCATGGGGCTCAGGGTAGGGCCAAATATTAACTGACCAAGTGGAGAAAGTGGAATTCATGTGATCTGGCAGTTCTGAGACTAAAATCGAAATTAAACGAAGGACATTGTTTATTGCTGAAGTCCAGCAATAAACAATTTAAGCATTTTTAGGGTTAGACAAATTATGAAAAGAGTAATGTTAAAAGGTTCATAATGGTGATTATTAGATATGATTCATGGAAACCTGAAGGCCCTTACTGTTGTTTTTTTTTACATTTTAGCAAGTTAGTTTAGTTAGCACTTAGACTTACCAATTAAGAAGTGAAAACTTGGTGAAAAGCAACATTTTATTGAACTATATAAAACTCTTTGTATTTAATAAGCTTAATGCAAATGATGATTCCTTGTATGTCTAGGAAATCTTACAATTTACACTCTGGCATCAACTGTCATGATCGCAGCCCCGGTAGCTGATGTGATTACTCACTTCATTCAGCCGCCGTTCCCTGCCTGTTCTCTAATTATCATTAATCTTATTCACCTGCTCCCTCTGCCATATATACGGCTCAGCCCAGCTATAGGGGCCAGATGATTATTTGTTAATATTTCCAAGTTTATTAGCATATTCTTAGTTTGTTTGTGTTATGTTTTCGTGTCAGTTATTCACGTCTCTTATATGAGTTTTAGTCCCTGGTTCATGTTCCCATCCCCGGATGCAAGTAGATTTAGAGGGTTTATTGTTTGTGTCCTGTCTCCTGATCATATCCCAGCTCTTCTCCGATTAGCCGTCAGGGTTTTAGCTTGGCATGCAAGTTTGCATGGGATTTGGTCCTTCACCTCGGAACCGCTCAGGGTTTTGACTCGGAACCCGGGGGAGGTCAGTTTTAATTCCTGTAAGCGTGGCTCCAAGGTGGAGACCAGTTTGAAGTTCTGCGGTAATTCCAGTATCATGTCTTGGCTCTATCCCTAAACCATTGAGCCCACCTGTCTCCATCTAAGCATGTCTGTCTGAGCTCGCTGCTGGTCTCATAGAACTCTGAAACTGCCTTCACACTCTGAGGATTCCTGGCACCCTGGATCTGTCTGCTCCTGTCTGGATCGGAACCCCTGGTGGAGCTAATGACTCCCGGATCTCGGAACTGTCTGGTTTTCAAGTGTTTCTCTGACCTGGACCGATGTTATCCCTGCTCACTCGAGCCACGTCGAGTTTGGCAGACCATCGGCTGGATCCTGCCTTCTTGGAGAGGATGGACTGAACTGTAAACCAGGTAAGTGACCCACTAGGATTATAATCTCCTGTCAGATGAACATGGTTACTTACCTCTGTTTCTCCCTCCAGTGTGTGAGTGATTGGGCGTGTGCGCCGCACCCCTCCTGCAGCTCCTGCGTTCCGCTTTTCCTCAACAGCCTGCGTTTCTGTTCTGTTTTATACTTTCTCTCATTAAAGGTTTCGAAACTTTCCATTGTCTGACTCACCTTGAATACTGGGTCCACCTGTACCGTTTATGACATCAACATGCAGTGTTTTAATATATTTTAGCTTTATAAGACCAGTTTCACAAAACAGTCACACGAAATAAAGGACGATTTAAAGGATTTCTTCTGGAGCAAAGGATTTAAAAAGTTGACAAGTTCAGCTAAAACAAAGGTTTTGCTGTCCTCAAAGCCTGCTTTCTCTCTGTGGTTTGTTAGAATAATGCAGAGAAACAGTACCTTGGGTCCTCATATTTTTTACATAAGCTTAAAAAAAAAGTCCTCCACCTACATACAATTTGCTTTAGAGAAAGGTTTTACTGACTGACAGGCAAGATCACACCACATACTTCATTATTTAGATTTAAAAGCTCCTGTTTGGCTCTGTTTTCTGCCCTTGATCTGTATTAGTACATTTTATTCAGTGCTGAAAAAGACATAAACATCTATCAACTGTTTATTTCTTCTTACTTGTATACACTCTGCGTTTACATAATTACAATAAAAGTTGCTGAAGTCTAACTTCATGGTTAACTGCTCTGGTACTGGTTATATGGCAGTCATACACAGGCTAAAACCACAGATACAGTATACACAGTAAGGACAACCTAAAGAAGACTTCTAAAGGCAATTTAATGCTCCCAGTTAGCTTTGCTTGCATGATTTGAGCTCTAGCAGGCCAGGTCTTTTGATTGCATGATAAATAGTTGTCATGTTGACAGATTATTTCACCTAAAAAGTGGATCTCTTCAGCTCAAAATCAACCTCTTGGCTGCTTTTCTCTTAAGCTGCCAGGCCTGGCATATCAGTTCAGGTGGATTCTCATGTCCAGGCGGGTTTTTTTTTTAGCTCCACAAACTCAGGTCAACTTTCTGGATGACAGATTCAACAGTTGACAGTCTATGAGGTGTCCAATGCTTGTAATCTCGTTTTATTATCTAATGTTGCATTAAATGTCTCCACTCATCTATGAAAGACCTGTCAAAGGAACCCAATGAAGTGATTCTTGAAGGTTATTGGTTGAACTTTATTTTATTAAGAGAATCTGAGGATATGGGTTTAAATTAAAAGAAAATTAATTATGATATGATTGAATGAATTGATAATAAATATACATTGGTTTATTTTTTGGCCAACCACACAAAGTCTCATTAAATTACATTTATCTATCAATGTTGTTGTAAAGTAAGAAATTTTGGTTAAGGTTTAAGGGATATAGTTTAAAAAGCGAATGTAAACTTTTTATTACAAAGTAATCTGCTGCTTTCTTTCAAATTTGCAAAAAATGTGTTATCCAAATGAAATTTCATATCTCATCTAGGGAGAAACTCTGCTGTCAGTTGTTATTTTAAACCCACAGCAGAGGTATTTCACTGAGATAAATCCCATTGGCCTTTAAAGACGACACTGTAAAGCTTTTCCTTCCAAAAGAGATGGAAACAGAATTTTTACATGTTGTCTTTGAAGAGTTACTGCTTTCTTTGTGTGGGTGAATTAGCCCTTGGCACGCTGGTGGAGATGCATCAAAAGCTATAGAACAATTCTCCTTCCTCCTTAAAGCTGGATGTTGGTTCCTGCGCAGTGCTGGTTCTGAGGTCTCAAGATGAAGTCAAAGGGAACCGTAAATTACCAGAAAACAGAGTTATAAGATTCCCAGCAAAGTGCCATTTTCAGGGACAGGTTTCAATTTGAGGATATAATATGGTGTGCGTGCGTGTAATTAAGAAGTTGGCACTCTTATTCCTGTTCATTGGGACTTAATAAAAAACAGATGGATCTCTCTGAGGTATTATTTCTGCCTGGACTACTCCTATTCAATTGTAAGCCCATGCCTACATATACAGTACACTCCCTACTGACTCACCCCTCTGACCAGTCCATTCATGCCATCCATCACAGTGAGCACAGGGGCAGTGCAATTTCCCAATAAGGCCAAAGGCCATGATCCCTTGGGTTTTTTGAAGTCCAAGACCAAACTATACTATACTCATACTATAAATGCATTCAATACAATATCTGGTAGTATTATCTGTCATGATCGGTTCTGAATTAAACCTACATGCAGAACACTACAAAGGAGACTGATGAAAAGTTTAACAGAGTTTATTTAACGTTGTACAAAAACAAGATAGCGTTCAGGAAACAGGTCCGGGCTGGATACTCAGGCGTCTGCAGAGATGACAGTTTGGTTAACCAGGTGGATTTGAAGAGTTGTTGAGATTTCAGATTTTCTCAGAAAATACCTTGGTTTGGTCCTGGCTTTCTTCTCTGAGGGAGGGAACAGGTTGGGTCCAGAGACTGTTGGTTTAGCAGAGTACTCAGCAGCTGCAGCGTCTAACTTCTAACTGTTTAGTCAAACCTTGGTTTGAATGATTAGCTCTCTTCCAGAGAGCAGCAGGTGGATTCCAAAGTGAGATCTTCAGGTTTGGCTCTCTAGGGCAGGCAGGCAGGTTCAGGTTAAGCTCTCCCAGAGCTTCACACGAGAGACAGGTTTTCCTAGGAGCGAGAAGACAAGGCTGGTTAGAGTTAGGTTTTACTAGGAGACAAAGTTCAAAGATAAAGAGGCTCAGGTTCGCTAACCAAACTTAGCTAACACTGCGGCGTCGAAGGAAGGTCTGGCAGCTGCTTAAATAGTGGAGGTCCTCTAATGGGCTGACGAGCTCCAGGTGTGCTGGAGGGCTCCAGCCCAGAGGACCCACGGCGCACTCTGCTGGAGAAAGGTGGAATTTCTCCAGATCCCAACATTATCACTAGTAAGTGAAGCACTGAGAAAGGTGTCTAATTCAACACATTGGAGTTTGTTTCGAGATTGAATTGTATTAGACTGGATTCTTAGTATTTATTTTTTCTTCTTATTACTTTTTTAGCATTTGCACAACTATGTCTTCCCACTTTGAGATCGATTAAATACAGGCTTCAGAATTGAAAAAAATGTCTTCAGTAAATGTGTACGAAACAGTACTTTCTTACATTGAATATCAACATCTAACATTAATTACAATTGCAGAAAAAGGAAGACTAATAGGAAGTATATTATGTTCTTAAAGAAATTACACGCAGAATCAAATGCAAGAAAATATTTGACTTATAATTTCTAACAAGTTTAAGAAAGAGACTACAGTTAGGACTGTGGCAGAAGATACATAAGGACAGAAGAGCAGTATGGTAAAACACATTGAACCAGTCAATGAGATTTTTACTATCAATAAGAAGTTCATATTGGAAGGTGATCCTGAGAAGTGGAGATCCAGGTGATATCTCAAGAAGATGGATTGTTGTCGTGCCAGATTAAGTTCCTGAGAGAGTTCCAATATAAGAAAAGCTGTCACAGGCTTGCGATGGGGGCATCAATATTTACAGAGCCGACAGGCCAATGACTACTGCATTTGTAGGAGTAGTTTTGGAAAACTATGGATACATTCCTGGAGCTACTGTATCTGTCTTAGAAAGGTTTAGAGTGGTAACAGAGGAAAGCATGGGACCCACCTGAGGTGAACAATCTGTGAGACATACAAGACATTAGCTGAACTTGAGGAGACATCTATCATAAACCTCATTTCACTGTTGGACACAATTTGGCTTCACTTTTCTAGTAAAACTGAGTATAAGGCAAAGCCTGATCTTCCAATAGCTTAGCAAACCCCAGCTACTGATGGAGGAATTGACGACAGTCACTTGGCACACCCTCCAGCAGAGATCCTCTATTCAGGGAAGCCTCATATAACTCAGGCTATGTTCACACTGCAGGTTTTGATGATCAACTCAGATTTCTTGCTGGAATGTGGTATTGTCTGCATGGTTGTTCTGAGTGCTACTCAAATGCAGCCAACATCAGACTTCAGTCTGTACATTTTATAGCCCAAGTGCAACCCGCATGAATAGACTGATGTCACAAAGCAGCACACTGTTTAAGAAAGTAATAACAGATGTTGGCATCTATCTCTGTGTCATTATGAGTTGTTGAACAAAGGGAGCCAACATACATACTTTGAATGTGATTTTGTGGAGCAGTGACTGCTGTGCTGGAGAGGAGTCTGTATGAATGAATAGTCAGAGCTTGGATGATAATGTGACAGTCAGATGAAATGTGACATGGCTGTTAAGACTGCAGACGCTGTAAAAGTTTTGTATCCGATTTAGTACCACATATGGAAGTAGCACATCTTTTTTTCGTTTTTGTTTTTTGGGTGGGGGAGTGAAGATATCGGACTTTGGCCATTCTGACTGATCTTATAGTACTAGTAATAATAATAATTATATATATATATATATATATATATATATATATATATATATATATATATATATATATATATATATAAGAAAAAACAAAAATAAAAACAATAGGTTGATGTAGATCAAGGTTGAATGCTTGACTTAACAGTCTATATTACTTAAAATGTAAGGTGAATCTTTGATTCATCTTGCTGATGAAGGTTCTCAGTCATCCAGGTCATAGTCATTCCGTAAAAATTCAAAAAATATCCACTGGACTTGGTTTTCAAGATTTGAAGACGTTTCGCCACCTCTCCAGGAAGCTTTCTCAATTCAAGCTTTCTCATTTGAATTGAGAAAGCTTCCTGGAGAGGTGGCGAAACGTCTTCAAATCTTGAAAACCAAGTCCAGTGGATATTTTTTGAATTTGATTCATCTTCTTCATTTAGATTAACTATCACTGCATGAAAAGTGGGATTTTCGTCACTATGCGGCACTGTAGATTGTCGTGGAAGGGGGAGTTTTACCCCAAGTGACATTTTTCTAAAAGGTAAGGAAATCACTGGTACAAATAGATCAGGCTCATATAGACTAATTATAGACTCTTACATTTTAGCTTGAATTGATTTATTTAATTAAAGTATGCTAGATTACTGTGTATGCCATTAGCAATGGCAAATGTTATGTAAAAAATACACAAAATAATTTATTTCAAAAATTAGTTTTAATCAGAATCAGTTGGTAAAATGTGAATCAGAATCAGCAAGGTAAAATGTGCATTCCATGCAAACTAGAAAAAATGTCTGTCCGGATGTGGATGAAGCCATGTTTACATGATAGACGCGACGATACATGACTCTTCCCAGACTGCCATTCATAACATCCCTGTTAAATCTGCCGTGAAATATCTTGGTGTTCACATCACCAAAGACAATAAATCACTGGAAAAACTAAACTGTTGGAATATTTTAGATAAATGTAAACTTAACTTAAATTTGTGGTCTCAACGTGACATATCAATTTTCCTTACAAAAATGGAATGTCTCTCAAGATTTATCTATCCAGCTTATTCCATATCCCTTCCTAAACATGCAATTAAAGCTATAAATCAAATTAACTTCAACTTTATCTGGAAAAACAAGACACACTACATTAGGAAAGGAGCAATGGTTAAAGAGTATAATGATGGAGGTCTTAAAGCAATAGACTTTGAATGATTAGACGGAATGAATGAAATAAATTGGCTCAAATCTTTTCTGAAAAATGAAAATAGTTTTTGGTTTCATATCCCCTCCAAATTATTTATAGAATTAGGAGGAATTAACTTCCTCCTTAAATGTGACTTTGATCCTAAGAAACTTCCTGTTAAACTTTCTTCTTTTCATCAAAGCGTCTTACTTTATTGGAAACTAATATTTAACCATAATTTTAGTCCTCATAACATCCCACTATGGAACTCCCGATATGTCCTATTCAGGAACAAGTCTTTATTTTACAAGAGCTGGCTAGAAAGTGGTATATGGTCGATAATGCACATTCTTGATGTCAAAGGGAATTTTTTACCTTTTGGAACTCTTTGCTCTAAATTCAAAATAAATAACAGAAAACAATATAATATATTAATCAAAACCCTTCCTCAGTCTCTGATCATAATGTCATACAACCTACTCCTAAACCATGTCCAGGTAAAACTTCCCTCTCTGTTTTCTGGGAAGATTTCTGCTGCTGGTGTTCATCTAAATTTGATTCTCCTACTCATTTGGACAAAGAGAATGTTTTGTTTGGAATAGAAATGACAGATAAGCTGCAGGACCTAGCCTTTAATGTGTTACTCATGATGGGGACATTTTACATTCACAAAAACATATACATGAGGACCAAGCCAAACTTCAACGTTTCTCTTAAAGAACTTTGTTGTATTTTCAGTCACTTAAATTTATGAAGAAGAAAAATGGTATAAAATTATACACTTTTGTAAATGACCATAAACTCAATGTAAACCCCTAGCTATTATTATTTTATGTTTATTTGATTTATTTGTTTATTTATTTATATGTTTGTTTTAGTTTTATTTATTTTTTACATTCTATGTCTAATTTTTTTTAAAGCTATAATGTCACCAACTGCTGTGTATCTGAGTTTGATGTTTGAATTACTCTGTATTGTTACACGGAATTGCCAATAAAGAAAAAAAAAACAAAACACGATAGACGCGAGCCGTTCTCGCAAGCCCTTCCGTATAACAATGACCTCGTATGTGACTGGAGGAGCCTGACGAGCCTTCGACTGCTCGTCCAATCACGGGTGAGCTTATGGGCAAGCAGACATGTACTATACTCAGAAGAACTTTATCTCCAGTTCCTTTGTTTGGATTTTGCTGGTACGTGATCAATGGCTGGACGACGTCTTGCGTTCAACTCGCCTTCAACTCCTCTTGGATTTTTATATATAAATATATATATTATTTTTATATATATATGGATTTATATTTTATTTATATATATATATATATATATATATATGCCAACCAATAACGAGCGATTTTACTTGTTTAAAAAGAAGTGGTTCCATCCAATACTCAGTAAGAACATTCAAGCCTGGCCTGGCCACGTGTGGTTTTGCTGCCAATCACGAGCGATTTTACTTGTTTGAAAATAGTGCTTTCAGCCAACTGAGTAGGTTATTCAAGCCAGACCTGGCCAGCCGCGCGGGTTCGCTGCATTCATATGCTAATTAGGGCCATTAGTACAGCTGATCGCTCTCCACATACGTCAGAGTCCGTTTCCGACAATTTGTGGCACTGACAAACGGCGACAAGCGCGGGTTGCAAATTGTCGTTAACTGCCGAAAATGAGGGAGATCTGCGGTAGTTTACGGGGACGAAAATCTCACTTTTCATGCAGTGTATAGGCTGGAATTACATGTAACTCAGATTTGGTTAGCTTTCAAACAAGCAGTCTATTCCAAACATAGCACATTGAGATGACATTATTAGCACTATCATAAAAAGATCATGAAAATCAATTTTGTGCCCTACTTGATCCTTGATCTTGTAATAGCATATCCACTGCAGGGTCACTTCCGCTCCCTGAGTAATGCCCTTAATCAGAGGGGGCTCCCTGTATGCTACACAGTGCCAAGACATTGCTCCCCAAAGAATAGGTTAAAGGTGAAGGACAGACTTTCCCATCATAGGAAAAGGATGTGTCCTTTCCTTCATTTCTGGGACAATATACTATTTTAGATGAATTATACATTAAAATTGCATGGGTTAGCAATGTTACCAATGACACAAAATAACATTTAAAATTATGCCTTTTTTAAATGTAAACATTCTTTGTGTATTTCCCAGTTATTTCTAGAGGTAAAAATGTTCAGTGTAGAAAATGACCACGCTAATAGATCTACCAAGGTAGATCTATTAGCGTGGTCATGTTAAATTTTCAGATATAGTTTTTGAAGAAAGAAATTATGCTTTTTTATTTTTAACATTGAAGTTCCTTTATTTGAGTGTCAAAAATATCTTGGCCTATATTCACTTTTACATCAAAGAATAATAGATATCAAATGTGTAACATTTCTACTTGTGATGAAAGAAGAAGTAAACCTTTCAGCACTATTGCTTAAGGTTTAAAAATGTTTCATTTTGAGAGGTTTAAAAATGTTTCATTTTGAGACACAAATAAATTCCTTGTCATAATCTGTTTGACTTTGAGATTATTTTGATAATTTTGGTTGCAGCATATTGTTTCATTTTATTACTGAGTTTTTGATAACTATTGTTACTTTTCTTTCCTCAGTAGTGCTGCTCTATGACAGACCCCCCCCCCCCCCCACACACACACACACACACACACACTTCTGTTTATTTAATAAACAGTTCAGCAATTTATAATCAAATTCCTCCGCATACATACATTTACTTTTAGCACATTCAACAACTCACATAGTCACAATTTAGGAGGATTTCCTAAATGACAGGTCTATTAGATATAGTGAGTGCTATGAATCTGGAGTTTTGTTCTGTATGTGTCTATTACTTAATTTTAACCTTATGGCAATTTAAAACATAAGTGGTTTTCTGGTAAACAATACTTTGAAAAATGCAAGATTAAAGTCTTGTTTTGTGCTTTTTATAGATTTTTATGTCTTTGTCATTTCTTTATTAGGGTGTATTGGTAGCTGGTGAAAAGAAAATACATTAAGTTTAATTTTTGTTCAATCTCATATAATACAGAGGTATTACAAATTAAAAAAAATTATTAAAATATTGTTCTCATTAAATAATTACAATTACAAAAATTGCCAGTTAACAGTATTTCACCTTATAGGAATAATATATCAAAAATGATTGTTGTTTTTTTATTGAATACTATGGAACTCTGTCTGATAAAATTAGCTGTAGTACATTTTGATTAGCCGACAAAATTGTCAATGAAAAGATTATGATTCCAGACACATTCAGTAAAAAGCGCTGTATTCCTGCCCACACATCCTCTTATTGCTGTTCCGTGAAGATTAACTCACTCCTTCCAGTTATCTCTGTTTTCACCTGTCTGTTAAAATAAGTAAGGGTTTGTTATTGTCAAAGCATGAGAATATTTTTTTTTAAAGGACCAGCTGTCTATTTATATAAGTAGTCTTTCACAGGCACATTCTAATCAGTGTGTTGTACGGATTTTAATTAATCTGCAGACAGTGTCTGTATGTTTTCTTAAAGATAACGAAAGCCAAAGGCAGGGGAGGTAAGCTTTTTAATTTTCACCAATTGTTTTGGGAAATAGTTGTGTTTTTGACCAGCTCTGCGTATACTCCACAAAGTTTTGATATCTGCTCGGCCACACATCGACTCATTGAATTGTAGCTTGTGATGTGTTTTTATTTTTTTATGTGGAAAATAGTCTGTGGTATGCACCTCACAGTATTTCTAAGGGAGCATTTGGGGATTGTAGACTTCTCTCAAGGGCATCTAATTAGCTGTGGGCAGTAGATTATTTACCTCCTTCTAGTGCTTACAGATGTTCAATCTTGTGACCTTCTGCTTAGAATCCTGCTTTTTCTAACCTTGAAGCTACAACCACCCTCTGAAAAAAAGGCAGGGGACGTTCTTTACTGCAGCATAGTCAAGTGATCCCACAACACAAGGTGTTTTCCACGATTTTGTATCCAGCTTTTAAGTCACACTTCAGCTTTTCTCGAACGTGAGCTAAAAGGACAAAGTCAGTCTTTTTTTCACATCCTCATAACCTCTATAATCTGCTCAGTTCTTTCTCATTTATTATTCTTTATCGATTTTCATCATCAGCCTTAAACCTCTCCCCCAGCCCATCTCACAATGAATCATTCTCTCTTTTCTCCCAAACAACCTTACGCACGTACCCACAAACCTCCCCCATACACACAGAGATACTCACATATTTATGCACCAGTTCTCCTCAGCTCATGTTGCAACTACCAATCGATTCACAGCCTCAAGCATATGAGGTATGGTGTTATTTTATTTTCAATGTAATAGACCACAATCATGCATGTAAATCATCTATTGTTTTGCACTGAGATTGGATGAAATACATAGTGACTGCTATTTTTGTTAAACCGATTAATTGCAAGTACACTATCTTAGAGTTTTTTTCAAAGCAGAGTTTTACCAAGAAAGGTTTTCCTCCCCCTTAATCCCTAATCCTACTCCAAGCTTTTCAGCATGTCAATAAAACAAATAAAAGGTTACAGTTAATAATCATTAAAAAAAATCTACAATCTACTTTAAATTTCTAAAACTACCCAATCTAAAGTGCAGTTATTTTAAGTTTTCGAGTGACAGAATTTAACATTGTTATTAGTAAATACAAAAAACACTTAGACTGGGTAATATAAACTATTCCAGTCCCTTGTCTGCCACCCCTTGAAGGCGTTCCTGCCAGTTTTGGAACTACTGCAGTAAGGAACTGGTGAATCATGGTCATATCCAACAATATTGGAAAAAAAAAAAAAAAAAAAAAATATATATATATATATATATATTGGCCAAAAATATCTTTGGGTCAATGTATCAGGCTATCTCTCCCCTTTATTTGAGATTAATAATTGTTGATTCCAATTAAAAAATAATATACAAAGGCCTCATGTATTTCAATTGATTTCAGATAAAGATTAGATTAAATAAATAGGATCCCTTAAAAATTCAGATTATAATCATAGACATAAATTATGGCTATTGCTTTATCTGATTTATTCTTGTTTCAGTGATAAAGAAATATCAACATAGAATTTCCAAAGTGAACATGTTGCACTGGCAACAAATTTAAACAAACAACATCAAATGTCAAGAATTCCTAAAAACAGAAATTAGGTGCATGAATTTTCTGTAACTCAGACTGGGTCAAAATTGTTTCTGGATCTCTCTTCTGGTTTAGCTCGCTTAAAGCTTAACCAGAGATTTACTTTTCAAATCAATCCATGATTTTAAGATTTAGGCAATTCCAGAAGCATTTTTTATGCATTTGTTTTAAATGAGTATAGAAAGTGATACTGTATGTGATTTTTACAGTATTGATAACTAAGAAGAGAACATCTTAACACATAGGGCCGGATTTATCAAGATCCAATTTTGCGTGCAGTAATTTGCGCTCGCAAACTGGAATTTTGCGCGAGGGGCTGAACCATGGTTTGCGGGTGATTTAACAAGAGTGATTGCGTAACTGGTGGCAGGTGCAAAACTGTTGGAGACGCCCTATTTAAATGATGGTTTTGCGCGTTTTGTGGTTTGCGGCATGGCGAGTTCGGGCAGCAGAAAGCGCAAAAGAAAATTCGACCCCATGGAAATGGAGGTGTTGGTGGATGAAGCCAACAAACATTTAAGTGAGCTACAGCAAAGAGGTGTGACTGTCACACAGAGGAACGCGATATGGGAACAAATCTGTCATAAAGTAAACGCTGTTGGTGAAACCTTGCGAACAGTGGATGAAGTAAAAAGAAGATACCAGGATATTAGAAGGCGAACCAAAGAAAAACTGGCATATAACAAAACATCTGCGAACAAAACAGGAGGGGGCACAGTAGATGAGATGCCTCTGACCAGCATTGAGGAACAAGTACAGCTGACGCTCTGTGAGGAGCAAATCACTGGGATTGCCGGGTATGACACACTTGACCAAACAGCAGGACACGGTAGGTGCACAATCTCAGAAAACGTTTATTGAAAAGATTTATTCAGAACTGAAAAGAATGCACCACCTGTGAATTTAATGCTGTTTCAAGTCAAATACGTAACTAAACATTTGCTTTACATTTAGAATCTTTATCAGAGGTCCAGCCATCATCAAATCCCCCCGTAGCAGCTGCCACCCCCGTGAGGCCTCGTATGAGCCTGGAATATATTGATTTGGAGTTGCTGCAAGAACAAAAAAAAACAGTCTGCAGCCCTGCAGACAATTGCACGGGAGATGCGTGTGGCATCAACGTTGGCACGGACGGCAAGGCGCGACACTCAGACCATAGCCACCCACTGCAGACAGATGGTCTCTGCAGTGTCTGCCCTGACGATGGCTGTCAATTCTGTGGCAAGAGGGATACGGGAAGGGATGCGGCCAATGACTACCCCCAATCCAGGTGGAGAAACGGCTCAACAAAGTGGCACAGCAACAAATAGGCAGCCAGGAACCGCAATTCAATTCAATTCAATTCAGTTTATTTATATAGCGCCAAATTCACAACACATGTCATCTCAAGGCACTTTACAGTTCAACCAGATCATACAGTCAAATTGATACAAAGTTTTCTATCTAAGGAAAACCAGTTGATTGCATTGACTCATTGACTCAAATACAATCCCTCACACTAAGCATGCTTGCTGCGACAGTGGAGAGGAAAAACTCCCTTTTAAGAGGAAGAAACCTCCAGCAGAACCAGGCTCAGTGTGAGCGGCCATCTGCCGAGGCCGACTGGGCTTCAAGGAGACAGAAGCAGAGATACAAAAAGCAGCTGTAAAAGGCGGCCCCGTCCAGGAAACACACAGCCAGGCAGACGAGCTCCAAGGCAGCTCCCATGCCAGAGGACGAAGAGAGCACATCCACTCAGTCACGGTCAGAGAAACAGGACCACACTGGAAAAGAGGCCGATCTCCAACATCTATAAACAAGGGTTTTGATGGAAGCAGCACAGCTGATGTTTCTTTCCTGGATGACGTCACAGCCAAACAGGAACAGACGAGGCAAAGCTACTCTGAGGAAAAGCAGAGAGAGCAGAACGTTAGAGATTGAACTAACAGATTCTGCAGAATAGGAGAACAGAGAGAGAATGAAGCAGAAAGATGAAATGGGGGTCCCTATGTCCTCCAAAAGTCTAAGCCTATAGCAGCATAACTTTAAAGACAGCTCAGGATAACCTGAGCCACCCTAACTATAAGCTTTATCAAAAAGGAAAGTTTTAAGCCTAGTCTTAAAAGTAGACAGAGTGTCTGCCTCACGGACTAAAACTGGTAGTTGGTTCCACAGGAGAGGAGCCTGATAACTAAAAGATCTGCCTCCCATTCTACTTTTAGAAATTCTAGGAACCACTAGTAAACCTGCAGATTGAGAGCGAAGTGCTCTTTTAGGAACATAAGGAACAATCAGATCTCTGATATAAGATGGAGCTTGGCCATTTAAGGCTTTATATGTGAGAAGGAGGATTTTAAATTCAATTCTTGATTTAACAGGAAGCCAATGAAGAGAAGCCAGGATAGGAGAGATATGATCTCTCTTTTTAATTTTCATCAGAACTCTGGCTGCAGCATTTTGGATCAGCTGAAGGCTTTTAACTACAGTTTGTGGACTTCCTGATAGTAAAGAATTACAATAGTCCAGCCTTGAAGTAACAAATGCATGGACTAGTTTCTCAGCATCACCCCTGGACAGGAGATTTCTAATTTTTGCAATGTTCCTCAGATGAAAGAAGGAAATTCTAGAAACCTCTTTGATCTGGGATTTAAATGACAGGTCCTGATCAAAAATAACACCAAGATTTTTTACTTTATTATCTGAAATCAGTTTAATCCCATCCAAATGAAGTGACTGGCTAATCAGCTTCTTTTTCAGAGACTCTGGTCCAAAGACTATAACTTCTGTTTTGTCTGCATTCAGAAGCAGAAAGTTAAGAGTCATCCAGGTTTTTATGTCTTCAAGACATGCCTGTAATCTATGTAATGGGTTAGCTTCATCTGGATTTATAGACAGATATAGCTGGGTATCATCAGCATAACAGTGGAAATTAATCCCATGCTGTCTAATAACTCTACCAATTGGGAGCATGTATAAAGTAAAGAGAATTGGTCCTAGCACTGATCCCTGTGGTACTCCACAGGTAACCTTTGAGCGTGTTGAAGATCTATCATTAACATAAACAAACTGAATTCGATCAGATAGATAAGATTTAAACCAGTCTAGTGCTGTTCCTTTAATTCCAACAAAATATTCAAGTCTTTCTAAAAGAATATTATGGTCAACTGTATCAAATGCAGCACTAAGATCCAACAGGACGAGCACAGATACGAGTCCATTATCTGAGGCCATGAGAATATCATTAGTGACTTTCACCAGAGCTGTTTCAGTGCTATGATGAGCTCTAAAGCCAGACTGAAACTCTTCAAAAAGTTCATTATGGTGTAAGTGGTCGCAAACTTGTTTGGCAACTACTTTCTCAAGAATTTTGGATAAGAAAGGAAGATTGGATATAGGTCTATAATTAACCAAGTCATCTGGGTCAAGAGACGGTTTCTTAAGCAGAGGTTTAATTACAGCAACCTTAAAAGCTTTAGGTACATATCCCTGTAACAGAGATAGATTAATCACATCTAAAATGGAGGAGGAGATCAAAGGGAATACCTCCTTAAATAACCTGGTTGGAACTGGATCTAACATACAAGTTGAAGGCTTAGATGAAGACAATAATTTTGCTAATTCAGAAAGTTCAACTGGATCAAAGCAGTCTAAACCCGGTTCAGATTCCATGACTACCTCAGGTACAATCGCGGATAGAGGAGTGCTTATGATCTTATTTTTAATAAGATCAATCTTATTTATAAAGAATCCCATAAAATCATTACTGCTAAGAGCAGGTGGAATGGACGGTTCAACAGAGCTATGGCTCTGGGTGAGTTTGGCAACTGTATTAAAAAGAAATCTAGGATTATTCTTATTCTCCTCTATTAATGAGGAGAAGTATGCTGCTCTTGCTTTACAAAGGGTCCTCTTATACAGCAGTAAACCATTTTTCCAGACTAGGAAGGACTCCCGCAGGCCTGTGGAGCGATATTTTCTCTCCAGTTTCCTAGCATTTTGCTTCAAAGTACGCAGCTCTGCATTAAACCAAGGAGCAAGCTTTCTATTTTCAACGGTTTTCATTTTCAAGGGAGCTGTGTTGTCTAAGGCAGTACGCAGAGAACTAGCAACCCCATCAACAAAATCATCAACCTGTGAAGGGGAATAAGCTATGCTTTTGCACTCTGCAGCACTGCTCAGCGACACAGAGGAGAGAGAAAGTGAAGCAGATTCTTTAAAATTTATAACTGCACCATCTGATAAAGATCTACTAAAATGGAACCTTCTTTTGGGGGAGGAGAACTCTGTTAAAGTAATCCTGAAGGTTATTAGAAAGTGGTCAGAGAGGACAGGGTTGTGAGGAAATACTGTTATTTCTTCACATTCTATGCCGTATGTCAGCACAAGATCCAAAGTATGAAGATGAGAATGTGTGGGACTATTCACATTTTGAACAAAGCCAATAGTGTCTAAGATAGCATTAAAGGCTGCTCTTAAGCTATCGCCTTCAATGTCAGCATGGATGTTAAAATCTCCCACTATGATGACCCTGTCAGTATTTAATACCAAATCAGAAAGGAACTCTGAAAACTCATCTAAAAATTCAGAGTAAGGACCTGGCGGACAATACAAAGTTACAAAAAGAAGAGGTTTTCTTGCCTTGAAATTTGGGTGAGGGAAATTAAGGGTTAAATGTTCAAAAGAGTTGTAGGTATTAACTGTTTTGGGAGTAATCAGTAAGTCAGACTGGAAGATTGTTGCTACTCCTCCTCCTCGCCCAGAACTTCTGGGTATGTGAAAATTTAAATAGCTTGAAGGAGTTGCCTCGTTTATGCTCACATAATCCTCTTGCTGCAGCCAGGTTTCTGTAAGGCAAAACAAGTCAATGTGATTATCACAAATCAAGTCATTAACTAGCAGACTTTTAGAGGAAAGAGATCTTATGTTAAACAGACCGCATTTAATTGTTTTAACTTTTTCCCCAATTGGAGTTATTTTGATTTTAATTAGATTATCATGATTTACTCCTTTGGGAATCTTTGCTAATTTATTAGATTTTGGTCGTGGGCAAGACACTGTCTGGATGGAGTAAAGAGTGGGTAACAGTAGAGAAGCTGCAGAGATGTGTGTTAAACTACAACTCTGCTTCCTGGTCTGCACCCTGGGTGGTCAGGGTTTTGGAGGACTAATAAATGTGGCCAGATTCCTAGAAAGAAGAGCTGCACCATCCAAAGTGGGATGGATGCCGTCTCTCCGAATCAGACCAGGCTTTCCCCAAAAGGATTGCCAATTATTAATGTAGCCCACGTTGTTTTCAGGACACCACCTAGACAACCAGCGGTTGAATGACGACATGCGGCTAAACATGTCATCACTGGTCAGATCAGGGAGGGGACCAGAGAAAATTACGGAGTCTGACATTTTTTTGGCAAACTTACACACCGAAGCAACACTAATTTTAGTGACCTCCGATCGGCGTAACCGGGTGTCATTACCACCAGCGTGAATAACAATCTTACTGTATTTAACCTTATCCTTAGCCAGCAGTTTCAGGTAGGATTTGATGTCGCCCGTTCTGGCCCCCGGCAAACATTTGACTATGGTCCCTGGTGTCTCTAATGCCACGTTTCTGACTATGGAGCTGCCAATCACCAGAGTGGGCTTCTCAGTGGGTGTGTCACTGAGTGGGGAAAACCGGTTAGAAACGTGAACGGGTTGGTGGTGACCAGTGGGCAGAGATCCAAGACTACGCTTTCTGCGTACAGTTACCCAATCGCCTGGCTGCTCAGGCACTTTTGGAGGACAGCTACTTGGGGGGCCTACTTTAACTCCTGGATGTTCAACAGCCTGAAGCCTGGATTCTAACTCTGACACCCTCCCCTCCAAAGCTACAAAAATACTACACTTATTACACATCCCATTATCACTAAAGGAGGCAGAGGAATAACTGAACATCTGACACAGAGAGCAGGAGAGAGAAGAGGAAGAAGGAAGAGTTGGAAAAGAGTCAAGGGAGGGAGAGAGAGAAGCCATAGCAATGCTAAGCTAGCGCTAGCCTAGGCTAGCTACTCCTTGCTATCAGAAATAAAACCGTGTGAAACTGACAAGTGCTCAGTAGAAAAGTGCAGCAGAAGGTGCTATGTTTTAAACTAGTCAGTTAGAGTTACTTAGATACAGAGATATCACAGAGAAAATAACTTAACTTCAGATGGAGTTCCTTTGGAAAGCTGCAGCAGCTGCACACTCAGTTAATCCAAACAGGAAGCAGGTCCAAACAGGAAGCAGCTCAACTCAACACATGCTCAACCGCAGAGGAAGGAGTGCGCACTGTGGGCAAGTTCCACCTGCGTAAAAGGAGATACAAATAAATACTTGCAACACTTAAGTTGTCTGTTTGATTCTTCACTTTGTGGGGGAAAAAAAGGCTATATTTCTTTTACCATGTTGCTTAATTTAAAGGAAGTGTAACTTTTGCTGGACTTAACATAATTAGATGCTCAAACTAGTAGTTTGTACAAACTAGTGCATTAAGAAATTTAAATGTTACAGTGACACCCCCACCCCCTCAAAAAAAAAAAAAAAAAAAAATGTATATATATATATATATATATATATATATATATATATATATATATATATATATAAAAACTTTGGCAACCTTTATTCCCTAAGGTGGTATGTGGCTTAATTTCTACTTCACTGCAGTAAAAAAAAACAAAAAAAAAAAACAAACCCTATGGGCCGGATTTATCAAAGGTTTGCGTGTATTAAAACGTGAGCTATTTCATTGCGCACGCTAAAAAATGTCCAAACTGATCTATCAACAGCGTGCTAAAAGGATTTGGTCTTTAAAACGTGCTAAATAGCGCCTCTTATCCATTTAGTACTTTTTCTGCAATGAATATTCAATATGGGGCGTTTACACGCAAAAGTGCGTCTTGTGGGAGGAGAACATGTAAATATATTAATTTAGCACTCGCAAAGTGATTTATCAAACCTGAAAGCAATTTTGCTAACGGTATCTGACTCTATATTTAACACGTTTCAAAAGAAGGTGCAAATGGTCTGTATGCGTAATTGCGCACACATGGCAGCGGTTATTGTGGCAAGAAGGAGACATCGAAATGAAGCAAGGAGACGCAGAGAACGCATTTTTTCACTCCGTGTGAATATTTTTTGAATGAACAAGGAAACGATCTTCAAAACATATCGTTTATCCAGCATTGCCATTTTGGAGCTGTTGGGGGAACTCCGAATGGATTTGGAGCCAGCCACAATGAGGACCCACGCAATACCAGATATCACAAAACTCCTTGCAACATTGCACTTTTTTGCATCTGGGTCATTCCAGTGTACGGTTGCAGCGTGAGCTGGGATCTGCCAATCTCGTTTTTCAGAAGTGCTGTCCGACGTTCTAAATGCCATGTCGCCCTGACGCCCTACCGGAGAGAACGCCGACCTCCCCCCTGCGCCTGTGGAGCAACATGCCAATGCTGCAGGGATGCGTAAGCGCAGTCATCTTATCCACAGTCACTTCTTGTGAGCCATTTGATGTGTGCATTTTTCTACATACCAATACAAAACACCTGTTTGTTTTTTTTACTGCAGTGAAGTAGAAATTCAGCCACATACCACCCTAGGGAATAAAGGTTGCCAAAGTTTATATATATATATATATATATATATATATATATATATATATATATTTTTTTTTTTTTTTGGAGGGGATATCACTGTAAGATTAAAATTTCTTAATGCACTAGTTTGCACAAACTGCAAACTACTTTGCCGCAAACCACAAAACGCGCAAAACCATCATTTAAATAGGGCGTCTCCAACAGTTTTGCACCTTCCACCAGTTACGCAATCACTCTTGTTAAATCACCCGCAAACCATGGTTCAGCCCCTCGCGCAAAATACCAGTTTTTGAGCGCAAATTACTGCACGCAAAATTGGATCTTGATAAATCCGGCCCATAGTGTACAGGAGGGGATGAAGCAAGCCACAAGAAGGGTATAATGTAACCTATTCTCAGTATGCTAATTGCATTTATTTCATGTTTTCATGTTTTTAATTGAAGTGTACAATTTTTTGGAACTCCTACTTGCTTGTGATTTTATTTTTCCCCACATAATTACA
Organism: Cyprinodon diabolis; assembly: GCA_030533445.1. Classification (NCBI taxonomy): domain Eukaryota; kingdom Metazoa; phylum Chordata; class Actinopteri; order Cyprinodontiformes; family Cyprinodontidae; genus Cyprinodon; species Cyprinodon diabolis. The sequence continues at coordinate 34,974,932 of CM060064.1, read as the reverse complement.
AACAGTACAAGTCCTGAAAATAGCATTTATAAAAATAGCACAATGTAAATTACAGTAATAAAGAGATCCATTTAAGGTTAGATAAAGATGGTTAAGCTGTACAAATATTTGTAATTTTGGTTTAAAGCAGGCATAATTATGCGTTGTTGGGTTAAAAAAAAAAACGTTCTCCTTTGAAAAGATGTACATGTTAAATAATTGACATTCATTCATAACTAAAAACCAGGGATGTGAAGAACTACAGACCTGTCTGTGACAATGTGTCAATGTATTTTGAATCACTCACACAACTGGTTTTGTTGGCGGTCTTTTCTTTTGTTTTGTGTTATATATTCTCAATCCATTATAATAAACTGCAATTCATTTTAATCAGGCCGAGTTGAAAAATATGTCAATTGAATTTGAAACCATCCATATTAAGGAATCTATCTTGCAAATAGTCTCAATATGGTGAAAAACAACAACTCTTATAGGTTAAGAAACCTTGGGGACTTCATGATAAAAACTTACCCATTTATGTCCTCTTTAACAATCTGTACAAACTAACTTCATTTCAAATGCTTCATCTCCTCAAACAGTTTATTGCACTTAGCTTATGTCTTGTCTTAGCATTACCTCCAGTGTGTTTGATGTTATTTATGAAAGATTGTCAAACATTTAGAAAAAGCGGATGTTCTTTTTGTATCTTTTTGTCGGGCACTGACCCTCCAACAATAGAAGTGAACTGGAATTTCTTTCACTGGTTTTGCAGACAGCCAATAATATACCAAAATGATTGCTATATGTGCTTTAAGGCGCTCAAGAGTGAAGGCCTCATATGTGATGATACAAAGTAATGATTCAAAACAAATTCAATGTTTTAAGTCTAATTTCTGGGCCGTGTCTCTGTCAGAAACAATAAGACTGATTATTAAAATGTGGAAAAACTAAATATACATGTTAAGACTTACTGATATTTTCTCTATCACCAGATTATGAATATGATAATGTTCTAAATTTTAAATCATAATTCTCATTGTAAAACATTTACATTATCTGTATGCTATTGTTTCTACACATGTTAAATAGTTATTTATGGCTGTAGATTCTGTTGTGGTTTTAAGTTCTATCACCACTACATGTTTCAGCTCCCTATTTTTTTTTCTTACCTGTTTTGCTCCTCTTCCTTCCCTGGCAATCCTCTTTTAATACATTCTACATTAGCAATGATCTTCCCTCCATTGAGTACTTGTACCGGACCAATATCAGGAAACCTAAAAAACCCTAACCAGAGAGGCTATACAGTATGCAAAGGATGTGGGATAAATGGAGACGTTGATACCCACAGTCTATAATCACAGCTAAACAATTAGTAACTCAATGTTCTAACATCCGTAAACGACAAATGCTTTGATGAGGTACAAAAGCACTGTTCTAGCAAGGAGGAACTAGAACAAATCTACCCACCCCCCACCCAACTGGCAAGTGTGAATGCAGTTCTGCAAGCAATTCCTACATCAACCATCACTGTCACTAATGAGCTGATATACAGCAGTGATCCTATAAGAACAAGCATGTGATGAAATACCCACCATTGAAAAGAAGGCTGGAGGATAATATCAAGGCAACAAGGAAAGAAGTAAGTCCATTGACTGAGGCTCTAAGAGGTACAATGAAAAAGCAAGTATGCAAGAGGTATAGCCAGATACCCATACCTGAAGCACTGTAAACTGCCAAACAAAGTCTCCAAGCCTTGGCCAGCTGCCTAAAGAGATACACAGGAGACAATGAAGATAGACGGGTAAGGCGGGTCCTAAGAAGCCAGCTCAATGGAAAGAATAAGTCTCAGGCAATAAATATCTATGCTCTACCAGTAATCAGATACCCTGCAGGACCCTGGCCAAAGGAAGAGGTACAGGCCACAGATGTTAAGACACGAAAGCTCCTAACCATGCACAGGGGGTACCACCCCAAATCCAGTACCCTGAGACTGTACGCCAGCCATTAGGAAGGAGGACGAGGACTAATGAGCTATCCAGGATCCACTATCCAGGATGAAACATCCAAGATCCATAAGTACATCAGACATCTCAGTCCAGAAGAGTGCAGTTCTAGGAACAGCAAAGATACTGCACAGAACCCTCAAGCTCCCAGGCCTCTACCAGAGGACCAGAGCTTGGAGAAAAAACGGGGGAACACCACACACGATGGGTGCTGACAACATTGCATGAGGATGGATGATTATTTGGATGCTGTATGTTGGCTTCTGGAGATGCAATTGGAAGTCCCTTCATTGCTAATTCCTCTGTCTACAGCATCTGCTAGAAATAAGTATTTGCGTATGATTAACATGTCAAGATATACATTTTTTGTTCATATGGACTGACACTGATAAAAAACATTTGAACTAAAAACATTTTCTGTTTGTGCTGTAGATATAAGATTTACCTTGTTGTTATCATAATACTAAAAAAATACTGTGTCTATCAGTTTTAAGTAGTAGATGTAAATAAATCATGCAGGCAAGTACAAGTTTGGTCCGATAGTTTAATAAATGAGAAAAAAAGTCAAATAATCATTTAAACCTTTTATGCTGAGATTTACTTATAGCTGCTCTGCAGCAGAAGTAACGGTAAAACCAGGTGTGTTTTTGTTGTCACCACCTGCAGCGCAGGAGGTGTACTGCAGTTTCTCTCAGACTGAGGGTGCGTTCAAATTCTTGGGCTGCTTCTTCCAAGGACTGGGTCCTTCGAAGTCTGAAAATAAGGAAACTGGAAGAGTTTTGGCTGTGAATTCAAACAGGTCTAGCCTTCCACGGCTTTCAACATATGCTTTCCCATATGCTCTATCGCTTAGCAACTGTGACAGTTGCTAAGCAGCAGACAGAGAACAGACAAAGTTTCTGGATGTTGTTCTCGCCCCTTCGTATTTACCGAGTATGCATCAGAGCAGACTTGTCCATTCTTGAAATTGACAGATGTCCCAGCATGCACTGCAGCAACAGCAGCTTCCAATTGAGCACTCATTGAGCTCAGAGTATTAAGTTAAAAGTTCTGTTTTCTGTTGCCATAGTTCAATAAAAGTAAGTTTTAAGATAATTTGAGGTGAGAACATTATACTTTTAAACATCACTATATGGCCCATTGATGCGTAATTTTAAAAGAAATTTCTGAAGTTGAGAGAACGGCAGCAACCAGTCCAGCAACCCTCTCTCGGCCTAGTGTGTGAAGTACCGCTGGCTCTGATGTGGAATTTTTATTTCACAAAATGTTCATTTGTTTTGTGGTTATCTGACTATGTTAACTATTATTCAACCAATAAATGAAAAAATAAGAATTTCTTTTATCTAGAGACTATTAATAATTTGTCCATTGTGAGACAATAAAGGGATTTTCTATGCTATTCTATAAAAGGGGTAGAACGATTTAAGTAAATCTAAACAATGTATGTATAAGAAAATATATCTGCAAAATCTCTTATATTCAACAACAAAAACAGTTAAGCAAATTATGCAAAATAGCAATAAAAAAATCGTATCAGATTTAAAGTCCTCACACTGCATATATATCAGAATCTGTCAAAGCCTTTAGATAAATCAAACATTACCTGCCACACGTCTGACTCAATAACCATTAAAACAACTATTTTTATTAATTTCAGATGGAACTACTGTATTCACATGGTTGTGGTATACTAAACTGAAATTGCAATATTTACCACTATTCTGTTGGGTTTCGCATTGAATCCTCGGATAACCAAGGCTTGGAATCCAACCAGTCCTTGGCGTCGTGCTAAACTATAATGCCCCATGAATCTGGCCTTCGGAGGACACATCACATGAATTCGAACGCACGCTGAATGTCCTGGGGCTTTCAGAGTAATAGGGCGAGCAATGAAATCCCTGAGATTCCCTTTACCCAAAGCCCAGTGCTTTCAATGCAACAGGAGCTTATGGCTCTTTCTTATCTAATCATTGCACGCATGTGCAATGTCATACCTCGGTTCAAGTGGTCTTGTTATGGTTAATAGGCACAAAGAAATTTGTTTTCTATCAACTAGTGCCCTACAAATATGCAATTAAAGAAATAAAATATAATAAGCCAACAGATTTTGAAATTTAATTGGAACATCTTTGTGTGCTAATAGAGTGAACTACTGCTGAAGAAATTAGTAAGAAAGAGATGTGTTATCATGTTATTATTATTAGATTCTTTTTTTATGATTGCAAAAATAAGAGACAATATTTTATTTTCTGTGCCCGTAAAAATTGGGTAGTTTTTAAAAATTATACAAGACATTATTCCAAGTGATATCAGGTGTGGGGTCAAATGCTGGAATTTGCCCTGCAACTGGAGGGTTGTTGGTTCAAGCCCCGGCTCCGGCTTTCAATGATGTGTCCATGAGCAAGATACTTCACCTGCATTGCATACTGATGGTGGTCAGAGGGCCTTGTTGGGCCAGTGTATGGCAGCTCTCACCATATTTTTTTTTCTGTGGTAATCTTTTGTTACTCTTTTTTTCTAGAAGATAGGACTTCCATTGATATTGGCTTTTCTTGCTGATATTGATGAAAAAGATCACTGAGTATAGATATATTTTTAATTCTATTTGTGTTCAAGATTGTGACCAGAGGGCATTTGTTGGTTGTGAAGTTGTTAAGTTATTCCACTATTTTAGTTCTGATAAAAATGTAATGCAGAATTAGACAATGCCTACCTTTACATTTTATTTAGATCAAACTGCAATTTTGGTGAAGTAAACTGGGGGTTTACATTTTTGTAGGTAGAGGCCAAAGCAGTTCACAGCCTGACACACATTGACCAGATGTTTTTTTTTTTTAAATATGAAGAAAAAAACTCAATATATTTCAACTGGTATCTCTAAAGGTGCATTTACACCAAACGGAAATGCAGGGAGTGGAACAAGTGATTTTGAGTTTTATTCTTATGTAAAAGCATTTTCAGAAGAGAATGAACTATTTGTGATGCAAAGAACATGCTTCAGGGATGTGAAAAGCACACATTTTGGAATCAGAGCAAAGCAGAATGGTGACAGTTTACTGAACAGGAGGGTAGAGAAAATCAGTGTGCATGTCATTAACCAGTCAGGGACTGGATGTAGTTGTAATGTAGGGCGGGGGAGTGTTGCAGAGACAAAGCTTTTTTTCAATCAAAAACTCACTGGAGGCTGCTCTTTCCCCCTGCCATAGTATATATCTGTGGTCGTAGACATAATGAAGTAAGTCTTGAGGTTACACCACGGAAACTAGAATAGGTTGTGCTACTGTCTGAACTAGGACTGGAATTAGAAATACAGACACCATTGTTGGGCTTGGTATATCACATATGGCAGAATAACTAGCTTGGTAAAATCAGGGTCCACCAAAGGCAGTTAAACAGAAAAACAAAAACCGGATAGATGGTCCTCCTACTGGAAGCGAGCTGGGTGTAAATTCACATTTTCCAGCCAGAAAGCTTGCTGCAATCGATGTGATTACACCTTTGTTGGGATATTGGGAGGTTCTCGAACATGAAGAGTAAATAGAAAGAATAAAATAACACCTTTATTTGAATCCATGGTTGCTGCAAAGAATTTCAACACAAAAAGATATGGTGCCCTGCGAGAGACTGGCGACTTGGTGGACCCCGTCTTTTGCTGACAGACTGCTGAGATAGGCACCGGCCCCACCGCACGGAATAAGCAGAACATCATAAATACACAACTTACTTTAAACAAAACTTGTAGAATACATTTTATTTTTACAATTTTTAATACAATTAATTTTATTCTCTGTAACTGTCATACTCTGTGAACTGTGTGCAGCTTTGTGTTTCTTTTGGGTTGCTCTCCCTTGCTGCTCTCTGCAGAGTTTAACCGGCAGGTGCAGCTCCATAGGTGTTTCCCATTCTCTGCTAATTAACGGGGCTTCTGAAGGAGCTGGAACGTGTTAGTGTTTCAGTGTGGTAAACTGACCAAGCTTGTAAGCAGCTTCTCTTTGAAGTTTCTTCAGGCAATGGTGTTTGCATCTTACTTGTGTTTATCATTCTCCTAGAGGTAGCCTACTGTTGTGGTACAGATTGGTTCCTCATTCTAGGTTCTTTGTCCCCTCAGCTGAAAAACGCATTCGTGAAGAATCAGCTGAAACCTCCTGGGCCCTATTTCATAAAGCAGATTTAGTGAATAATTTCTGGGGTATACTCCTCTCATACCCTGGCTTCTTTGTTTCAGAAAGCTAGAAATCTTTTATCCTAAGTAAAATTATGACAACATATTGCAGCATATTAACCCTGCTGGGAAGTAGGGTTTTTTGGTTAACCAAAACTGTTTCCCATTTTTTAGCAGAGATCACAAGGATGAGTAAAACATGCTATGTCCTTTTCTCAAAAACCTGTTGAGGTTGGTGCACAATTACACTAAAGAAATCTCGGTTGGGAGAGAGCTAGACATGTTTTAACTTTTGAAATGGAAAATTTGCTTAAGATTTTAATATTTCAAGCAAGCACAACATTAGAATTATGTGGGAGCATTTCTTATTACTATTTTCTGTACAGTATGAAATAATGGTGAAGATGGCCTATTACAGTGTTGGGCAAGTTGCCCATAAAAAGTAACTAGTTATGGTTATTAGTTGTTTTCTCCAAAATAGTAAATGACTTACTAACGCGGTTACTGTGAGACAATGAAAGCAACTGGTTACTAGCTATGACCTAAAGTGTCGAAGAATTTGGAAAACTTTTCTGTTATTGGAATTTTAAATACAACTAATGGTTTACTTTTGTAATATAAGGTGTTTGTTATTAGTTAATACATCAAATAATTAAGGTCTAAACATCTGAAAACGTTGAAAACTAATCTGCACTATTTTGTTGTGTGTGGTTAGACAAGTAAGTTGGAATATAATGATGTAGATGTGAGCATGTCTTGTTTATTATAAAAGAAAAAGAATTTTGGGGGGATTTATTTGTTGAACATTGATATCCTTAAGTTGGCTCTAAAATAGGTAGGAAGCTAAAAAATAATGCTTTTCAAGCAATAAAATCTACTTTGCTGTATAGAACTAAACAGAGATTACACTATTTTAGAGAATCGTAAAAACCTATGCTTCATGATCCCAGTATTTTTCAGTGAGAAAGCGCAAACCATGCATAAAAATGCAAATAATTCTTAGAAATTAAAGAACGTGTTGATTAAAGACAGTAGCTGTCAGTCAGTGTTGAGATGATATGCATAACTTCTTTAAATTACAGCTCCTAACCAACGTTGATAAAGTTTTTGTTCCCGCACATAATGAGCAATTAGCATGAGCATTTAGTAGCCCTATTTTCTCGATGAACGCTGTCATTGAATCAATGGCTCGGCGGCCTCATCTCTCCTCTGTGCTCATGCTAAAGTTGCCCGTAGCTGTTGCGTGCACTACGTGTGCTTACATGTGCACATTGCTGATATGTGCACAAAATGTAGTCATTATTTATACAAAATAAGTAATGAATAAAAACTCTGTTAAAGCATAGTAATGACTCTTACTAACTATGAATATTAGTAATCACATCATTTGCTCTTGGTTGTTATGTTGCCCCTAGACACACATTCAATGCACACAAAAGATGATGGTTTACAAAATCCATCCATCCATTTTCCATCTCGCTTATCCCTGCTGTGAAGGCGAGGGGTGCTGGTGCCTATCTCCAGCTGTCTACGGGCGAGAGGCATAGTACCCCCTGGACAGGTCGCCAGTCCATTGCAGGGCAACACATCGAGACAAACAACCATTCATGCAAACACTCATACCAAATGAGGATTTAAAGAAGAAAATTAACAGGCATATTTTTGGACTATGGGGGGGAGCCAGAGTACATGAAAAGAACCCACGCATCTGTTCTGCATTGCCATTGTGAGTTATTTAATATTCTACATTACATTGACAAAGATGCCTTATATGCTCATTATTGTGCCAAACTTAGAGCTAATTAGATCCTGAGTTTAGTTACCTGATTATTTCACCTGTTTCGAAACTGAAAACTCTTAACTAGAGAAGAGAGGGGTAAAACTACAAAGAGTATCTGTTTATTACTAAGTGTAGTTATTATCTATTAAATCGATCCAATGGATCTCCTATTGCCGAAGCCTCAGCAACCTGATTCCTCCCTGCTCTGTCCTCATTGTGTTACCTGCCTGTCTACCCTCTACTGTTTAATCATTCTTCTGCCAACAAGCAAGCTCAGGGAAAGAGTCAAATCAAACAAGCACAAAGCCTACCACCCTCAGCCTCAGTGGTTAAGATCGGGAGCTCAAGGAGCCAAAGTTAATCAACAAACCATAAACCAACTCCAGACATGATCTAGTCTGCTGGATTATGTCTTAACCTCTTGCTAACACGTTTTAACTTCTCTCCTCAGAGCTGATCCATTGGACTTGTCCCCGCTTATGTGATGCCATTTCAAACAAAACCAGGGTGCAATGTTTTATAGTCAAGATTATAGCTGTCTGATTTCTGGACGGATTTTGTTTTATAAATTTATGGTGCGACAGTGGTGAAAGAGTTCGCCCTGCAACTGGTGTGTTGTCGCACAGAGAGTTCCAGACACTGAAGTCTAGAAGAGTATAGAACTGGCAGGAGATCAGATCCAAGCAGATCAGGGAAGGCAGGAAAATCCAGAGGGCGAAGTCAAACCTTTGTCGAGGACATGCTCAAGATTCAGAACCAGAAGATCAGAGGTTCGAAAAGCTTCATCATCATCCAGGTTGGAGACAGGAATAAGTTCCTGATTTGGCTGTGGTGTCACTGTGTCAGGTATATATCTAGTTGGGAGGAAGACATTTAAACAATTAATATCTAGTGTATCAGTAGAACATCTTTCTTCTATGACAGAGAGACAGACCCACCTCAGATGTTGCTTGTGTTCTTCCCTGCCATTTTGAAGCCGCAGACTCTTTGGTGGGGTCCTTACTCCGGTGTTGTCCTTTGCGTTGTAAACGAAATGGCTCCATGCATCCGGGTCACCCAGCTCCTCCAACAAACCGTACGCCGGCATCCGGGCCCCACGCAATGACTGCAAAGTTGAGCTAGGAGTATAAGCCCTCTACTACTACGGATTGAGCGGCGTGAGGCACTGTGGGACAGGCGCCGTGTAGGGACAAACAGGGCAACAACGCATAATCTTCTATGAAGCTCAAGAAACACTTATATTAACAATTATAAATTAATTATAAACAATTACATTAGTTAATGTCCATTCGTTTATGGCTCGGAAATTTCGTCTGGTGTTTGTCTCGTTAAAGAAAATAATTTTTTATTTTCGTCATTTTTATTTTCTAGAAATAATTTTTGTGTGTCATCGTCTCGTCATCGTCACAGGAAAAAGGGGCGGTAACGAAATATTTTCGTCATCGTCCTGGTTGACCAAATTAACACTGCTCAGCACAAACAAAAAAAGACGTATGGTTTTTGACATGCAATGTTATATTCACCAATCTTAATCATTACTAACATAACAGAGTTGTAACATAACTCAGTTTTATTTTTATAGTTTTCCTGGAGCTTGTTTTTTTTTTTTATGAATATCAAAATACAAATAATTTTAAACAAATGATTCTACAACTACATATGAAAAAATATGTAGTTGGTGTAATTTTTATTCAATAATATTTGTATTAGATTATTTCTTTGGAAGATAAAGAAATCAGTTTAAAGAATAGACAAAGGGGTTCAAAGAGCAACTGAGTGGGCCACTACTAGAAATAGTCATGATTTTTTCTAGCTCAAACAGAAATATTAACCCAAGTGCAGACGACAGATTACAGTGCTTAACTGTGCTGATGGTGTTATAAAATTGTAGCAGAGTACTTACCGCCTATGCAGTATAGTGGGAAAAGGAATACCACAGTCACACTCACTTAAACGTTTGTGTCAACAAGGAAAGCATCTCCCAAGTCGCCAGCTAAATCAATGCACTAATCGTTCACTTGGATGTTTTAGAGGTTATGCAAATGAACAAGGCAGGGATGTGACATTTTGAAAGCCCTGGATGGATCACCCCTATTAGCAAAGGCTTTGACGGATCTTAAAAGGTACTTTCCCCTCCCACGATAGCAGTTTATTCTATCCTGTACCTCCTCTCTCAACATGATTTGTAGTCAGAAGGGTCGGTGGTGAGTTCATATAAAACAAACATAGCCTCAAATGAAGGGGAGCCCACCTGTGAAATGGATACCCGTAGTAAAGAAGCTGTCATGATTCGGGAAGTGGAGACCACAAAAATGATTCATATGCTGCATCAGTGCAAGCAAATGTGATAAAACAGAGCTTACTGAAGCCAAAACATCTCAACCCATTTGATTAAGCCTTTGTTTGCAGTTCATGGAAATGAAAACTGAAGTACAACAAGATGTCAAACAAAACAGTAGCCCAATGCTCTCACTTCACACAGATGAAGTAATTCCTTAGTTTAAATATTTGTTCTGAATTACAACAAACTGACAGTCATTTTTTTTTTTTGCATTAAAGCTACAGTGTGTAATAATTACAGGGATATACAGTCAGAAATGTAATATACATAACTATGTTATTTATCATCATCTACGAGCTCAGCCTCTTAACCTTAATATTTGCGTTGCCTTAGAATTCGTTATTTATAATTACATAGGAGCGGGTCTCGCAGCCATGGAGCCAGACATCTTTGCGCTACGGCAGCGCAGAGCCAACAAACTAGCGATTGCGAGATCGCCCATTACGCTCGAAAGTAACTACGGCAAGTTGAAAGAGATGAACTGAGACGGTACTGAAATCTATACCCTACACAGACTAATGAAATACTATCTGTAAAAGTATCTATGTAAACACACTGCATGAAAAGTGAGATTTTCGTCCCCGTAAACTCCCGCAGATCTCACTGATTTTCGTCAGTTTCCGACAATTTGCAACCCGCGCTTGTCCGCGTTTGTCGTGCCACAAATTGTCGGAAACAGACTCTGACGTATGTGGAGAGCGATCAGCTGTACTAATGGCCCTAATTAGCATATGAATGCAGCAAACCCGCGCGGCTGGCCAGGTCTGGCTTGAATAACCTACTAAGTATTGGCTGAAACCACTATTCTCAAACAAGTAAAATCGCTCGTGATTGGCAGCAAAACCACACGTGGCCACTCCAGGCTTTAATTTTCTTACTGAGTATTGGACGGAACCACTTCTTTTTAAACAAGTAAAGTCGCTCGTGATTGCTTGGCATATATATATATATTTACATATAAATTTACATAAATATATATAAATATATATATATTTATTTATTCATATATTTATTAATTCATATATTTATTTATTCATATGCTGTGTATTTATGTTATCCTACACTATTACACAATTATTAGGCTACCATCAAGGTGATGAATGAATTTATAAAGGAAATGAACATTTGCCAGGAAGCTGTTTATGCAAAGAAAGAGCTTTATTAAAACACACACACACACACAACTATATACAACGCGTATCCAAACACATGCGTATCCAAAAATTACAAGTCCGTGAACGGTCCGTTTGCTTCCTCGGGGTTGGAGGTAACTGACAGCATTCTCTCCGAGGCAGGTCTGATGTGCAGACGCCTACTGTGCGTGGCCCTGTACTTCGGCGTCGCTTCTAACCGGGACTGCAGCTTAACACAGAGTTCAGAGAGATCCGGCCTACGAAATGGCGGCGGCCATTCCAGAGTTCCACTTCCTCATCAGCTAGCACACTCTGCCTCGATTCCAGCAGCTGTAAAAAAAAAAAGAAAAAAAACAATGAATCAGCACTATGCGATGGGATGCACTGCGTATGGACACAACACATCTATCAATGCACCTGAAAAATAGTCACCAAATAAAGTCTTACTCTCTTTCTTTTCTGAATGCTTGGCAGATTCTGCGCACAACGTGTTCTCAGGCTGCGTATGTCTGAAGCTCCTGCGTACCGTCTCATAATACGTCTTACAGGCAGCTGGAAAACAATTAAATGAGAGTGGTATGAATAATAGTTGGTCACCGCCTCATTATGAGGCGAGATTAGTCTGTGAAAACAAAATGTACAGTTATGATCGGTATCCATCCGTATCTATTTCCTTTTACCGCAGAATGAAAGCATATTCTTTAACTCTTACCCTTGCTCCGGTTCATAGCGCCTGCAATTTGTCTCCGAGTTGTGAAGACGGCGTACTGCTTCCTGTGAATCACAAAAAATACACTTTAATAAAGCTTGTTCTTGCAAGGCTACTATTAGCCGTAGCTTTAGGCTAGGCTGCTATTAGCCGTAGCTTTAGTCTAGGCTGCTATTAGCCGTAGCTTTAGGCTAGGCTGCTTTTAGCTTAGCAGGCAGTAATCAAACATATATTTACCGCTAGCTTCTCTTCTTTGAGTTCGTCTCTCCCGTACAGTTGTTCGACTGTTGAACGGGGGACGTCATCCAGCCATGGATCACATACCAGCAAAATCCAAACAAAGGAACTGGTGATAAAGTTCTTCTGAGTATAGCTCCTCCAATCACATACAAGGTCATGTTATACGGAAGGACTCGCGAGATTAGCTGTGCATCATGTTTTTTTTTTGGTTTTTTTTTTTTGCTTTATTGGCCAGTCTGTGTAACAATAAAGAGTAATTCAAACATCAAACAAAGATACACAGCAGTTGGGGACATTATAACTTAAAAAAAAATGAGACATATAATGTAAAAAATAAATAAAAATAAAACAAGGGAAACAAACATATAAATAAATAAACGAATAAAATAAACATAAAATAATAATAGCTAGGGGTTTACATTGAGTTTATGGTCATTTAACTTTTTGTAGCTTCCTGTCCTAAATAGTCTTTAAGGAAACATATTAGAAGATGCAATATTGTATATGTGAGAGAGGAGCTGCTGTAAAACAATGGTTTACCACAGATTTAAAACTAGTAATAGCATAAAGAAATATGAAAATTCTAAAACAGTCTTTAGACTTATCAGCAATTACTGTGGGTAGCACAACTTGTGTTACAGAAAATAGAAGGCTTTGGAGATATGTTCTGGAGAATCTTGATTTATACCATACTACAGAACATTTCAAAAGGCTGCTGACTTTTTCTAAGTGAAACCCTGTCAGAGCTCTCCTTAGATATCAGCCCAGTTACAGTTTGCCCTGCAAAAATAATCTGCTCTCTTGAAAATCTCAAACTCTTGCCACATTTCAGGCATCGAACATAAAAAATTTTTAGTGAAGAATCAACAACTAGTTTTACCCAATCATGAAGTGTAATTAAATATATTGGATATTTTTAACTTTTTTAACAATTAAAAAACTGAAGAGTGGGGTGTGCAAAATGAATCGGCCCCTTTTACTTTCAGTGCAGCAAACTCTCCCCAGAAGTTCAGTGAGGATCTCTGAATGATCCAATGTCGACCTAAATAATACTACTGTGTTTAATCAAGTCTCCCGATAAATGCACCTGCTCTGTGATCGCCTCAGAGGTCTGTTTAAAGTGCAGAGAGCATCATGAAGAACAAGGAACACATCAGATAGGTCCGAGACACTGTTGTGGAGAAGTTTAAAGCTGGATTTGGAAACAAAAAGATTTCCCAAGCTTTAAAAATCCCAAGGAGTACTGTGCAAGGAATGCACATTTTACCTTGCTGATTCTGATTCACATTTTACCAATTGATTCTGATTAAAACAAATTTTTGAAATAAATTATATTGTGTATTTTTTACATTTGCCATTGCTAATGGCATACACAGTAATCTAGCGTACTTTAATTAAATAAATCAATTCAAGCTAAAATGTAAGAGTCTATAATTAGGTCATACTGAGCCTGATCTATTTGTACCATCTATTTGGGATATTTATTGCCACACTTTGGGCCACTTAATACCAATTTAGCATCAAATAAATGAGGCAGCCTACCTCAGCATTGTTGCTGACCTTATGTCCTTATGACCACAGTGTACCAATCTTCTGATGGCTACTTCCAGCAGGATAATGTGCCATGTTATAAAGTGAATCATCTCAGACTAATTTCTTGAAACTTTTCCACTTAAGTAATTGTGAATTGAGCATATTGTCAGACAACATTTTATTTTTTCTCTTAAATGCAAATTTTTTTTTAAATAATTACTGCTCTAAATGTATTGCTCTGTCAGCTAAAGATCTGTTTTGGTCTCTATACTTTAATTAAATAAATCAATTCAAGCTAAAATGTAAAAGGCTATACTGAGCCTGATCTCTTTGTATCAGAGATTTTCTTACCTTTTAGAAAAATGTCACTTGGGGTTAAACTCCCCCTGCAACCCTGATTTGCATTTGTATAGCTCACAGCATTTTCTTTTTCATGTTAAAGCCTCCCCTAGAATTCCATGGGGGGGGGGGCATGAGGGGAACACTGCCTAAGAAAGTCCACGTCAATTTCTGACAATTGACGGGAGTTTTCGGCGAAGCCTGCAAATTGCCGTAAACTGCCGCTAACCTGAAGTTCCACGACAATCTACAGTGCCGCATATTGACGAAAATCCCACTTTTCATGCAGTGACAAACCTCATCACTTGAGAAGGTAGGTGATGCGGACGTCATGGAAGACATTTTGTCCCGTAACGCTCGCCGTACTGTTGGGGGGGAGAAGCGGTGGGGGGGGAGATGTTCATGTTGCTGCGGTCTGCAGTCTGGACGTTAGATGTCGCTGAAAATTACACACTGTAGCTTTAAAGAGTGAATATTTTTTGTATGGTGCAGTACATTAATTAGATGCTCATTTTATGAAAACTGACACAGCTCTTAACTTATCAAATATAGATAGTAAGCAAATATTCAAATCACAGTACTGTAGATGGGATTGCAAATACTATCCTAAAAGTTCTTAAGCACAATAACACTACAGGGAATGGATGACAGAATGTATAGGAAAAGCCCCCCTCACAGAGTTTAACCAAAATATGTAAATTTTGGATGAATCTGGATTTTGCTCACATGTTTTTTCCTTCTCAAGATAGTGTTTGTTCCGCTTGACACCCAGAAAGTTAAAAATTAGCTATAGGGACATAAGCTACTGTCTGATGTATTTGTATAGAGCCCTAAAGTGGCAGGCTGTGAGGTTTGAACTGAGTACAGAACACAAGCGCTCTGCTCTAACCACTTGGCCACCACTCCCTAATATTGAAATATAATACAATCACAATATATTCCTATAACTACTAGTTTTACTTCAAACTGCAGTACAATGTCCGCGTTTGGTGTGTATTTATTCTACCATATTTTAACAGGAACATTATCGCTAATGCCAATAATTTGATGTGCACATTGTAACTTTTCCTGAGCAAAGGAAAGTTGTGCTTAAATTTAATCCAATAACTTTTGTTTAGACTGGGTTGTGGGATTGCATGTCCCAGTAGGAAACCAAGACAACCTTATCCCTAGTGACAAACGTTATCTTCTCTCTCATTCTGATTTATCTCAATTATATGCAATGCCAGTAAAGAAAATCATCCTTTAATATTCTTGATTTATCTCCATACTCCTCCTAGTGGAACAAAAAAACAACACCAAAAGAAGGCAACCAGGAGACATCCTCATTAGAATGCTAAACCACTTAAAATATCTTGTTTCAATGCAGAGGAAAAGCAGTTTTAGCTTGAGCTTTTGTAGCAGTAATGAGGAAAAGTATTTTGGTTAAAGGCCTTAAGGTTATGCCCACACAGAGCCATAGGAGCTGTACAATGGTCGCTCCCGACAAATTTCTCTGGGAGTCAAATGTCATTATGATGGCTAAGATGACACATTCAATTGGTAAAGTATTTATAAATAAAGGTGTTATAACCCTGGTGTAATGCCTATGCCACACCTGTGAGGGACATGGACGCAAGGCCACAGATGTAAAAGATTTCACATTAGCATTGGTAATATATGTATATGGTAATATATGACATGGTAACAGCAAAGAAGGAGATGTGAAAATAAATGTTTTTTATAAGAAAATCTTTGTAAAGTAGCAAAAGATAATGGTATAAAATCAAGACTGTAAATCCACACTATAATCCAGATGGTTTAAAACTTTTCCATTATGGGAATAGGTTGCAGCTGTAGTCAGTATTGTTTTCACTTGGTGTAGACAGGAGCCTTCCTAAAGTACAGTCAGTGTCCTGCACATTTTTGGATGTATTTCTTGCTAAACACATCTGAATCAAATAATCAAGTCATTAGCAGGACTCTGGAGAACTTGACTGCATGCTGAGGAGATCATTCAGCTATGTGACATTGGTGTGGAAGCAAAGACGCATCTAAAATATGCAGGCCCTTGAGGGCTGACATTTACGAAGTCTGACCTATACAACCAAAAATCATGATGCATATGCCCAAATCTGACGGCAAACCTTTAGAGGGGAGCCAAGAGTATATCTGCATTTGTGCTTTATTTCAGAATTAAAAACACAAGCATTTTTTTTTTTTTTTTGAAGTTTTCTATCTTCAAATATCTTGCCAGATTTGCATCTCATAAAAAAACTACAAAAAACAAATCAAGCATAAAAACACTTTGACACAACGTATGGACTGAAAATGTCAAAATAAGGGTGCATAGTAGTAAATTTTTTTTCTTTTTAGGTTCTTTTCTAAGCAGTTAATATTTCTTCAAATTATAATTTTTTGTGTTATTTATTTACGTTTCCTCTAAAAATGTTACTAATTTCCTTGACTATAAAGCTAAGAGAGGATCCCTTTGCAAGGTGCAATTCTTTAAGAAAAACATATCGTGTGAAACCTTGCCGTTATCTCACTGTGCAACACCTGGTTTTTGTCTTTATATTTAGGATAAGACTCCGTTCGCCTTATTTTTTCACCTGCAGCCATTTTTCATGGCAAAGTTGCTGCCTCAGGAATCTCCATTATTTATTTGGTGCTAGTACTCTGAACAGCATGATAAAGCCTTGGGAGTGTGAATCCTATATTATATGGAAAATAGATTTCAAAGAATAAAATGAAAAAAATTAATAAATAAATAATAATAATAAAAACAAAATATATATATATATATATATATATATATATATATATATATATATATATATATATATATATATCAGTTCTATATAAAATGGAATTCATCACTTTTATGTGAAAATAAAAAAATGTTACCATGAATGACACCTTATGGTAACAAAAACAAGTCAATATATGAATCCTCCATAATTGTGATGGCCAGAACCCAGGAAGATAAAATGTGTTTACGGGAATCAACAGCCGAATTCCTTTCCATGATTTGTCAATATTTAGTTGGGGAATGCAGAGTAATAAAGATGTGCTTACAGGGAGGGCGTTCTCTATGAAGGAAAAATGGAAAATGATCATTGTGACAAATAGTCCTAAGTATGTTACTGAGCAATGTTAATATGGCTGCAATCACTAAAACATACATGTATTTTTCTGTATTTTGTGCTTTCAAACAATGTGTTCTCATTTAAGGGCAATAGAGTAATACTTATGTATATTAGAGTGTGTATTTATTTATTTTGTTTTCAGTTATACCTTTGAGGAAAAGATACCTTTGATCACTTAAATAAGATTCTTGCTGATCAAAATCACACTCCTAGACCCAACTGTAATAATATATTTTCTAAATTACATTTTTGTAGCAGAGTAATTAAATTTTGTATTTATGTAGAAATATTTACACATTTCTGACATTTTTCGGGTTGATTGAAAATGTATTTATGATATCTGAAAAAAATTTCATAGTTAAAATAATACAAATGTTGACCAGTAATATTAGTAATATGGAGATCTGAAATTAATTTCAAGACATCCACAATGTTTATTCTAGATGTTGAGAACATAATTTTGTTTGAAATGGTCATTTAGACAAAGAAGAAATTGTTTATTATTAATATTAGTAGATCAATGTATCGCTTTAGGTGAAATCTTCTGGCAGCAGGTGAGGATAAAGAATAAAAATGTTGTTCTAATAGATAGAACCTGTGGATCGTCTTATGCGTCCCCCCTCATGCTGATTCAGTCGTCTGCAGACAAATGGCCATCATTAGAGGCTATCAATCCCATAGGATGGCTTCAGATTGTGCTAGTTGGCTCATTAGTTTGTCGTCATAGAGTTTACCCTAATCCTAACCCTAAATTAATTTCTTTCCCACAGCGGGATTAATGAATCTATTTATGTTTAATCTGAAAATAATTTCAGTAGTTCTTCATCTACTGTAAATATACCTAAATAAAAATAAAATGATCAGAATCTCGCTCATATTAAACAAACCAAAAGCAAGTGATCTCATGTCCTGTCACGGAGTTGTAGAATCCTCTCCCTATAAATATTTAATTGTTGGTGACAAAGTGCTAATTGTTCTTTAATACGATCCTCGGCAAATGGACATGCAATGTTTGTTTTTAAACCCAATGTGTCTAACAGACCTAGAGAATGATATATATATATATTTATATTTTTTTTTATGCACAGAACTACGACAAAAATCTTACTATATCAGAAAATAAAACAGCGTGCTTGACTGTAAAGAGCGGAGACAGAGGACACTCCGAGTTTACTGAAGAAAACCTGCTACCGACCAGGTTAGCTCAGGGGAGAATGTTAATACAGTGACTGAAACAGAGGTTGAGGAAACTCTCTTTGTGATCCAGGTTTAGATAGCTTAGAGTTTTTTGGTAAACCTGCTTCATGAAACACAGCCGTGGTGACATTGTGATATAAAGCTGTGTGCTGTTTGCATAGTTATGGTAACTGATCTTGCTGTTCTCTATAATCTGAGCTAAGGGGATGTGGTATACGAGGGGGCCCAAAATGGAGCCTTGAGGAACCCCACATACAATTTTTCTGTTCTCTGAGTTAAAGTCAAATAATACCAGCACTATAGTTCTTCTACAGTCTAAATTTTTACGGATGTCATTAAACACCTTAATCAGGGCAGTCTCAGTACTTTAACCTGGCCACATTAATACTGTGTAGAATTCTAATTAAATTACAGGAATCGATCTGGAAAGCCACATGTAGAAAGTGATTGTAAAAAGGAAGGACATTCAGTACAACTCTTCAAGCTGATTGGATATCTGCCTCCCGTGTTGACTTTTAGCCAATTAACAGAGGCAGTAGCAGCTCGATTTGTTTCACAGAATGAACTGATAAATCAAGGACGGGGGAATTAGCAAACATTTTTCCATCCACAAATTCCTTTTTCTCATTTTACAAAAAGAAATAGAGGGTATTCAATCTAAAGCCGGAATGATGTCAATGGCTGCTTTGTTTCAGCCATTGACATCATACGCGTCACTACATTTCATTGGTCCGGAACATTTTCTATATCGAGGAAAATGCATCTGCTGGCTCTTGGCAAGATATATTTTCAGGAGTTTGTCGATTCACAAGTCTTGCTACAATTAATAACATGATTGGACCCGAAACCTAACTAGAAGACATCAAAAAGCTGATCATTGTTAAGAAGATATTTAACTGATTAAAAGGAGGTTTAAGATAGTCCTGTAGTGATGCAGGACCAATTCGTCATTAAAAGCCTTAAAAAAATGTTCTGCATATTATAGCCCCTTTTAAGATTTGCATCATAATCCTTTTGTTATTCTTGAGGTTTACAACATGTAATTTTAGAAAATTACATGTATTTAATTAGGCTTTGGAATATGTTCATTTATACAGAGGAACATTAGAATCACACTATCAAAGGGGACACATTCAATATTGAACCAACACATTTGAATGTTTTTAGGGATCTTCTTTACTTCAAAAATTCAGTACCATCAGGTCAAAAGAATCCAATGTTTCTGTAAAGTTATCTGACCTAAAAGATTGAGCTGTTCTAAAATGGGCAGCTCATACCAGGTAAAATGTGTTTAATATCCACTGTACTCCCACCTGGTCCTTCAGCTTTTTTTGCTCAAGTAACATGAGGCAGTATTTTATTTGTGTTGATGGGTTCTTTCAATTCAAGGTGCATTTGTGAGCTCTTGAATAACCTGAGAGGCTGTGTTATAATGGTTCTACATAAAGAACAAATGCTGCCAGAGTCAAATGCTCATTTAATTCAACCAAAACAAACTACAAACCAATTCCATTTTACATCATCATGTTACAGATTCAAGGGATCAAGCTCTTATATGAAAAACTGGTTTTCCTCCTACTCTCCATTCATAAATTGATCGTCATATTTCTGCTGCATATTTCACCAGAGGACAATGAAGTCACACACATCATCACACAAATCTCTATTGGCAATGCCTGACAGCTAATCTAACACTTTCCTCCCTTCATTTATTTTCCCTCCTGGCTTAACAGACTGTTTTATTTTTTTTAGCTTTGTGACTTCGAGAGTACAGACCCTGCTGTATTTTATTGAGTGACTTTTCATCTCAGTTTGATGCTTTGTTTGCTAGGTCTAAGGGTGTCAGACACCTAATAAAGCCCCCAATGAGTCACATAGGTTAACTATACAGTTTAGTTTTTTTTTACAAGTTACTCTTCATAAGGTTTGATCTTCAAACAACAAGTGTTCTAGTAAGCAAAAGTAAATTGAACTTGTTGACTAAAATAAATATAACAGAAGGTGCAAACATTTTAGTTGTGCTACAGTAGCATTCATGATTAAGCAGAGTATATGCTTCATACTGGTAGGGCATGCTCATCTATTTACTGGCTTCAATTTCTTCATTTATATGTAGCAGATTAGAAAGTCTTGTGCAAACCTTTTCACAAAAAAGTCTATCACATAACCTGCAATGCTGATTTTGAGCTGCAAGATTACAATTCAAACACAGCTTCCTGTTGGGATCCCGAGGCTTTGCCCACCAGAGGGCGCCGAGGATCCTCTTGTGTTTTATGTTTTCTGTTAGGGACTGGGGTTACTGTTGGGATCTGGAGATTTACCATCTTTCTCCAGCAGAGTGCGCTGTGGGTCTCCTGGGCTGGAGCCCTCCAGCACACCTGAAGCTCATCAGCCCATCAGGAGACCTTCCTACATAAGCAGCAGCCAGACCTTCCTTCAACGCCGCAGTGTTGACCAAGTTTGGAAACCTGATCAAAGTCTGAAGCTCTGGATGAGCTTGTCTGGAAACCTGCCTGCCTGCCCAAGGAAGCCAAACCCGGAGACATCAGTCTGGATTCCTCCAACAGCTCTCAAGGAAGAGCTAGGAAACCAAGTCAAGGTCTGAAACTCACGAGTCAGAAGCTAGACGCTGCTGCCGCTGAGCTCCCTGCTGAATCTACTGTCTCTGGACCCAACCGGTTCCCCCTCTCTCAAAGGATCTGCTAGAACCTCATCTAGGTACATTCAGAAACTACCCACTCATCAATCCATCTAACTTCCTGGCTAACCAAACTCTCCATCTCTCCAGATATCAGTAATCCCAGATCCGGACCTGTAACCAGAACCAGTCCATGTTTCTCTGTGTATCTCCCGTTAATAAACATTGTTAACTTTTCCTCTGTCTCCAGTCTGGTGTTCTGCATATGGGTTAATTCCTTTAGCCATTCATGACACTTCCAGTAATGGCAAAATACCATTATGTTGAGATGCCACTGGTGAATAGCTTCTATATGGCCCAGAAGTGGCACAGATTGAAATTGTCTGCAAGATGTCTGCGTAGGACAGATTAATGCTGTGTGACTGTAGGCAATCTTTATGTAATTAAATCAAAATGAAAAACACTGACTGTTTATATAAATTTATAAAAGAGCTTTTTTAGAAGTCTGGTTATATTCAAATAGACACATAGCCTGGGAAAATTATATGCATGCAGGTCTCACAAAGGATTTATTTTTTTGTACGGTTTCTTTTTGCACAATCTGTTCTGGGTGGAGGAAAGCAGACCAATCGTTATCTGTTCTTGTTTTGGCTTCCCTACTATGATAGGACCTTATGATGAGAAATTAATGTTTCTGATATTTCCTGGAAAACAAGAGAAAAACCATCACAAACACGGCAGTTATATCATTGTGTATATAATACACTCCTGGAAGTATAGAGCTCTGAGAGATATTTAGGCCTTCTGAGATTTTGATGTGAAAGTGATTCTAAATAAAAGGCCCTTCTGCATTTGGCTTAGATAATAGAACTGTGTCTGCTTGTTTTATTAGCATGTTTTGGTGATCACTTTTCCTCTCTGACTCTTATTTGATTTATTGCTTATTCATAGCCCATACCAATAGGTTTCTTAAAAAGACCACATATATTTATCTGGCCCTCAAGTGCCAAAAAAAGCATACAATGACCTATGTGTTTTTAAAGTGTTACAGAGTGGCTTAATCTGTGATTGAATTTGGAGTAATGTTATAATACCATATGAGTGAAAGCTTTGCAAATAATCAAAACAATTTTTGGATTTGTGCAGCTGCAACCATTCCTTTTAGGCACTTGAGGATTCTGAAGTGACCCTACAGTATATAGAAATGAGTTTGTTACCCCATATATGGACAGAATCTGTATTTCCATCCAACTGAAATCGAATTTTAAGCTAACTTTTAAATGTTTGCAAAGTTGAAATGCAAATTTGCAGTGTTTCCATTTGGTTTGAGGCGAATGGACCAGGCACTGTAATGCATGTTCTTGTCATATGTCGTCATCCATGTTATGTCATCATGCACGGTTTTAATAAACAGGAAGTAGAGGCTGCAAGCACTGATTACAGATCAGTAACAGAGGAACAATTGTACCATGCCAGTATGTATGTGGCTTCCAGCCATGTTTGGAAAAAGTATTTCCATCTCCTGTTTTGCACATTAACATTTTGCTTAGGCCATCCCAAAAAAAACTGCTCAAGTAAGAGTAAACCTTTTTTTTTGTAAATTTGAGTGATTTACAATGTTTTCATTTCCATCAAGTTTTTCCAGATTAATTACTTCAAAATGTGCATTCGAAAAAGCTGATGGAAAGGCACTTTGTAACAAACTAGGAACACAAGACCCAGTATTAAAGGCGAGACAGACAGTGGGATTATTCAAAAAGCATTTTTTTTTTTAACCGGCTTTCATAGGAAACTCTGCAGCAGAGAAACACGGGTTAGTAACCATGATAATCTGATGGAGAATGACCTACCTGGTTTAATAGTGTAGTCCATGTCCAGGGAACAACATAGTATCCAGCCGGTCGGCTGCCAACAAGATACGGCGGGCGCCGCCCAGAGTGCCCCAGATGCAGAAAATATGCAGTAGTCCAAAGCCAGGTCAGGCAAACAGAGAAGAACAGGAATAGGCAGGCTCAGGGATCCAGGAGTCCAAAGAAAGTTTAGGCAAACTTTTCAGATGGGAACAGGCATGCTCAGTGCTCGAGAAGCAGAACAGGATCAGGCAATCAGACACACTCAGATACGCTAAAAACCCTTTCACCATTGAGAACAGATGGTAACAGACAGGCTCAGTGGTTGAAAGGCAGAATGGGTCAGGATCAGGATATCAGAAACACCAAGGCACTCTAAAAACACTCACCACTGGCTAGAGAGAACAAAAATAATTTCGCTCTGATGACTGGATACGAGCTCCTTATTAGAGGCAGGACTAGGTGGATCAGAAGAGAGGTAATGAGCAACCGGGCAGAGTTAAACAGGTGGAGGGATGAGTAATTAAGCCAGTCATCAGTGTCAAGATCATGACACACTTAGAGAAAGAAGAGAAACAAAAGCAAAGTGTATTTCATGCAACAAGTGTGATACAGTCTAAGTAATCTAACATTATATATACAAAAAAAAAAAAAATAAATAAATACTATCATGGGACATTGATAATTGTCTTTCCCAGTCTGCTATCCATTAAGTATACCTCACAGGACTCATACCTAAAGCACAAAACTCTGTGGAAACACTTCAGTAAACTCCAATTACGCCCCTTTGAGTTAAAGCATATGGTGATCAAAAAGTATGTTGTAACACCAAACTAATGATGGGCCTTTTCAGTTGCTCCCTTATTCGGGGGCCACTATTACAGTACAACTAAAGCTTTTTTGGAGTTCCATAATCACTCCATATCCCATGGTTTTAAAGATGAAATATAGCACAAACGATTTACCATTTTTACACCAGATCCCCTCCTTGACACAACCAGGATTCAAACCATGGTCTTTCATCTGACAGTCAAAGAGTTAAACCCATTTACCATTATGGACTGATGTGGTCTAACACTAGGCAAAAAGCAGGCTAGCATTTTATTACTATCAGCCCAGTTCACACCAAGAATATCCTTTTTCTGTCTATTTAAGGATGATTTTTGGAACACATATAGAAATTTCCAGTTAAAAAAGGCTTTACAAACAGCATCCAGGTTTCATTTGAAAGTAAAATTGAGGTTCAGGTGCCCGAATATAGTCTGGTATTACTGGGCAGCCCAGCTTAGGACCATTCGATATTATTTTAGTACTAAAGATGTCCCCCAGTGGACAGAAATGGAATCTAATTCTGTAAGTCCACCTCTTCCCCTGTTTATTTTGTCCGATACAGTAGCTAAATTAATGAAGAAAACAGTTAACCCAATGGTTAGAAATATGATTAAAGTTTGGTACGATGTAAAGAAATTTACAAAAGAGTCAGTTACATTGTCACAGTTCACTCCAATATGGGGAAACCGTGATTTCAGTCCAGGTAGATCAGATGCCGTGTTTAAACAATGGGCTCTTAATGGAATAGCCAAAGTCCAGGATTTGTATCCAGCAGGTTCAATTTATATGATGTCATTTGAAGCACTCAGGCAAAAATTTAACATACATAGAAAATACTTTTTTAAATATCTTCAACTTAGAAGTTATATCAGGACAAAACAAAGTAATGATATAACCAAACCACCAAAATCCAATTTAGAAGAAATGGCCTGCAAAGATAGCTCAAGCAAAGGTGCAATTTCAGAATTTTATAAATTAATAAGTTCAAACTCATTAGAAAATTCAGTTCTAAAATTGGATGCATGGAAGGAGGATTTAGGGATAAATTTGTCAGCGGAGGAGTGGCAGTCTGTCTGCACCAAGGCTCATAAACAAATAATTAATTCACGCTTAAGGCTTCTACAGTATAAGTGGTTAATGCGAGTTTATGTTACACCATTTAAATTAAACAGGTATAATTTTAATATACCAGACACATGCACAAAATGCTCTGACGAAAAGGGTACATTGTTTCATTGCTTCTGGGAATGCAGGGCAATTAGGATTTTTTGGAGAGAAGTAAAACAAACTATAGAACAACTAGTTTCAAAAGAAATTCCTCTGGATCCTGGTTTTTTCATTCTGGGTTTATATCCCAAAAATATTAAATATACCAAATGTGAGCAGTTATTGATCGATATATGTCTGTTACAATCTAAACGTCTAATTGCACTTTTCTGGAAGAAATCGACAGCACCAACTATCAGGCACTGGGTCAGACAAATGTTGACAACTTTACCCCTGGAACGTATAACCCATCTCCTAAAAGGAAAAGGTGATCTATTTGAAAAAATATGGGGACCCTTTATGACTTTTGTGGAAGGTATGGACTTATCTGAAGACGACGAGGACAATTAAATAACACCAGCTTGGAAATCTGGTTGATATCGGAGCCTTTGTTACCAGTTTGTGTCTTTTGCTGAAAAAAGTGTAAGAGTATTCAAATGCAGATGTGTATCTGAGAGGGTATTTGTGTGTTTTTCTTTTTGTTTTTTGTTTTTCTTTTTGGTATGGTTCTTGTATTTGTTTATACGGTATGTATAATGGTTGAAAATAATAAAAATATTGATGGAAAAAAAAAAATTGAGGTTCAGATTAAAAGCTGCCTGAACCTCTTGCACTGATTTTTATAGGCTCAGTTATGGCACAGTTTTGTTGTATGAAATTATTGTGGACCTACATTGCTTCAGAATGTTTTGCATCAGGTTATTTTGAATGTAGCTGTTAATTTTTTAATCTTTCGAAATGTTATATTTTTAAGTAGTACTATGAGATATTTTTTACAAAGTGCATTATAAAACATTATTTGTTATTATAACAATAAGATATATTTTTTGTTATTCTTATCATTAGTTTCTTCATTCTACTGCTTGGTGCTTCAGTCTTTTACAGACACTCGGTCGCTCTAAACTACCTGTAGCACACACAAGTGTCTTTCCTTAGGTGATGCAACACAAAAACTTTTTCTATTATCAGTTTCGCACAAAATGTTTGTAGATGACCCACTTAGGCCCCTATAGTACTCTACTTTACTCAAACTGGTTGTAAGGGCCAAGAGTGCAGTGTGAATAAAAAAAAAAAATATATGTCACCAAATCCAGGACAATTTATCTATAAGTGTCAAGCATGCATACTTTTCTTTTTGTGAGTGTTTTATTTCTTTTTCAGGTAGCAAGTGTCTTTGCGTTTTTTGCTATGATATTCTCATCTCTTGCTTCAGGCAAAGACAGCAGAGCACGAAATATACACCTACATGCATCATTTCAGCTGCAGCCCCTTGGTGACAAGTACATTCCCACAAACATTATCTAATCCAATATTGCCTTTAAAAAAAAAGCAAGACTGGTAAAAAAAATAATAATAATAAATTGGTAGCATAACATTAAAAAAAAATCCAAGCAGAATTTCTAATGAGCTTCATGACATAAACGTAACCTCAGTGGCTCAATAATTTATTTATTTTGGGTTTTTTGAACCAGCCTGATTGAGCCTCTTCAGTATGATACATTTTTTTTCTTAAAGAGTTGCTATTACTTACTTATTGGAGCAGTTTACATAAAAAAAAAGATGAGACAGAAAGCATGCATCTGCTAATGGCCCTTTTTCCATTTGTACCAACTCAGGGCATTTTAACATCACCTGGCTTGCTTTTCCAAATTCATCACTGGTGAAATTTTTCATGCACCATTGATTCTTTTGGTGATTTCATGGATGCAGTTCAAACTGTGCCACATTGTGCTGAAAATATTATATCACAATATCCTTGGTCCCTAATTTGCTACCGGGGGAAGTAGCAGTTGCAGCTATATTAAAAACAGCTAATATCTTGACCTGATAAAAATCACTCTACATTGGTCTCATTTTGCTTATAACCATCCATCTATCCATTTTCTGTCATGCTTATCCCTGCTGGGGTCGTGAGGGGTGCTAGTGCCTATCTCCAGCTGTCTACGGGCGAGAGGCGGGGTACAACCTGTCTGTCGCAGGGCAACACAGAGACAAACAACCAACACACACTCACACCTAAGGAGAATTTAAAGAAGCCAATTGATCTAATATTCATGTTTTTGGACTGTGGGAGGCATCTGGAGTACCTGGAGAGAACCCACGCATGCTCAGGGAGGGCATGCAAACTCCATGCAGAAAGACCCCAGGCCAGGAATTGAACACAGAACCTTCTGGCTGCAAGGGGTCATCATTGCTGTCCAGTGTCTGTGTCACATTTGAATGGTTGGGCTGTCTTGCTGTGATGAATGTGAGCTCATACAATAAAGAGTTGTGATTTCACTAGTGAGGATGTCATAATGAATGTTGTCCAAGTGCAGCTGCATACAGAATAAAACTTTGCAGTTTTAAAAGCTCTCTGGGCTCTTCTTGCAATTCAATGTTGTGAAGAGTTCAAATATAATGAGGAGAGGGAGCCTTCCCATCATTGCTATGTCAAGTCTGCATCAGCACTTGTTTAGGATATCCTGGTGACAACTATATGCTTATCTAAACATTAATAAAATATTTAGTGTAGTTATAAATAAAAAGAAAAAGAAAACCATTTTAAAAGTCACCTTTACCTTTCTTTAGAAGCAAGGAATTTAGATAATAAGGGATAAACCTTACCTTTTTGTGAATGATAGAAATTGCAAAATAAAAATATCAGATAAAATGTACCCTAACATTCAGAGCTGTACATCTTAATCGGCACATTTGCAAGAAAGCAAATGCTCTGCTGCACCATTAAGAAAAAGACCACCTTGTAACAAGAAATAAGTAAAAATTCTTAAATGTAACTGTATAAAAGCATTATACTATACAGCTATTTTGATATTCCATCCTTTCACTGCTATTTTGATTCCATACCCTTTTGGGTAAGTGTTATAAAAACTGAACTTGTTATTTTGTGTTAAAGTCCTTTTTTAAGAAAAATGCACACATAACACCAATTTTTGTAGATAATGAAACTATAAGTATAATAAATCAATCAAAATTACTTTGATTGTTTTTTTTATAACATATCCCTGGGTATTTTGAATCTCACCGGGGAAGAAAGCATAAGAGCCTAGGCGCCATCTTTCTGTGCTCTAAATACACCGTCTCAACTTTTTATAAATGCGCAGTATTTATCATTTGGTATTCTACCTCAAAAACCCTCAGTGCATCTTTGAGAGAAGAAGAGGGAAATGGCAAAGGGAGTTCTGGAATAAATTATTTTCAGACAAATCTTTTATTTCAATACAGAGCACAGAAAACAAGTGTGCCAGCTCCCCCAGTAATACGAGAGGTACTTTTATTTTTTCCGCCCTTTGTTTTTCAGTGGGAAAATGAAAATAGAAGTTGCTAAATAAGGCCCATCCCATTCCTTAACTCTCCAGTGAACTTTAGCTGTCTTCTTCCTAAACTGGAAACAAAACTCTCAAAAATAGATCATTAGATTTTGTTGGTTTCAATAGGTTGTGCATCTGTGGCCCCTGTATCCATGATTATTAGTGACAAAATCCAGGTACTAGGATAGCAAGGGGAAACCTTCATGTGTCTTTTTTTGTAGTTTTAGTTTTTTTTTAGACAAAATTCATCGTATACTTTAAATTTCATGAATGCTGTACTTCCATTATTTAATCCTTGTTTCTTTCAGCTGTGTTTTATCTAGGAACAGTCATAAAACACAGAAGTCACGTCAATAAATAATGTAATTGAACAAAAGAGTAGAAACATTTCATATTTCTAGGGAATTCGCAATTAATGTGAAATACATTTGCTTTATAAATGGATTATTTTGAAAGTTTATGGTTTATGTTTATTTTATTAAAATCTGTTCCTTCTACCTAACTGATCCTTCTACTTAGAATATATTTCTTTGAGTATTTTAGTGTTGCTCCTGCTTATTCTTAAGCGGTGTATCACTGGTATTTGGAAGAGAGGTAGTTCTGGAGTTCAAGGTATAGAGGACGATCTTTTATTTCCGTGTGGATCATCTAAATAAGTGGTCCCCCTAGATGTCAATCATTCTCGTTATATGTTTATTAAAGGCCATCCTACGTGCTCACTTGTGCTATCTGTTTGTGCGCATGCGCACTTTCAGCCGTAGGTGTTTGAAGTGCTACGGCTTCAGACAGTCATTGAAGCTCACCTTTCTCACTGCGGTTCTTTGAAAATGGCCAAGGGTAGTGAGAGAAAATGTCTACAAAGTGTATGAGAAGAAAAGAAAGGCCTACGAGGAGGCAGATATATCTCCTGGCAAAGCATTATTGCTGTCACAGTGGCACACTGTCGCCTTAGGCTGTCACTACCGACAACGGCGACTAATAAAAAAGATTGCACTGCGCAGTGGAGGAGGAGTTACATGCTAACAGGGAGCTAAAAGCAGTGATCATCGGTCCGAACTGTAAGTTAACTGAGTTCGCGATAAACTCCACTCTATATAGTCCACCACACTCTATATAGTGATTGAGAGATTCAGGGATTAGAGTTGAGGTTCGGGCACGGTAAGTGATGATCGATGAGAATATCAACTTTTAAACACAGTTCACACTGTGCACGAGGAGAAATTGGCTTGTGCATGCTCTCGCACGCATTTTATAGGCGTTCTCTCTCAGGAATGAGTACAGGGTTGTGCATGTGACTTTTTATTTTAAAGTGGAGAGAGCAGGTCTTTTAAAAAAGTCGTGAAAATCCTCCACAATATCTTTAGGGCATATTAGAAGAGAAACTTGAATCGAATGAGAGTCCGGTCAATTACTTTTTACATTGGTAAATAGTTACACTGATGCAAAATTCACTCTATGAATTTCTGCTTGTAAATATGAACACTTAAATTATCACCATAGTTATCACAGTTGAGCCATGCTGCATGGCTTTCAGTGTCAACTTCTCTGCTTTGCTCAGAAAGTGAATATGTGATGCTAAAAAAGTGGAGGGTATTGCACAAAACATTTGTAACACGATAGAATAAGACTTGCCCCTTGTTGCACAGTCAACATTCAGGTGCATAAGTGACTGCATATTTGCGTATGCACTTCAAAGATATGACCATCATAAGACAGGAGAGGAAGAAAACAACAACCAATAAACCAGAAATTGTCAAAGGGGTATTTAGTTTAGCTTGGTTAACCATTCTTTGACTTGGTATGATTAGTTTTAAAAAGTGAACATTAAACCCAGCTAACATTTCTTTGTGTCATTTATCAAATTTGTAAGATCGAGACAATATTTTTGCCAAAGGATGAAGTGGTTAATACTCTAAAGAGGTTTAGAAGTGGCTTTAAAAAAAGCTGCTTTAATTTTGCCCTAGAGGGACTGTTTCATCATCCTACCAACACTGGACTGCTGATCCCTTCTCTCCCCCGCCCCATCACTCTGTCTGCCCAGCAGGCTGCTCTGAACCCTTGCTGCACTTCTTCTATCTCCCACAGTTAGCCTGTAGAGGCTAGCTCTGGCCAGCCGTAGCCTCTCCACCCTCTGTCTTCCTGGCTGGCTTTTACGATGCACTGCTTTCCTATTCCCAGCCAACCGCAGCCCTGCTCCACCGCCTTCAGTGTTCTGTCTGACCAGTTGACTCTTTCGATCTCCTGCTGCGGTCCTTCAATCTTCTGCAGTTAGCCTGTATTTCTAGCCCGGGTTGGCTGTAGCCTCTTCTCTGATCTACGGCTGTGCTTATACACTTTCCTCCTAATTTCCCCGGCAATGTCCTCCGATCTCGCACTGTGGCTCCTAAGCTCCTGAGGGGGGCATGGCTGGCAGCCTCTTTATGTTTCTGGTGCTCTCTGCTGTTGTTCTTGTACATATTTCTTGCTGCTCCTTTCTGAGCTCCAAAACACTATCTAACATATATGTCTAAGTCAATGGCTTTGTTTACCTTTCAAAAGTAAAAAAAGACTAAAAAAACAAACTGCGAGTTGCTCCGTAAAATCCCTGTCCTTCATGTTTTCTGTTGAATTGTCTCTTGTCTTTCCCCTGCAATTCAGCATCTGAAATTTGTTATTTTAAAGGTATACATTCATAACCCCTATCCGTTGTCATGTTCATTAGCACTACATGCAAATCCCCTTTCCTCCAGGGGACATGCCAAGTTTAGGGGTAGGGCTAGGGAGTGTTTTGGATTGGGCGAAACTCTTTTCCACCACTAATTGTTGGATTACTCAGACAAAGATATATAAACTTTTGTTTTTACTTTATGTGAAGAGCTTTTTTTCATTCGGGAGAGGCTTGTAGTAGAGACACTTCTCCACATGGAGAGGAACCAACTGAGGTGGCTTGGACATTGTTGGATGTCACATGCAAATCATTGGCAGAAGGAAAGCCTGCTCTGCGATTATATGTTTAGATAGTGTTTTAAAATGGATTTTAGTTCATCAAGTTCAGATGTGAACAGATTTGAACACCTGCCCCTATTAGGTTTTTTGTTCCTACCTTATTTAAGCTTGCTGAAAGAAGGCAAGACTGAAAATGAGATTCCATTGTTCTCCAGTAAAGCACATCTACCCTGCCAGGTGGCTCTTGATAGCACTGAATGCTGCATCAATCAGTGATGTACAACAGTTTATCTAGGAACATTTCAGAACCCGCCTTATTCTTCCACCTGGGGTTCTAGCACAAGCTGAAATATTGATGGCCAACAGGTGCATCGTTAATGCTAAATGATGCATAACCTCGATCAATTCAACCTTACACTGCATTTAGAAGGTGATCTTTGCCTCAAGTAGATTTTATTTATGTCTTATAAACTCTGAATTGCTGAAATTATCATTTTCTTTATATAATGAGGCAATAATATTATTTCTATTGCACAGGGAGGAAGAAATCCTACTTTTCAGTGCCTCTATCAGTAAAAGTACTGCAGTGATGCAGATGTTTTATAGAGCAAAATGGTTGGTTTGGTAAAGTGCATGTGTCTGTTTTTTCTGCTAGTGTGTATGCTCTGAGCATATCTTCTGCATTGTTTATATGCAAGATGCATGTGTATCTGTGTGTGTGTGTGTGAAGGTGTGAAAGATTTTGTGATACCTGGCATTGTTGATACCTCTGTTTATTTGGCTCCAGGCTTTCAGACTGTCAGTGCGAGAGCTGTGTAGTGAAACATAACATGCTGTCATCTCTGTAACAAGTCTAGCCGCTGGGACTTAACACACACCTCCATGAGACATGATGCTGTGGTGTAGCCTCAAACTCTTCAGGTTTGGGCTTAAGCATTTGACGCTTAGGACCACAGCTGCTCTTGAGATGTTGAAAACCAACCAAAAACATATCTGTTAAAGTATTATTATTTTTGTTGTTATATTTTAAGCTTAATGACACTCCATCAGTTTTGTCAAAATATGTTACATGCCACAATTGTGAAAAGATAGCATTCAAATATCTGCTCATTACCCACAGTGGGAGGGATAAGGCTTCACATAGACTGATATCTGGAGATGCCTCTGATATCGTACAGAAGGAAGGAAAAAAGGAAAAAAAGCTTGCTGTCTTTGAGGTTTTCTCTTCAGTTCTAAGCCAGCTTTCATGTTGTTTGTCTCTGCCCATCTGTTGTCTAAACACCATGCTCCTCGAGGCACATCAGGCCTGGTCTGTAAGCTGTTACAGACGGGAAGTCAAGCGCCTCTTTCAATTACTCTCACATTGGCTTGGACCTCCCTCTGGACAGGCCAGGCCCAGTGTCAATCCTGCCCATAATGAGAGAAGATCTCTCCCTACGGAGAAAGTGTCTCTTTGGGTTTATGTTATGTGTCCTCTTGCTCTAACTCGACAAATTGAAAAGGGGAAGGGGACTATGTGTTTGACCACACCAGTGCAAAAGAGATTTTAGTGGGATGATGTTGTTTTATGTGTCATTTTGACAATTTTTAAGACAAACTTTCATAAAATTTGCAATAATGTGATTTTTTTTATCCTGTACCAAATAGTTTCTATTTTGTAGCATAAAAATGTCATTGAGTAAAGTTTTACATTTTCAAAATGGTATTTTTATAGTAATGTAAAAAAATAATCATTAACGACAGAAAAATGTTAGGATAATTAATTAACAGGAGAACTTTAGCGACTACAACTAGCTTCTAGTGACGGGTTTATCTTGAAGTGAGTCTTTGGAAAATCGTTTTACTTTTACTACAATAAATATTTCTCAAGCCTAAGTTGTCTTTGTTTAGGTATTCATATCCAGACTTAGATTTTGGCTATTAAGAGGTGGAATCTTTGGTACAGTATGCTATGGATCACTTCCCAACACAAATGCAGCTAAGACTATAATAATTATGTTAGATTATGCAAAAATGACTGCATAATCTAAACAGAATTTACAGATGTATCACTTACTGTAAACTGTAATATTTTAAAGAGGCAAAGCTTTTCCATATCATTAACTATTATTGGCATATTATTTTACTGAAATGCTTTGTAAGTTTTGTGACAAATGAAACAGGATTCACATCTTCTAAAACTGTCATGATCTGGCCTGTTTGCTCTCCCTTAATTAGTCATTAATTCACCTGTCGTTTTCTCTCCCTGCCTCAATTATAATTTATTCTTCTCACCTGTTTCCTCTTGGTTATATTCAGTTCAGCCTGAGCATTCAGGGCAATATCATTTCTTGTCTTTCTGTCTGTCTGTCTGTTCAGTTTTAGTTCATGGTTCATGTCCTGGATCCTAGCAGCCAGTGGAAAGAGGGTTTTTGTGTTTGTCTCGTCTCCCGATCGTCCACTGTTCCTCCCCCGTGGAGTCCTGTGGGTTTTTGGCTCAATATGTGGGGAGGTTCAGTTTTTATCCAGTAAGCCTGGCTCCAGGGAGGATGCCTAAAAGTCTGGATCTTGCCACCTGTTACTGTTCTTGCCTGATCGGGATCCTGCCTGTTCTGTCTGTCCCTGTCTGTTCTGGATCCCTGACCAGGATCGGCTTCCAGCATGACCTCTGGGACTGCAGCACTTGGGGACATTCTTGGTCTGGACTGTTAAACCAGGTGAGTGACCAACTCAGATAATCTTCTGTCAGATGATCGTGGTCACTTACCTGTGTTTCTCCCACTACAGAGTGTCTGAGATTGGGCAGTGCCCCGCCCCCCGCCTGCAGTGTCCGCCAGCCACAACTCTGCTTTTTTTTTTTTTGTTTATTAAATGTTTTGAACTTCCCTACTGACTGTCTCTCCTTGAATACTGGGTCCCTCTGTCCTCGTTTCATGACAAAAACAGTCCTCTTTTTGCTCAGCCCACTGAACATATCCACACATTATTGAGTATCACCTGTATAACTTTTAGCCTTTGGATTATTTTTGGTCAGCAAGGGTTTTAATATTTGCACTCTCGCATGAATGTTATTCCCACCCTGTCTTGTTAACCTCTTAAAACCCAACAGGGACCTTAAGTGGGGGTAATAATTCAGAATGCATAAAATTCCACTGGTAAAATTTTTACCAGTGGGTGGAGCCATTGCGCGCAGCTCCAAGTTGACACCAAAAGTTCCAAACCCCACAGCTCTGGAACTGTTATAGCTACATTTCTGTAATTTTCTGCATTTGTGGTTGACAGGATGCAGAACAAATATAATACAATGAAACCTGCTTTTTCTCAAGAATGTCTTTATTACTGCTGTTCAAAAAAGACCTATCATTTCCTAGAATAAAAAAACTACTTTGAGTCATGTTTGAACTGATGTAGCTTGGTCTGTGTTCTACTCACCCATTTATATATTCAGATACTAGAGGGTGTTAGCTTTCAAATTATGTATTGCACATGTAATTTGGGCGTACAGTTCCTAAGTTATTTGCTTTTCCATTTGGGTATGCAAAATAGACGAGGATTACCCAAAATGAGGCTTCTAACCATAACAGAGACTTTTTAATTCAACACTGTTATAAGTTCACTTGAGACCAGTGTGCCACGTTTGATTTCAAACCTGCTTGCTGTGCGCGTTCGGCAACATCTTCACACAGCTGGCCTGATCCCTGCTAGCTTGACTTTAGCTGTACACTTGGCTCACCCTGTGCTAGTTTTGTTTCGTCTCTGCACTCCTACACATATGTACTGTAAATGAACCACACCCCAGACATCAAAAACAGGCATATTTCATATGAAAACAACCAATAAAAACCAGTAAATCAAAATCTGCTAGTTTAGATGCAGTATTTTGAGGGTGTGAAGAGAGTTAGTCAGAGTGGTGCAGAAAAGGCATGGGCGCACAGCTAGTAGAGCATAGTTTAGTGCACCTCAGACACGTGCTCGATTGGATGTGAGATTCAATACTGTACAACGTTCTCACTGCTTATGCAGACTGATGACCACCACCTCATTGTTGGTAATCTCTGTGAGCAGGTGTTTTACTGTAGTGCATTGGTGTTGTTGGTACTTTGGAAAGTAGGGTTGTATTAGCAATGCAAATAGCAACTTGTAAATAGAGTGTGCACGAGAAGAAATGGGCTCATGCATGCTCACACACACATTTAATAGGTGTTCCCTCTCGGGAACGGATACAGGGTTTTGCATGCGATTTTAATTTTTGTTTTAAGTGGAGAGGGCGTTTCCAAAAATATATACTTTTCAATTAGAGGAGTGATTACAAATACTGTAAACCACATATACTATGAAAACAACATTAAAGTTGGAATTGGAATTTTGAAGAAAACTGAGGACTTTGACTGAAAATTTAAATAAGCAGGATTTACAGGTCCCTTTTTACTTGCTCTCTGCCATGATTTTAGTGCTGCTCTGTTTGTGCTCACTCTCCCTCTCCTGTTGATTACTGATTGTTCCCACCTGGGCTGCTCCCTATATATATTTATTTTGATTATTAGTCTCCCATTTACTATCTGGACATATTGACAGTTTTAACAATTATATACATAAAAAATAAATGTTTACAAAAGTTATCAACTGCACCTTTAATCAGTGGATTGGTTTACCTTCGCTTTTTAAACTAATGAGCAAGAAAATATTTCTGAAAACTTCTTTTTCTGGGGGCTTTTTTATCATCTGAAGCTAAATTTGGTGTAATTATGTGAAACATTTAGATGTGACAATATATCAACAAGATAAATCTGTAAGGGGGAAATATTTTTAATGGTACACTGTTTCCTATTTCCCATCATTCATGTGACCTCAATCTCTTACCAGCTAAGTTCAAATGTTTTGACAATTGACATTTTCTTGAACTGAGCAAACTGGTAATTTGCCTGCCAGCTAGTTCTCTGTTGTTGCTGGCCAGAATAATAACACATATCACTCAACCCTTTACTGCAAACTAAAACTAAACTTTTTTTTCTCTTCCCGAGGGAGTGTGTGTTATGTGTTTGTCCGTGTTAAAGCTTGGGGTGCAACTGTGTGTTTGCATTTCCCAGCCAGACAGCTGCACGCCAGCCCAGTGTGAAGGTCAGGGTACAGCACGGCTAGCAGCAGAAGATGTCACACCAGGACAGGCCATGGCAGCCATGCACAAAATTGCCTCAACAGATCACAGACCTCCACCCATCTGCTGTGACGCCAGATTGGGGGGTTGCAGAAGGTTGATTTTGGTGGTCGAGCTAATAGCTCTCAGTGAGATTCACCTCGCCCGCATAAACAGATTTGTACAGTAAATGTCTTTTCTCTCTCCTGACTCAGTTGGGAATTATTGCCATTTTTTTTCCAAATACTCAGTGACTCTTACTGTAGCACTATTTTTTATTTTTATTTTAGTGTTCTTTCAACCAGTCTCTTAACATTATAGGTATAGGCATGATATTGTCAGAATATAGAAGTCCTTTTCCTCCCACATGTGTAAAATTACCAGCTTGGGTTTTTTCTAGGCAGCAATGCAACAACAGCCCTGAAAGAAAAATCACAGGTGGACCTCCTTTACTTTATTGTTGAAAGAGGTAAGCAGTAGGAATTGTACTAAGCATGGAAGTTGTGATATTTGTTTGATTTAATTATTTATTTTTAACATTCTTATTCCATAACGAGATAGAAGAATTTTGCTTTTGGGCTCTAATTCTTTCATGCTCAAAAAAATTGGCAAAGATAACATTAGTAAATCCCCAATCTTATTCTTAATAATGATTTTATTTAATCCCGATTTTCTGGTAGGGAGCAAGGTTCCATGATTTAACTAATTAAGGTCCTAAAGATGTAAAATGATTAATGATGTAACGATTGATCATTTACTTGATGCATCAATTCTATTCCTGCAATCCAACCACATCGATCTCGACTCGTCAATTTGTTAATAAAATCAACATTAACAAGTCTGAGATCGTTTTTTAAAGTTAGTTGATATTAGGAAATTACACCTTGACACTCAGTATTTTTTCTTTTTAGATGTTTTTGATGTGACCATTTTTTTTATTATAAACACGTTAAACTTAACCGATTAAGTCTTATCTCTCTGATGTTATAACCATGCGCAAGCATCACAGGCTTTAAAATAGCAAGGGTAATGGAGGAGAAGTCAAAGAGCCAGAGATTACTAACATTTATTAACTAGCCACTGTAGCCGCTGGCACCATTCCTGCTGCAACAGCATCAAGGTAAAGTTAGCGGTTAGCTGGTTTGCTCAGTTGAAGATTTCAAAACCTTTGCCAGATTATGTGGATCAGCAGATGCTTTTAAAGGAAAACATCTTGAATTTGGGATCGAATAATTCTAAATGAATCAAAATTGTATATGAATCAAATCGGAAACCATGAATCTGACTAATTGAATTAATTTCAATGTTTCTACATCAATGGAAGATGACTGCAAAATTAGTGATTCACAGATTCTTAGAAATGGCTTAACACTCTTGCCAACCATCGGATGTCAATTTGTTTTTTATAATGTGCTGAATTTCGTTTCATTGCTGTTTCATTGCTTTTTGAGACCTTGTAGCACTGTAGGGTGAATGCATAGATTGCAGCATGGAGGGGTTTTTATTGTGAACCTACGGGAGCAGGACATAAACACTGTAGAAATTATCAGAATGAGTTATTTCAAGTGGTAGGGGTAACCAACACAGAACAATGAGCTAAAGAACACGGCAAGCTTACAAGCAAAGAAACACCCGATTACCACCCGATTACCACAAAAATTGCCCAAAACCTGCATGCATACTTTTAAATATGACACAGAGTTGCAAGGGCTCCAAATTATACATAAGTTATCAGTTAAGGAAAGAATCTGGGGGAAATTTTAAACAGCAAAGACAATTAAGAGGAGGGGATGGCCTAGTGGTTAGAGCAGTGCCCTTGTGCTCTGAGAAGGTTGCAAGTACCTTGTTCGATCCCCTAACCTACTCTCTGGGTCCCTCAGCAAGACCCATAGCCACACACTGCTCCCCTGGTGTCACACAATGGCAGCCCACTGCTCCCCAAGGTGATGGGTTAAATGCAGAGGGGAATTTCTCTTGTGAGAGATCAATAAAGTTTTATTATTATTAAAAATGAGATAATGGATTTACAACCCTCTTGTTATTTTGTTATTTCTTAATGGAAGAAGAGGCAGACTATGGTCTTTAAGGCTTCCAAGATGTTGGACTAAACACTGAATGGGCTCCAGCTGTAGAACACAGTTGTTTCTTTTATAGGAACAAGTCTTATTAACATATGAGTTATGGTGTCCTGAAACTACAGTTGAACTTTTGCTGCAGTTCTGAAAGTTAAGATTGATACAAAAATACTGAGCATTCGCACTGGAGATTTCTCCTCTGCAAATGCAGGACCAACTGCTGAACTCCATTGTTCCCCAAGCCATCAAGCTGTACAACTCCTCACTCGGAGGAAGGAGGAGGTGATAGGAAGAGGGACAAGGGTAAGCAGCCCCCTCCTTGGACATATTGTGCAAAGCATTACTTATTGTCACTCATGTGCAATATTCCTCTTCCTCCCTGTGCAATAACACATGCCAACTACTGTTTAGTCTGTATAATTTTTATTTATTTATATGGTCAGCACATTTCTGCAGTACAAATGCAGTAATCCAAGTCAGCTACTGTTAGTCTGTCCTTTTGCTCTCTGCTGTGCAGATATTTTTATATCTGAAGGAAACATTTTCCAGGACATTGCAACTTTTTTATGCTGTTTGTACTATATAAAATATAGTATATTTATATTTTCCTATTTTAATCTTAAGGCATGTTGCTTTAACTCTGCCCTTTGTACTCTATATAAGCTACTGGAACCAGAATTTCCCTGAAAGAGTAATCCCAAGGGAAAAAATAAAGTTGATTCTCTAAGTTCACTATACACACTAAGTACAGTGCTGGCAGCATTGTAGTCTGGGATTCTTTTTGTCTTTTTATATTAAGATAGGAATAAAAATGTTGATTTGTTGGAAAAAGTCTATTTTCAAATCTCGATGAGAAAAGTTTGAGGACAATAAACGATACAGAGAATAAAGAAAGTGAGGAGTTGTTTTTTTAATCCTTAGGGGAATTGCCAAACACCCTATACTGAATTGAGAGTACTGTATCAAAATATGTAACTGTAATTCTGCCGTGCATTTTAAGTCAGAGAGGTGTGAATGCAATCATTATGTTACACAGGAATCAGAAGAGACCTTGTTACACTGAACACCATACAGAAAAACTAAAGTTCATAATGTGATCAAGGTTTGTGCCAAAGTCTAATTACTTTCACAGTGTGAAAATTATAAAACTGCTGACCTGTTGGAGAATTTGATGGCTTTCAGTCACACTGCATAGAATATGCAACATGATTATATACAGCACTGAGATTGGACGTGGGCCTGAAGAGAAAGTCTGTTGGCAAACGCCTTTCTGTCTGCAATTTCTATTTCTGTTTCCGTTGCTTGTGGCTGATGTGTCCCATCTTGGAGGAGTCAATCTTTCTCACAAAGGAGGAGTCTGCCTTCCCAGGGGACATCGTTTATTCATGTATCAGATTTATTTTTTGCTGTCATGGCCTCCCAGGATCCGCACCGCATTTATTACAGCAGGGTAAAGAAAACTGAATTCATGTGGTGAAGCCCACGTGTATTGTGCAACTGGGGTGTAGCGTGGAGGTCTCCTCCCTCCATACCAACAGGCAGAGTTTGTGAATCAAGGCAGAATTTTGCTGTTTAAAATAAACCTGAAAGTTTGCTAAATAAAAAAAAAGAACTTTTTAGTTTGATGAAGAAAATATGAATATTTAATGTCATAACATTTGTGTGTGCTTGTACCATTCTTTGTTCTTGCATTTTGTTGAGTATGGAATTATTTTAGAAAGAATTTAAGGAAAAAATCTAGAGGTTTTCAAATAGAAGTTTCATATAAGCATGAAATGAAGGTAGACATTCAACCATTATCAATCGTAATGTTATTCCATGCTAGATGATTTTTAGAATTTCAAGTATCTTCAAGGGAAAAGGTAGAAAGTAATTGACTTCTCTAAATGCACCAATTTCACACCTTAAATTATCTCCGTTGGGTATACTTTAAACTAATCCCTGCAGCTTTTCCTAAAGTGCTGCGTATTCATATTAAAATATTTAAAAGCAAATCCACTCATAGACATAATTTACCAATAATCAAGATAAAACTTATCTTGATTTATTGGTAAATTATTCATGGATTAAAAAAAAACATAATTTATAAAAATTTAATTCCATTTATATGAAATAAATGAATATATTAAAGAAATATTTCAAGGAGGTTGTTGGGATCCAGAGGCTTGCCCTCCAGAGGGCGCCGAGGACCCCTTCCTGTTTTTATGTTTTTTCTGTTGGGATCTGGGGTACTGTTGGGATCTGGAGATCTGCCACCTGTCTCCAGCAGAGAGCGCTATGGGTCTCCTGAGCTGGAGCCTCCTGCACACCTGAGGATCATCAGGAGACCTACATAAGCAGCAGCCAAACCTGTCTTCAGCGCCGGAGTGTTGACCAGTTTTGGTTAGCGGAACCTGAGCCACAGCTTGAACTTTAATCTCTGTCTGCTCTAGAGAGCAACCTGATCCTAACCAGTCTCTGTCCTCTCTGCTCACAGGAAAACCCGACTGAACTCAGTAGCTCTGGAGGAGCTTATGTTTGGAAACCTGCCTGCCTGCCCAGAGAAGCCAAACCTGAAGATCCTCAGTCTGAATCTCCCAACTAGTTCTCAGGAGAGAACTAGAAGGACAACTCAAGGTCTGAATCTCACTAGCCTGAAGCTAAGCTCTGCCGCTGCTGAACTCTCTCCTGGAACCACAGTCTCTGGACCCAACCGGTTCCCTCTCTCCACTGATCAGTCTGAACCTCATCAGGTACAAACCAGAATCAAGACGCTATCAAACCATCGCTGCTACCTGGCTAACCAAACAATCCATCTCTGCAGATTTCTCTGTGAAACCAAGTCCCGGACCAGTACCAGAACCATTGCTTTGTTTACTCTGTTTGTGCCACTCTTTAATAAACTGTTAAACTTTTACCCTGCTTCGTGTGGTGTTCTGCATGTGGGTTTAATCACAGAGACCCATCATGACAGAACACCACACAAAGCAAGGTAAAAGTTTAACAGTTTATTAAAGAGTGGCACAAACAGACTAAACAAAGCACTGGTTCTGGTACTGGTCCGGGACTTGGTTTCACAGAGAAATCTGCAGAGATGGATTGTTTGGTTAGCCAGGTAGCAGCGATGGTTTGATAGCGTTTTGATTCTGGTTTGTACCTGATGAGGTTCAGACTGATCAGTGGAGAGAGGGAACCGGTTGGGTCCAGAGACTGTGGTTCCAGCAGAGAGTTCAGCAGCGGCAGAGCTTAGCTTCAGGCTAGCGAGATTCAGACCTTGAGTTGTCCTTCTAGTTCTCTCCTGAGAACTAGTTGGGAGATTCAGACTGAGGATCTTCAGGTTTGGCTTCTCTGGGCAGGCAGGCAGGTTTCAGAACATAAGCTCCTCCGGAGCTACTGAGTTCAGTCGGGTTTTCCTGTGAGCAGAGAGGACAGAGACTGGTTAGGATCAGGTTGCTCTCTAGAGCAGACAGAGATAAAAGTTCAAGCTCTGGCTCAGGTTCCGCTAACCAAAACTGGTCAACACTCCGGCGCTGAAGACAGGTCTGGCTGCTGCTTATGTAGGAGGTCTCCTGATGGGCTGATGATCCTCAGGTGTGCTGGAGGCTCCAGCCCAGGAGACCCACAGCACTCTCTGCTGGAGACAGGTGGCAGATCTCCAGATCCCAACAGTAACCCAGATCCCAACAGAAAAAGCATAAAAACAGGAAGGGATCCTCGGCGCCCTCTGGAGGGCAAGCCTCTGGATCCCAATAAGGGGTTGTTTGGAGTCTGCTCATTTTTCATATTTGAGAATATAGCAGTTGTTCAACCGGGCTTTGTAAGGCTGGTGAAGACTGTATTTATTAAAGG
The DNA here is from genome assembly GCA_030533445.1 of Cyprinodon diabolis. Lineage (NCBI taxonomy): Eukaryota > Metazoa > Chordata > Actinopteri > Cyprinodontiformes > Cyprinodontidae > Cyprinodon > Cyprinodon diabolis. Next base: position 34,932,551 of record CM060064.1, on the reverse strand, counting down.
ACAACACTGTGGAATTTCCAGTACTAGTGTGGTTGTGAGTTTTTGACCGTCCTCTCCTTCCTTAAATGCAATCCTAAGCATTACAGGTGCTGGTCATAAAATTAGAATATCATGAAAAAGTAGATTGATTTCAGTAATTCCATTTAAAAAGTGAAACTTGTATATTATATTCATACATTACATACAAACTCATATATTTCAGATGTTTATTTTGTTTAATTTTGATGATTACAAATGACAACAAATGAAAATCTCAAATTCATCATATCAGAAAATTAGAATATTACTTAAGACCAATAAAAACAAAGGATTTATAGAAATGTTGGCCAACTGAAAAGTATGAACATGAAAAGTATGAGCATGTACAGCACTCAGTATTTAGTTGGGCCTCCTTTGGCCTGTATTACTGCAGCAATGCGGCGTGGCATGGAGTCGATCAGTCTGTGGCACTGCTCGGGTGTTATGATAGCCCAGGTTGCTCTAATAGTGGCTTTTAGCTCTTCTGAATTGTTGGGTCTGGTGTATTGCATCTTCTTCTTCACAATACCCCATAGATTTTCTATGGGGTTAAGGTCAGGAGAGTTTGCTGGCCAATTAAGAACAGGGATACCATGGTCCTTCAACCAGGTACAGGTAGCTTTGGCACTGTGTGCAGGTGCCAAGTCCTGTTGGAAAATGAAATCTGCATCTCCAAAAAGTTGGTCAGCTGCAGGAAGCATGAAGTGCTCTAAAACTTCCTGGTATGTGGCTGCGTTGACCCTGGACCTCAGAAAACACAATGGACCAACACCAGCAGATGACATGGCACCCCAAACCATCACTGACTGTGGAAACTTTACACTGGACTTCAAGCAACGTGGATGAAGTGCCTCTCTTCTTTTCCTCCAGACTCTGGGACCTTGATTTCCAAAGGAAATGCAAAATTTACTTTCATCAGAGAACATGACTTTGGACCACTCACCAGCAGCCCAGGCAAGACGCTTCTGACGCTGTCTGTGGTTCAAGAGTGGCTTGACACAAGGAATGCGACAGCAGAAACCCATGTCTTTCATACGTCTGTGTGTGGTGGTTCTTGAAGCACTCACTCCAGCTGCAGTCCACTCTTTGTGAATCTCCCCCACATTTTTGAATGGGTTTTGTTTCACAATCCTCTCCAGGGTGCGGTTATCTCTCTTGCTTGTACACTTTTTTCGACCACATCTTTTCCTTCCCTTCGCCTCTCTATTAATGTGCTTGGACACTGAGCTCTGTGAACAGCCAGCCTCTTTAGCGATGACCTTTTGTGTCTTGCCCTCCTTGTGCAAGGTGTCGATGGTCGTCTTTTGGACAACTGTCAAGTCAGCAGTCTTCCCCATGATTGTGTAGCCTATAGAACTAGACTGAAAGACCATTTAAAGGCTTTTGCAGGTGGTTTGAGTTAATTAGCTGATTAGAGTGTGGCACCAGGGGCCATCAATTTTGAACCTTTTCACAATATTCTAATTTTCTGATATGATGAATTTGAGATTTTCATTTGTTGTCATTTGTAATCATCAAAATTAAACAAAATAAACATCTGAAATATATGAGTTTGTATGTAATGTATGAATATAATATACAAGTTTCACTTTTTAAATGGAATTACTGAAATCAATCTACTTTTTCATGATATTCTAATTTTATGACCAGCACCTGTAGAAGGGCCTGGAGAGATTAAAGTTCATCTTTTCAGCTCTCATGGAGGCTCCAAGTACATAACTGTTAGAGTTATAATTATAAAATTATTGTGTGGGCATATGAAACATTGAAGAAATAAGATGCTAAATTTCTGTCCTGTGATTCAATCAGGAGGGTCATAAACTTTTATGACCTGCATCCAGTAGGTCATGAGGCAGAGTCACGCTGTTGTGTGACTTCCATCCAGCCAGATGGTCATTTCACACTGTCTTATGACCTGCATCCTGCCAGATAATCATCACAGGGTTTTCTGTTTAAGACCCACCCATTTGTTTCTGCTCTGTGAATAAAAGACTCTGCTGTTCTGTTGGGGGTCAGATTGGTGCTGGGATGTGAGCAGCAGCCTTTCTCATTCCTGCAGGAAACGCTGTTTCAAAATCCTTTTGTGCTTCAGATTCATTTTTATCCTATATGAAATATGATCTCACAATATTTTGAATCTAACAATAACAAAATTTATAAAGACTAAAAAATGATTTGCATTATATGTACCTTTTAATGGAAAAGCATTAAGCTAGGAGTACGGCCATTGTAAGGAAAGGCTAAAAAGTATAGAGAGCTGATGAGAGCACTGGCTGTTTTAAAAGGAGACAAAGCTAAACTAGATAGCTGAGCAGTAATATGTTCTATTGGGAAGATGAACAACAAAAGCATACAATGTTTGTTTTTTAGTTTTTTGCTGTCAATATAGAATACTTTTTTAACTGGATTGTTGCATCAGCATAACAGTGGCTGTTTAAAATTACCATATAACACCAGTCTCTGCCTGTGTCTGCTGGGATGAGCTCTTTTAACCCTGGAAAGAAATAAAACATTAGCACCCTATAGTTTGAGTGAAGAAAAGAAAATAAACAAGATCAGAAAAAGGATTAAGCAAAGTGAATGTCAAAACAAAGCTGTTCAAAATGTCTCACATCTGACAAACCACTGGGTGTTACAGCTGCTCTATATACCATTGTTTGTTGTCATCACTCTATAATTGGCAATTTCAGTAAAAAACAAAAAGCTACTCAAGTGAAAAATTAGAAACTTATATTAGCCTATAAGTAGGTAGTTAGTTAGTTAGTTAGTTAGTTAGTTAGTTAGTTAGTTAGTTAGTTAGTAGCACATTGAGGTATTAATATGTTAGACAATGTTCTGTATGCTCAAGAAGAATCAGTTACTGTTTCTATCAAATACTAAAAAGACTTTGGTAGATTTTTTACTTCCAGACAGGATGCTTTAAGTATTTCTAAAACTTGCCTCATGTCACCAACCCAGACTGATGTGTAACGGTGTGGATGATTATTTCTTGCCACAGTATGGGACATCAGTCAGTTGCTGTCTCTGTATTGTCACTGACCATGTTCTTTCTTTTATGCCAGCAGTTACTCATCTCTCTTTTCAACCCCTAGAAACAACTATGTAAACTGTCAGAAAAACAAATGCTGAATAACAAGTGAGTTTCACTTGTCTCCCCAGTCACCAAGATCTGAACACTTTGGGGACGGTGCAGAACGAGGGATTTGTAGCATGGATATGCAGCTGGTGAAGCACAGAAATTATGTGATGCAATCGTGCCAACGTGGACCTGAATGTAAAGTGAGTTTTTCATAACATGCAGTGAAATCCTGGCCTGATTAAGTATTTTAGCACTGAGTCAACAACAATTTGATTATGGCATCATGATATAACACAGGAAAACTGTAACATTTTGGAAATAATCATTGCAGGTATTTTGTTCACTTTGGCTTTTTTTTTTTTTTTTTTGCATTTTAAGTTGACTGATATCTGTAAAATTAATGGACATTTGACCATCAACAAAATTCATAACGGGTGAGGAAATACTGGGAGTGGAAGAAAATAACGAATAGTACACATATTGCATAGCTGAATATGTGGCTTTTATTTCAGTTGCATAGGAAAAAGCATTCCATAAAATAATAATACCACAAGCCTTACCACTGCAGCAAACTTAAAGTTGGATCACTAGTTAAACTTGGCTGCAGTGAAAGATATCACTGCATATGAATAAAATATAAATCAGGTCCATGAGCCTATATGATGTAAACAGCATGTTTGTTCACCACTGCTATGACACAGATGTAGCATTGCAGCTATGACTCAGTATAAGCATTACTTATTCTAATCTCATGTGACATATGACAGCACTGATGAAGATTGACTCACCTTGCCATTGTCAGTGCTTAAAACTGACACAGATGACACGCTATCTGATTGATTCTGGATATATTTATTTATCCCATTGGGAACACCCATACAGAGTTTAAAAAGTCAGTTGATCCAAAAACTTTAAACGAAAAAAATACAATGTGATACTAAACTGATATTAATTTTGATATCATAACAGAAGTACCGGGCACAACTGGTGTCCTAATTATCCAGAAACAACTTACCACTATACATTTAAAACTCCTGACTTAATAAGTATAAGGCATTGACTGATATGCAGTTCTAACATATGATAACCTTACACAAAAATATTATGATACGTATTATGATTACGGCTTTAAATTGTGTTTTTTTTTTTCTTTTTTTTTGTTTGAAATAAACATAAAAATTAATAGATTAATGCTAATCTATAGCACAATCTCTACTGGCAACTCTTTGTGAGAGGAAGCTGATTTTAGATCACAGGTGGCGTGCCCCTTTTATAGAATCACTACTTTTTATTTTTATTTTTACTTTATTTATTTATTTATTTTTTTGAATCACTACTTTTTAAACATGAATTCATACTTGATTTTTGACACATTTTCACTATTTTAATAGCTATGATAAATAAAGGTATACTGCCGACATATTTTTTTTCAACCCAAAGTTTTAGGTTGGCAGTTCTTATTATATTTTAGATACCAAAGAAGGTAATGTTTATATCTTATTATTAAATATGCAAAACTACCAGGTGAACTCAATGGACAGGTCATGATGCTAAAGATGCACCTGAGGGATGTGACCACTTGGCTACATTTATATACATTAAAAAAAATATTTATACAGCAAGAATGGTATTACTTAAAACTTCAGCGGTTTACAAACCACAACTTTTTTATACCAGGGTACACCTTAAAACTGGTAACTGGCCGATGCCTAACACACACGCCTTACTCATAAAAGAAGCATATCAAAAGGCAAGACACTTTAAGATAGAGGTCTTCAACAGGGGGTCCACAACCCCTAGGGCAGAGGTCACGGATTAGCGGACCGCTTTCCGGATTTAAAACATTTATAAATTACCGCCTGTTGTCTGACGACAGTCCCTAATTTCACTTGCGCCCCTTCTCCTGTTAATATGGTAAGGCCGTCCGGATTGCCGGGACCAGGCTGCACCTGATACAAATTAGCCAATGATCTGTGTCAGTCTGAGTTGCTGCTGCAAGCTACTTTCAGACACAGCAGGCAAACCTGTGACAAGCCGGGTGATGGGAAAGAAGGAGAAGATGATGAGAAAAAGACAGCAGAGAAAGTGTGGACTGGTGGGAGAACTGTGGTGAACTGGTGAAAGAAAAGTGAAATGGTGCTCAAAGATGACCCGGCACATTTTGAGTTTGTTTGGCTCAACCTGCTGCTGTGAAGCAGGATTCTCCACCAAGAACATAATCAGAAATAAATATGGATCCAGGCTCAAAATGAGCACCTTAATATGTGCTTGATAAAGGCTTTGTCTCCATTCAAACCCAGATTTAAAGCCTTGCAGGCAAGCCTACAGCACACTGCTCTCATTAAGCAAACAAAAGGTCAGATCAGGTGTTTTATAAAAGAAGAAAAATTGAATCAGGACATTGTCTATATACCAAACTGAACGATTGTTGTTCATTCATTCATTCAAAAAACATTTTAGATTTTAAAATGGAAAAATTTTCAATCTTTTTTATATATTTATTTATTTAAAAAGTCAATGTATAACAAAGATGCATAAAAACCTCCTTTTATTTCAGTGTTAAATTCTGTTTAATTCGGACCCCACTGATTTTTAATTGGTTACCCCTGCCCTAGGGGGTCCACGGAGGTACTGCATGGGGGTCACGAAAGTTTTGGTTAATTAGACTTCTTTTTTTTTTATATTTCCCCCCTGCAATTTTTTCCCACTAATTGAAATGTCTTTAAATACACATTAACATGAATTTAACACACTGTAGTAAACAGATAAATGGAGGCAGAAGATGTCTTTCAATGATCAATGCACACATTCAGTGTCATACCGCACTGTTTCATTCACAACACCTATCCCATCAACGAGGAATCCGAATCAGAAATGCTTTAATAATCCCAGGGCGAAATTAATTTCGTTACAAGACTTCATCCGTAATAGAGTGACTATAGGATCAGTTTGATATAACACAATTTGTGTTATTTATGTCTGTCCTTGGCCTGGAAATCATTGAAGCCCTCTGCTTTAAGACATGACTTGATTGGTAGTCCCTATAATTTCTGTAATTTCTCCATTAGACTTACATAAAACATGTTTTTCAAATTACTATGATAAATGATAATACAAAAACAATCCAAGCTAAAGAAGGAGTGATATCAACACCTTGCAGGCCTGTGGGACTCCTGAAACAGCAAGCAGGTATTGTGAGGCCAAGCGTCTCACTGCACAGGCGGTTGCCGAGGCAAAATCTCCTCGAAGCCATTCTGGCAAACCATCCAGCACCTCTGGAGGGGGAAACAGTGCTTTGCTAACACTGTTTTCAGTGGGAGTAGGGAGCTGATGACATTGAAAGGATTGTTCACTGGATGGTTCAAGGAATACTTTAAGGATCTCCTCAATCCGACTGAAACGCCATCCATTGTGGAAGAAGAGACTGGGGGCTCGGGGCTTCATTCGTTCATCACCCAGGAAGTCAGGCATAGTGCCCCTTTAATTGACAGACTGGGATGGTGGTCGGAGGGGTTCCAATGATAGATATATCACATTTCTCGGCAGGAGTTTGGTACGCATTGCTGGCATTAAATTGGAGGAGTCCCCGGTGCATGTTGGACTCCGACAGGGCTACACTCTGTCACTGCTCCTATTCATAACCTTTATGGACAGCATTTCTAGGGGCATCCAAGGGCCGGACGGGGTCTGGTTTGGTGACCAGTGGGTATTGTGAATGATTTTTGCGCATGATGGGATTTAGCTGGCTCCCTCCTGTCTGGAGATTGATAAATGGATCAGTGCGGCTGCAGCTATACTGCAGACACTGCACCGGTGAAGAGAGAGCTGAGCAAAAAAGCAATGGTCAGTTTATGTTCCTACCGTACCCTCATCTATGGTCATGAAATCTGGATCATGATCGAAAGAGCGAGATCCTGACACAAGCAGCCAAAATGAGCTTTCTCCACCTCAGTCATTCAGGAGAGGCTCAGTGTAGAGCCCGTTCTCCTCCACATTGAAAGGATTCAGCTGAGGTGGACGGCAGACACCTCCCTCGGGAAGTGTTCCAGGCACGTTCCACCGGGAGGAGGCTCAGGGGACGACCCAGGAAATGCTGGAGGGACTAAGTAGAAAGTAAAATCATCCATGAAATTACTGAGGAAATAGTAAAAAGTATTTGACAAAATGGCAACTCATTGGCTAATGAAGTACAAAGTATATAATTTAATGTTTAAAATGATTCAAAGTATAACATTCTTCTTTTTAAATACAGATAAACAACATGATGGAAAAAATAAAAAAGTGGGACGAGAGAAACACTTTTTCATTTTGTTATTTTAACATAAATTTATATAAACAATCTTTAAGGTAATCAATGTTTATAAGTAAGGAAAAGATAAAGAACTTCTAGTGACATTTACTGTAAAGAGTATATGCATATCATCCTTGATGAGCTTAAGTTACTCATAGAGAGTAAGATAACCAGAAATTTTACTCGAGTAAGAGTATAAATTAAGCAAAACATACAGTAAAGTACAATTACTCCCAAAGAGTAGATTTATTTCCTAGGTGTTACTCAAGTAAACGTGACTAGTTACTACCCACCTCTGGTGTTAACCACACCCTTAAATATATCACTGACAGTAAATGTCTAATATTTGAACATGAATTCCAGGTTTACATAAATATGCCAAAAGTCTAAATCTAGTTTATGATTTTGTAAAGGTTTGACTTTAAGATACAATTTTTCTGTAGATTTCAAGGAAATGGAGACTTGCGTTTATAATCTTTAATTTTTTTTTTCTAATCAAACTCTACCTTTTATTTTCTCTCTCTTACTGTTTTTTCTTGCATGAATGACCTGTCAACAATCAACTAAGTTTCCTTTTACGCTACTTCTTAGATCTCATCACTTTCTCCAAATTAATTTTTTGCAGTTTTCCGAGGCTGGCAATTTCTGACTTTGAATGTTCTTTACTCAGTAACAACTTTCTAACATAAGAGTTTTATCTATGACAGGGTAGGGCTTAGATATATTCTGTTATAGGAAAAAGTTCAGCATTTTAATATATTGACCAGCTGGGAGACACTAAAGCCAAAAAAATGTTAAAGATTAATCTAATTCTACTTACCAGCTATTTACTTGCAACTCTAGTTTGACATGGTACCAACAATCTAAAATAGTGATTACTCTGCCTCCGTTGCAAATGTTTTATGACTTGAAAAGCCATCTCCATTAAAATTGGACATGGAAAAATGGAGCATATTAAATAATTGATCAGATTCTTACACAACAGCAACAATATGCTCTGCATTTCACAGTTTGTTCTTTTCTATTCAAATTTAAGTCACTGACTTTTTGTCAGGATTTTCATTTTCTTTGTGTTCTGATTATGTAGTTATGTTTTTCAGACCTAACCTTATTTAATTCATTTACCTTTGTTCTCATTTTCATAGGTTTTACTTTATTAATTTGTTTATGTTTAAGTTTGTTGTTACACTCTTTATTTTATTTTAGTTATTTCTCTTCATCCCTCCTTATCTACTCTTGATTATTATTTTTCTTTGGTTTTTTTATTCCAAAAAAGCTTAACCGGTTTAACACCTCCTCCTTCAGCTGACATTTTTTCAATGTCTGACAGTTGCGCCTCATATAATCTAATTAGCTCTTGTCGTTTGCTTGTCAATTTTTCATTCCTGCATTAGTATTTATGTTTACCTGTTCCCGTTGTTCACTGCTGGACTCTTCTATTCCCCTACCATTTTCTGTGATCTGTAACCAAGCCTGTTTCCACCAAATTGTTCTGTTAATTTATCTGTCCAGTGTCCTGCTCTGTTGTGTTTGTCTCACTGTAGGTATTTTGCATAACGTTTTCCAAGATTAATTAATTTCATTCCTCAAATTACAGTGTGCATTTTGGTCAAGAACAAACCTCTTCGAACAGGACACATGCAGGTAATACTCTATTAGTTCAGTTTAGACATTATTCTGAAAAAGATACTAAGATATAAACCTTATTTTAGATCACCTTACCCTGGGGAGAGAATAGAAACATGACAGTCTTGTAAATACTCTCTATGCATTAACACAGCTATTTGTGATATGATGTGTTGCCAGTTTTTTAGGCATATTGCAACAGACATTGCTGTTTTATGTCACCTCCCGCAGGCTCTAGGAATTTAAGCGTAAAAAAAGAAAGCTTATAAGCATGCATCGGTAAGTGACAAATCCAAGAAAATATGTTTTTAAGGGATATGGTTCTGATTAAGTATTTAAATAGGTGCAAAACCCAGCAGAGGGGGACTTCATCTGGGTCTGAGACGTTATTAGGGATTACATATTGAAAATTTAATGGGCATCACATGCAAGCAGCATAATCTGAATATTAGCTTATTTAGAATAAGGTCAGTAGTCAAAGTATTCATATGCATAAGAGATGTGTGCTAAATATTTCTGTGTTACTGCCTGCCAGATAAAAAAAAAGTCTTTGTTGTGTAATGGGATCCCACACATGACTGCATGATTGACTGGCTTCCTAACTAAATTAATAACTTGTTTATCTATCGGCTTAGATAACCTCTTAAAATGACTGGGATGCTTAACTTGAAATGTTTCCATTAGCTACAAAGTCGGATACATGCTGATTTTCACACTGTGTTAGAAGTCAGAAAAACACAGATTAAACTGAAACGGGAAAATGTAGAGAGGAGCACTACTGGGCTGAATATCAGGAACTTCCAGCCTCTTTTCTTTGAGGGGGTCATTATCTCCTCCCCCTTCATCATCACGCCATAATCATTTGTCTCTTTACCTCAAGTACATGTTTCCCTCATCCGTATCTGTATGCCATCTGACATTCTGCTTGTCTGACAGGTTGGCCTTTTTAAATGATGGTGCATCAGTGAGGGAGGTGTGGAGTTGGGTTTGTAAATTGTTTGTCTAACAGACGCACAATAGAAGAGGAAGGAATGAAGAATGATGAGTCTATGGATGGGAAAAGTATTTCGGAAGACAAAACATAGAGGAAGAAGAGGTAGAGGCAAAAAGGGAGACTGGTTCAAAGAAGGATTAACTGTTACTTTATGTGATTGTTTAAGAGTGGACTGATGTGAAACTGCATTATGATAGGTAATATTAAACCATTCAATAATATTAACTATTTCATGATTAGTTGTGTTACAACCACAATCTTTATTGTGTTTTTATCTGATGTTATGTGATAGAAAAAAATGCCACGATGGTTATACAAAACAACAGAAAAAGTCATGGTTTTCAAGCCATTTAAAAATTAAAATTTCATAAACATGGAATGTTATTGTACTTCTCTAAAACGATAGTTGTAGATCCATTTTTTAGATTGTTTCTACCAGCTTTGCATATCTGACAAAAAAGCTCAGTAAAGCTCATTAAGATTGGATAGAAAGAGGTTTGACCAACCCTATCATGCCTAATTATATTTCAGTATCTCCTTTGAATAGGCCAAAATAACTCTCCATTGTGAGCTTAGATTAGACAGGAAAAACATGTAGGGCTAATTTATGTTTCCTTGAAGGACCAAACCCCATCCAAGTAGATGGATGGGGTTAGCATGTTTTCAGCACAACTTTATCCGGAAATAGCTGAACTCACCAGTTAATCAGATTACAATTTGTATACTAGGCATTCACAAAAAAGTCAAGTTGTTGAGGCGACAGTGGCGTCGGATGTAGGAGTTTGCCCGGAAATCAAAGGATTGACGGTTCAAGCCCCGGCTCTGACTTTCAGTATCGTTGTGTCCTCAGGCAAGACACTTCACTTGCATTATCTACTGATGGTGCCCAGAGTGCCCGGTGCCAGTGTACGGCAGCCCTGCTTCTGTCAGTGGCAGGGCAGGTGGCAGCTACCATGTAGTTTGCCACCATCAGTGTGTGCTTGAATGGGTGAATGACTGAATGTAGTGTAATACACTTTGGTCTAGTCTCCTGACTTGAAAAAGCGCTATATGGGTGCAGGGCATTTCCAGAAGTCAAGATGCTGAGTCAACTCACCTCTGGACAACATAAAATTTGTCTCCCTTCCTCCTCACCCAGCCGGTGTGGGCCTGCATTGCAGTGTTTGTTCTGGTCTATGACTTCTACAAGCTTCTATGGAGCATCCAGCTCCATAAGATTAAGCTATAGCTGAGTGTGACAGAAAATATCCAACATTATATCCCCGCCCTAAACAAGTGAAATCAACTAATCAGGTTGCTTCAGTACGAGTGAGATAAACATAAGTCTATTTCAAAAACTTTGTAAGAAATTTTGAAAATGTTGTGAGCACATACAATAAATCCCTTAACTCCCAATTCAATGCATTAAAATCTATCTTTGAAATGTCAGACAACATTAAACTTCAAAGTCTGTACAGTAGGTGTTTGTGCCAAGTATTGTAGTTCCTTAGGCATGACACAGTGATAACTTGATAGGTGCAGAGCAGCCTAACATACTTAAAATTGGAGCCAGCTGATTTTCAAATGGGGTCGAAAAAGGCCAGTTTCCTCTTAGTAGATTTCAATTTTTCTCCCTACATCCTCCTTCCTGTCCTTCTCACTTTCTCATTTCTGTCTTACAAGCTCACTTTCTCATTTCTGTCTTACAAGCACGTTGGACCTGTCTTGCTGACATGCTTCAGCACAACCGCTAAGCATATCGCACTGTTGGGTCTAGAGTTCACACTGCTGACAGTGCCAATTCATTAGTGTCCACTGACACACAGCCAAACTCCCAAGCCACAAAGAATTACATTTTTTTTCCGCTTTCTTTTTGTCCAGGTTTAGTCCGTAAGAAAATGTGAGAACAAACTATATGCTTCCTTCCCTCACACCAAGAACCTATTAGACAGAGGAATGAAGAAAATGACAGCTTAAGCACTGGAGCATCCGAAAACTCAACCAAAGCCTCATTTACGTGCGGATGGCTTCCTCTGAGCCTTTTCACCACTTTAATTAGATTGGATCCGCCTTCTAATTATTCTAATTGATAAATTATAACTTGATTATGTCATATTACAGCTCAGTAAATCTAAAATGGCAATTTGCTTGCCAAATGCAAAAAGGCTACCAGTCATCTGAAAAAAACATGGGTTGGGTTTGGCAAGAAAAATGTACAGAAAACATAGGAGAATAGGTTTATTTTCTGCCTCTCAGAGTTTGAGCTCTTCTAACTGCTCGATCCCTAATTAACTAGACCTCAGCTCATTTTATTTCAATAACTAATCTGGGATTTGGGGGCAGTCTTAATGGTGTTTATGCTGTAATTATATCCAAAGTGCATTAGCACATGTTTTTAATTTATATTTATGTGTAGTTTAGATCTCGTAGAACCCCTGAACTACGCTGCTTTTCTGCGTCTTCTAATGATGTTAGATTAGCTTCATTAAAAACACTGAGGGATTTCTTTGATATGATAAAAATGTAATTAAAGGTGTACTGAATGTGATTTTTGAGGTCAGGAGTGTTACTGACACCTATATAAATGGGAACAAATAAGCAGTGAACAAGATTGAACAGCTCAAATTACAATATAGAGAAAAGATACACAGATAATACTTGCAAATAATTTTAAATAACAGTTTTCTCTTTGGCCTACCTTAAGCCTGACCCACTGACTGGGCTAATTTTGGCCCTTCTATCAGCAGCAGATGAAAATGTATTATGAACTTAAGTTGACATCTGCTTATTTGTGAATTACTCCCCATCCCCACAAATATGCACACACAATCTGTTTTAGGATTATGTTATGTCATCATCACCTATTAGCATCTGGCGACTGATGATCCTCTGCTAAAATGAGTCACCATACAATCTATGTGGTTAATTTACAAAAATACTCATATGGTTTTTGGCACGGAAGTTGCCTCAGCATTTTCCTTTGGGGTGTATTTGCTCGATTAAATACACTGAAAAAGAAGAAAGGTTCCCTGATTAATTATTTTTCCATAACAGCTACAACTATAATGGGAGAGTAGGAGTAGGTATGACATTTTAGCCTAGCAGCAGAAATGATTACATTAATGAATGGTAGTTTGGAGCTACCAATGTAAGGAGCTTTCAACCTTTTGACACATCCTGTATGTTAATATAAATATGAGCTTGGAGAGGTTCATGGATGACTGCAACAGTTTGGTTGTGAACTCTTTCTAGCATTTGAAAGAGAGAGGGGGGAGAGGAGTCAACCATTTACAGTAGATGTGCCCCTTTTGATATGTTGCAGCTGTTGGCATAGAAAATAATGTCAAAGATCATGTATTGGACATACAGTGCTTGATAAAGTTACTGTATTTCACAAAAACATGTCCGTTTCTTAGTTTGCATGAATATGCCTTGAATTCCTTCGTAGTGTTAACTAAAATTTGACTTAATTACTCTAAATAGTTATATATTTTTTATCTTACAACTCCCCCGTTTGCACTTTGCACAGTGTATGAGAAGAGGACCCTGTGTAGCTTAAACTACTGTGTAGTTTAAAGTTGTAAACTTAAAAACATTCCTAAATAGATCAACGCTGCTACTTGGTTCACCTTTTTCTGAGACCAACTGCACAATGCAAGAATTTCCAATGTCTTGTTTTGTTGCTGAGGAAGTTATACTTTGTCTGATAAGATTTGAGCTTTCACAGAGAGAAACTGTTGTCATGTTCATTAATCTTTTGCAGATTTATTGAACTGTCTGCTGTGCCAATGACAGTCAGCTCAGAGGGATTTACATATATTGTTCTGATGACATGATCCTCCTTCAGTGGCATACTGAGCCAGTGACTGTGAAATTTCTCATGACTGCTTTTTAGGGAAGTAAACATTTATGCAAATTTTTATCAGTAATATGATAAGCAAAAAATAAAAAATAAAAATAGACAAATATCCATGCATCTGATTTACTTTGAGACCTGATTTTATGCTTCCCAAGATTAGAGAATAATCTGACTAAGTAAGTTTGAGGACAAGGACAATGTTGTATACTGCACCAGAGTGACAGATTGATCTGCTTTGAACATGATACAGATGTAACTACACAGTTCATTTTCACAAAATGTCAGTTTATTAAAATGTAAGGTGTGTTTTCTTAAGCCCAGTAAACAAGCATTTTTTTGCATGAATAACTGAGATTAATTTTAACTTTTATTTATAGATGATTCAAAAAGGCAATCCAGCACCCTAATTTTTTTAAAGTCAGTCATTATTTCTTAAAGGAACAACAAAATGTATATATATAAATAAAAATGTTTTTTCATACTTCTATTACTGTAATATAAACAAAAAATGGTGGCAGATGCTGGAATCAACAGTAGATAAAACTATCACAGCAGTTAGTCACACAGTTCATTTTACATAATATTTTTTCAAAGGAGTTGATGTTATAAAACTATTCTGCACACTGGAACAATATCAAAAATGAATTTTGCAGCGATGGTGGGTTCAAAGCAATAAATCCAAACCACAATACACCATCTGTGCATACGTAACAGCTCTAAAAAACTCCTATGAACTCAGGTAGATATTGATCATGATGCGGACTGTAAACGCACAAAAAAAAAAAAAAAAAAATGTGTGAGGTCAAAAAGAAAAAAAAAAACCTCCATGGGACTTGCAACTCCCACAATCCCTCGTTAACCCGAACATCAGCACAAAGTGAGGCAGCTCTCAAGGTCAGAGGAGATGCCTATACCTACATAAATCATGAGTGGAGTCATCACAAGAAAAGCCTCGAATGCCCATAAGCATCTCAGCCCCATGTGTAAGCATCTTTCTTTCTGTTTGCCTCACAAAGGCATCCATCAGATTTTCTTTCCATGCTTTCCCTTCTTTTCTTTTATGATTGATCTGCCAGTTGAAAACTATCCAGTAAAGGTAGATCCATGTGCATTAGCGGGCAGCTGTTTTAGTCGTTTTATAAGCTCTGGGTGTTTGTACTGCGCTAAAACTCTTTGACTCAGTATTTACTTTGCTTGAATTAATGTGAAAATAGGAGTTTTGTAGAGGAAAGAATCAGAGCAAAAAATGTTTAGAACTCAAAACTAAATGTCTTTTTTCAGCTTTTTATCTGACAGACCAGCACAAAGTAGAACTGGAATCTAAAGTGGAAAAATATGGATACATATTTTCACTGTTTTTTTTTTTGTTTTTTTTACAAATAATGATTTAAAAATTGTGAAATACATTTGTGTTCTGCTGCCCTAAATTAATAATTTGTAGAATCATCTTTTTTTGCAAGTTTGGGTACATAAGTCTTAGAAAGTCTCAACAGTATTCTATGTGTAAAGATTAAATTGTTTGAGTTTTTTTTTTTTTTGCAAGCAGCTGACACTCGTTGAGTAGAATTAAATGGAAATATTGATATAATGTTTCAAGTCTTTGACTAATGCCCTCTGATACATTATTAGTGTTGAAACCAAACATTTCTACAACCTTTGCCTTTATATTTTGGTCTTTAGTCTTTTTGCATGTCAGACCATTTCCCCCTGCCCTGCTGAAGACAAGTAAACCCAGAGGAAGATTCTGCTACTGCCATGCTTCCTTATGAGGATTTCTAATTTGATGTGCTCCTATCTATATGGCTCTTAACAAACTGCAAGAGGGACTTCTTAGTGTTTTTCAGGGTTTTTTTCTCTTCATCTGGACATGGATTTGTCATTGTCCATTCAGATATTAAAAGTTTTGTATTTCATCCCTTTATTTGTTTATTTATTTTTTACAATTTTATTCCTGAACTATTCGGTCTGTTGATTTCATGATGTATTTTAATGTGTTTAATCGTTTTTAAATAAAGGTTGAAATTTCATAGATAAGGGAGTATATGAATTATGATCAAATAAAACACATATACACTTGGACTCTCTTAATTAAATAATACTTTTAAAAGCAGTTGTTTCCTTTAAATATGGGGATATTAAAGTAGGATATAGATAGGATACAAGACCTGTTACAGGAAAAGTTCCTGGGGTAGAAACACTTTGGCAAATATCCAGAAGGCAAAATTAGTCCTGCAATACTAGGAAACAAATTAATGTGTACATTTCTGTCAGTGACAGCAGGGTTTGTTTGTTTTTTTTGTCAGTGGTTTAATTTTTCCTCTTTAGGATTTAGGTGATTTGATCGATATTTGCATAGTTCCACAAATCTGCATCATAGATTCTTTTCCCCAGAAATATCACATGGCTAGTTCACTGCCTTTACTTTTTTTTTCATTCTTACCTCATGATTAACATTTTGATAATGCAGCCTTGTTGGATTACATGTGTAACACGCTCCGTCAAATGTGCTAAAGCTGTATATTGACAACTAGCAGGTGAAAATTAATACTGTCTATGAATATTAGGATAAAGGAGACACCAGCCTTTGCAGCCACAGCAGTGTGTGCACCACAGCGACAGACGTAAAATAAATTGGTAAGGACCAGATGGAAACCTGAGGGAGATACAATGAAGTGTCATTAACTGGTGCTTGGCAGGTGAGTAAGCTGATGCAATGCTCTAAGCCAGGTGTGTTGTATATATACAGTTAAAGAAAGTGGAAATACAGAAAGTGGAAAGAAATAAATGAACAGTGGAAATATGGAGACTGATGCAACTGAAAAGTTAAATGCATTTTCAACAAAAACTCATATCTTTTCTGTACATTTCCTGACAAAGAAAAGCATTTGTGTTTTTATAGCGCAGCATTTCAACTATATAAAAAAAAAGTGGGACTGACCGCAGGTCCTTTTTGCCGCAGCTGTGATACATTATAATCAATAAGAGTATACAACAATGCTTTTAGATGGACAGTTCTTTACAGGTTATTAACTGTTTACTGTCTGCTTAAAATGTGGTTTTGTACATCAATACTTTTGTATCTGCAGTTTGTGACTTGCCATAGAGGCAATTTTTCTACTACTATGCTTATTGTAGTGTTTTCCATCTTTCCATAAATAAGTTTTTTTCTTTGTCCTTTTGCTTTCTTTTCTAAGTTGTGTTTATTTATATTTCTGAACAGTTAAGATTTTGAGGTGTTCTTTTTCATATATGGTCTTGTGTGTACTTATACGATTTCTTCTATCTACATTTTTGTTCCTACTTTGGGACACTAAAGGTATTCTATTCTAAAGAATTCTATTTTAAAGAAGTTGGTGATTATAACAGTTTATTAAACATAATGAAGCATGGTTATGTTTTATTTTTTCTAAATATATCTATTGTATGACAAGCAAATTTATTTTGCTTTTTACATTTTTTTCATCATTTCATTTATTTATTCTGTTTATAGACCTTTTAGTTAGGTTATATGTATAAAGTACTTTATAAATATTTTATTCAGTATTATAAAAAATAATTTTTATATAACTTTTATCAATATTGCCTCCATCGAGATGGCTTAGAACTTCATCTTCCTCTTAAGATGACTCATATTGCCAGTAAAATATGCAATGTGATTATTTTATTGGAATAAAAAGTCTTTGCCCGTCTTAACTTCCCAGGCAACATGCCCACTAATCAAACCTTGTAAATAATCTTTGAAGATCAGGGGCCTGTAACACGAAGCAAGCTGAACGTAGCAGGATTACTCACAGCCTATCCAGTCTAACAATCCACAACAGTGGTTAATTGGGATCAGAGATGCAACAGAGCTGGTTATCGACTTGCTATCTCAATCCATCATCTTACAGAAATACGTAGAAAAAAAAAACGAGTCTCAATGAAAAGCTAAACATGTTGGCGGCATGAAAGCGATGCCAAATTACGTGGCAAAGGATTGCAAACTGCGTAAAAGTGCACTCATTAAACAGGCTTGGTCCAAAATGATGGTACCCTTAATTTGATATTTGTTGCAAAACTTTTGGAGGCGATCACTGCAATCAAATGATTCCTGCATCTTTCAATGTGACATTTGCTCTTCTCAGCAGGTATTTTGGCCCACCTCTCTTAAGCAAACTGCTCCAGTTGTCTCAGGTTGAATGGAGACATTTTTCAGTTCCATTGAAATATGCTCAGTTGGATTTAGGTTAGGGCTTGTAGAGGGCTACTTTAGAATAGTTGAATGTTTTTCCTGGAGGCTTTGTTACTTATCAACATGTAGTTTACGAAATAACAGTCTGGCTTTTTTATGATTTGTTTCCAACAATGGTGTTCTCCTTGGTTGTCTCCTATTAAATTTACATAATTTAAGTTCACATTTAAGCTCTTTAGAAGTTTTTCTTGATTTGTGTTATCATTCATATCATCCGTCTCTTTCAAGGGAGATTGACAAAAGTGCCATGGATCTTAAATTTCTGAATAATATATGCAACTTACCTTTGACATGCTTCTCTATAATTTATTTTCCAACTTCCTGGGATAACTCATTCCTTTGCCTCATTTGGTCCATGTTGAGTGTGATACACACCATGTCACCAAGCAGCACAATGACTACCTGTAGCCCAAATATAGGCCCACGGACTGTTTGCAAGATTGTAGAAACAAATGAAATAGTTCCAGCCCTGTTTTTTATGTTTGTTATTTCAATCATTATGTTCTTTTCTACTACTTTCACACAAGAGATCAAAACACTTGTAGAAAATGGGAAAATATGATCTCATACAAGAAACACAAAGATGAAATACCATTTCAGAAATACAGTAAAGAAAAATAAACCTAAATAAAAGAAAAAAGCTATGTGCATATGTATTATTCAATATAAGAAATTATTATTTTTGGACTATTTCAGACAGAGGTTTGCCTCTATGGTCGTTTTAGAATAAGAAAGCTATGCAAACTCAGTTCTGCACATATTTAGGGCATGCAAGTATATTAGCTTTGGGAATCTACCCCTCATGGTTTAATAAAAAGGCAGTTTTAACACTGAAAATGAAAGCAGTTTAAAATATGATGAAGCTCACATACTGCATCACTAAGATATTTACTAAAATTTTGAAAAAGAAAAAAAAACTGGATACATTCTTTTTGTTTATATACTGTGGTGTAATGCTATGTGATGTCTTTTACTTTGAAAAGCAACAGAATATAGAGCGGGGGTTTTCCGGTCCCTCACGGCTGTTTGTAATTTAAGTGTATGTGAGACAGAAGCTGCAGCGCTGTGTGAGGTACTTATCAGTAAATAAAAGAACAACTTGACATGGAGTCAGGAGTGGGATGCTGCGCATGAATGGAGAAAGATGAAGAAAAGGGCTAAGAGGAGAAATCGTGCATCAAGCGGATTAAAAGAAAGTTTTGCAAGTAGCTCTGGTGACGAGACGAGAGACAACCAGGCAGAAATGGGGCGACCCACGCCAAGCGCAACGTTCACCATACAACCTCCGGAGCCATTTGATTTCACCAAGCCACAAGAATGGGAACGGTGGAACGCTTTCGGCTTGCAAGTAACCTAAACGCAACGCCAGAGGAAAACCAGGTAAATACGCTGGTGTATTGCATGGGCGATGAAGCCGAAAGATGTGCTAAAGGGGCTACCGCTAACTGCAGATGCTAGGAACAACTATGCAGACGTGAAAGCAGGCTTTGATGCATTTTTTGTACCTAAAAAGAACGTCATACGTATATGAGAGAGCCAAGTTTAATCAGCGCGTGCAATTGCCAGGAGAAACAGTGGATTCCTTCATCACTGCTCTATACAACTTAGCTGAACATTGTAATTATGGACAGTTACATGAGGAGCTGATTCGTGACAGGCTGGTAGTTGGATTGAGAAACGTCTCCTTGTCCGAAAAGTTAGAGCTAGACAGAGACCTCACGCTCCAAACTGCCATAGAAAAGACGAGGCTAGCGGAGGAAATCAGACGACAGCAGTCGGACCAGAGAGGAGAAAATAGTGGATGGTCCAATGTCGATGCTGTGCATGCTACACCTGCTGGCTACAGAAAGCAGAGGTTTCCGTCCAAGCTGCTACAAGCACAGCCACCAGGCAGATACAAACCGGCACAAGCGCAGCAAAGTACAAGGACCTGCTATAGATGTGGGAAAATGCCGGTATATAGAAAAGCAGAATGCCCTGCTACTGATGCTGTGTGTCATCGCTGTGGAAAGAAAGGACATTACAGTAATGTATGTAGGAACAGTGTAACTTCTCTGAATGCTGTTACAGCAGATGAAGAGGAAAGTTTTTTTCTTGGTGCTGTGGATGCTGGAAAAGATCCATGGACAGTGCAACTTCAAGTCAGAGATAAAAAAGTGTGCTTTAGGATAGACACAGGTGCTGATGTCACTGCCCTGCCAGTCGAGGTGTACCGTGACATTGCTGGGGGGCTAGATGTGATGCACCTGGCGACATCGACGCGCCCACTGTTTGGACCTGGTGGCAATATACTCAATGTCCTGGGCGTAGCTAGAGAGACACTGCATAGAGGCGAAATGACGACTGAAGAGGATATTTATGTTGTTAAAGATCTGCACACTGAACTGCTGGGTCGCCCTGCTATTCAACAGCTTCAACTTGTAAGCAGGGTCAACAGCATCACCATGGATACGGTGAAACGACAGTATCCAAAGCTGTGCAGCGGGCTGGGTCTTGTGCGGAGTCCATATGCACTTAAACTAAAACCAGGGGCAGTGCCCTTTTCTCTTTCAACACCTCAAAGGGTCCCTCTGCCACTCATGGGAAAAGTGAAGTAGGAGATAGATCGCATGGAGAAAATGGGCGTGATCACCAAGATCGAGGAGCCGACTGAGTGGTGCGCTGGGATGGTGGTGGTGCCAAAGAAAGAAGGTACTGTTCGCATTTGTGTTGATTTTACAAAAATGAATGAATCAGTGTGCAGAGAAAAATGTATCCTGCCATCAGTTGAGCATACACTGGGCATGCTAGCAGGTGCAACAGTTTTCAGTAAATTAGATGCCAATATGGGCTTTTGGCAGGTACCATTGACAAAAGAGTCTGCCAAATACACCACCTTCATCACGCCTTTTGGACGCTACTACTTTAACCGGCTACCCTTTGGCATAGCTTAGGCCCCAGAGAATTTCCAGAGGATGATGATGACGGAGGTGATTGCAGGCCTAGATGGGGTACTGTGTCATATGGATGATGTGCTGGTATGGGGACGGACACAGGAAGAGCATGACAGGCGACTGCATGCAGTGCTTCAGAAAGCACAAGAGGCTGGCATTACACTCAACATGGACAAATGTGCGCTCACACGCCACACAGTTAAATTCCTGGGTCACGTGATCTCAGCAAACGGCGTGAAACCAGATCCAGAGAAGACGAGAGCAGTACAAGGGATCGATCCACCTAAAAATGTCAGTGAACTCAGGAGTTTCCTGGGTATGGTCAATCAGCTTCATACCTCACCTGGCTGAAAAGCACAAGGTTCTACGAGACTTGCTGTCCAAGAAAAATCACTGGTAGTGGGGTAAGGAACAACAGGCCGCCTTCGATCAACTAAAAGCTGAATTGTCGTCCCCACCAGTGCTCACATTATATAACCCAAACAGTGCAGTGAAAATATCAGCCGATGCCTCTTCTTTCGGCCTAGGTGCGGTCCTGCTGCAGCAGACTGGTGACAGGTGGTCACCTGTGGCATATGCATCACGGTCCATGACACGGACGGAGCAACGCTTCGCCCAAATAGAGAAGGAGGCACTGGCAGTGACGTGGGCTTGTGAAAGGTTCAGCTGTTTCATCCTGGGAAAACAATTTGAACTTGAAACCGACCACAAGCCGCTGGTGAGTCTGCTGGGAAGCAAAGCGTTGGATGAGCTCCCGCCCAGGATCCAAAGATTCAGGATGCAGCTTCTGAGGTATGACTATATAGTCAAACATGTCCCTGGTAAAAGCCTATGGACGGCTGACACCTTATCTCGTGCTCCTCTGAGATCCATTCAAACACACACAGCCACAAACCTGCTAGAGAACACTGACATATATGTTGACTCTGTCATCAGCAACCTTCCTGTCAGTGGGGACTATCTAGCCAGCCTGCTTGAGCATCTGAAGGCAGACAGCACTTGCTCCACCCTGATTAAGTACTGCACAGATGGCTGGCCTGATAAAAGTCAACTACAAGGAGGGCTGAAACAATTCTGGACTGACAGGGCAGTGCTGACTGTACACGAGGGTCTACTGCTACGGGGCACAAGGCTTGTCATTCCATCAGCACTGCAAGAAGATGTGCTGCAAAGACTACACGAGGGGCACTTGGGGGTAACAAAATGCAGAAGCCGGGCCAAGGGGACAGTGTGGTGGCCAGGACTCAGCAGCCAGTTGAGCAACATGGTGCTGAAATGCAAAACCTGCATTCAAGACAGACAGAACATAAAAGAGCCACTGATGCCAACAGCGATGCCCATGAGACCCTGGCAAACCTTGGGTGCTGATCTGTTGACACTGAGGGGCAAGACTTACCTGATAGTTGTGGACTATTTCTCAAGGTACATAGAAATTGCACTACCGTCTGCCACAATGTCCACAGAGGTGGTGCTGCAGTTAAAATCCATGTTTGCCCGCCATGGCATTTGTGAATTCTTTAAAAGTGACAATGGGCCCCAGTTCTCAGGTAGCTACTTTAGAGAGTTTGCAGCCAAGTATGGCTTTGTACACATCACAAGCAGCCCCAAGTTTCCTCAGAGTAATGGGGAGGCCGAAAGAGCTGTACAAACTGTGAAAAGCCTGTTAACGAAAGCGTCAGACCCATACCTCGCCTTACTGGCCTATAGAGCAACCCCCCTGCAGAATGGATATACCCCAGCTGAGCTGTTGATGGGACGCCGCCTCCGTACTACTGTCCCCGCTCTTCCGACCCTGCTGAACCCCGTTTTGCCAGACTATAGTAAATTGGGGGCCAAAGAAGAGGAGAAGAGGAGGAAGGATGCTGGATACTTTAATAAGCGCCACGGGGCAAGGATCCTGCGCCCACTCTTACCTGGAGAGGATGTGTGGGTCACTGATGCGCGAGTCCAGGGAACATTGATATCACAACATAGCACTCCTCGCTCCTACATTGTTCAGGTGCCCCGAGGCACTCTGAGGAGAAACCGATACCATTTGGTGCCACTGCAGACCAACAACGGATTGGTCGATGCCAAACCACAGGTGGGTGAAGAGCCGCCTACTCCAGAGGCCCCACTTGCGACATCAACACCTACCATTACAGGGACCATGCGGACCAAGGCCGGGAGAGAGGTCGGACCACCGAAGAGACTGGTAACCCTATGAGACTTTGGAAAAAAAATATCTGACTAAAAAAAAAAAAGAAAAAAAAGAAATGTGATTGTACTTTGTTCTTAAGATGTGAATGCTGTAATTGATCTGCTTTAAGATACTTTAGTAGGAACCGGATATTCAAAGTAAGTATTTGTTAAAGAGAAAAAAAAAACAAGTAGTTTAGTTAAGTGTTTTTTTTTTATGTTCATGTGTGAATCAGGGACAGAACAGGTCCTCCAGCAAAAGGACAGATAAACTAAGACCTGCTGGGACAAAGGCAGTCTACCCTTTTGTCCCAAAGAAAGGGAGATGTGGTGTAATGCTATGTGATGTCTTTTACTTTGAAAAGCAACAGAATATAGAGCGGGGGTTTTCCGGTCCCTCACGGCTGTTTGTAATTTAAGTGTATGTGAGACAGAAGCTGCAGCGCTGTGTGAGGTACTTATCAGTAAATAAAAGAACAACTTGACATATACAGTATTTGCATTGAACTTACACAAACCATTCTCTTTTCTGTTGAAATCTGGGTTTCTCACAAAACATTATTAGCATTTCTTTATTATGACTCATTGATACACCTTTACAGAAAAATGGGTAATTAAAAAGACAATATGTCTTTCAATTTCTGGAAATTTGCTTATTATTGATCCCCATCTCTCCTCTCCTGCTGTGAACCAGATGCGTTTCTCTATTGATCTTACATCACGCTGTGCAGTGTACCGGCGCAGTATTTTTAAATCTCAGGCTATTACGTATTGATCTATAAAACTTTTGATTTTTTTTCCTTCAAAATCATACAAGTTACCAAAGCAAAGCAGTTTTAGACTCACTGGGGTATTAATTGCTACACTCATAAAGAAAATGAAATTGTTTTCATTAATTTATCCTAAGTCGTACTGCTGTTTTTATGCAGTGTTTATGTGCTGTGAAGCACAAAGGGCATCTTTGGCTTGCTTTGCTCTTTTAAAGTGAATCCTTTACTCCATCAGCATCCTTTCTCTGAAGTTGTTTGAAATGTTCTGAGTTTGCAGTCACCTCAGAACAAATTCATGCCTGATTTACATGATTTCTATATATGGCTCTTACTTCAAGGTACACCCATTGTGGTTTTGATACAGAGGTGCTTTGTTGTTTGGCAACAAGGAAAAAAAAAACAGAAACAAAAACAAAAAGTCTATTTCTGTCAAACGACAACCCTCTACAGTGTTGCGAA
Source organism: Cyprinodon diabolis (assembly GCA_030533445.1). Classification (NCBI taxonomy): domain Eukaryota; kingdom Metazoa; phylum Chordata; class Actinopteri; order Cyprinodontiformes; family Cyprinodontidae; genus Cyprinodon; species Cyprinodon diabolis. The sequence goes on along the minus strand of CM060064.1, from coordinate 34,908,134 downwards.
TGTCAGAAGTTGAATTTACAAGACAAAGGCGGTGAGCGCACTGCAGCTCTCTCCTGACAGATGGATGAGAAATAAACAGTGGTGGCTCAAAGGAAAACACATTCCCAGTAAGCAGAATTGAGACATTTGGCAACATGTCCACTGTTTTCAAATGACAGCTAGCGGTCTGATGCTTTGTTCTTACTATATTATCTATTAGTCATGTTTAGACTGCAGCTTTGGTCTGTATTTTGCTGCACTTGTGTTACTCCATCTATGTACTTTGATGCTGTATGTGCGCCAGCATTTGCTTCACCCTTTTTTAAATTTGTTATTTAAGCAAAATAAATTTACAACTTATCCATAAGGGATCAGAATTAATTTACAATTACAACACACTGATATGAGGAACATTATTGTCCGAATTTTATTTAGTTGATTTCATTATGGAAATAAGTAACCACTTTTATTTTTGCCTAATCCTATAAAATTGGCAAAAACTTTCACTTCTGCACAGAGGAAAGTCCCTGTGTATGAATATGTAATGGAGTTTTATGGAGCCTCACCCAGCCATGTTTCTAAATATGCAGGAATCTTTTTTGTATTTTTTTTTTTTATCTTTAAGAATTCCTACATTTGGAAAGTTTTCCAAAAAGGGGTGATGGATCACAATATTAATGCACCAGGGTAACTGACAGAGAGACATTCTTGCAGGTATTCAGAAGAGCAAGAGACAAATAACAAGAAAGCACATTGTCTGTGATTCTGCATGTGTGTTTTCACCCTTCATCAGTGGCAGAAGAAGTGGGTGGTCACACAGTGGGGTGAAATATCACACCTAGAATTTAAACTCTCATAATAGATCTGTAGTCCTCCCTCTGTCAGCAATCACAATATTAAGTTTACTGTAGGTTAGTGGGCAGTTTTTGTTTGTTTTTTTCTAGCATACTGATTATTTTTCTAAACAATTTCATGACATGAAAAATAACTGCGACTTGACAGGAAATCAACCAAGAACCCAACAAAAACATTATGATCATACAGAAAATGTAAGAGTAATTTACTGTATCTTTTTTGTAAATGGGGCAATAAAATTACCATTATTATGAGCTGAAAGTTGCTATAATAAGTTATTAGTAACTGTCAATATTTCGGGAGAAAAAAAACAACCATTTGCTGTTTTTATCAGCTTAAAATAACAACATAATCAACTAAAAATAAAATAATAGATTACCTATATATCATGTGATTATTACATCTTGGAGCTGGAATGTTCTAAATGAATCCCTAAAAGAAATTTACTTTTCAGTGACATTCAGATATATTGAGCTTCAATTGTAATCCACACTGTATCAAAGTTGTAAGACGCTTCTTTGCAATGTTTTCAGAACCACTTTAAAAGGGACACAACACTTCAAATGATTGTAATCTTACACAAAATGTGCTTATTTCTACAACTTTAGAGCCAGCTAACATGGATTCGTACACCAATATATATCAAATAAGGGAATACAACTATTTACTTTAGATTGTTACATTTACTGTTTCTTTGCACTGCAAAAAAAAACTGCCTGCATGCTTTTCTGCTGCTTCCTTTCCGCAAGTGTGAATGAGAGCCTGGATGATGCGGCACTCAGGTGATGAATTACCAGCCGTGGGTAAAGTACATAGCAATAACCCCTAGGCAGTTCAAAGCACACTCAGGTACAGGCCAACAAATTTATCATTCAATTGTCAGAGGATTTTATCAAGTGTGTTTTCTTTGGCATCTTCTGATTTATTTTACAATTTGTAAAAGTCGCTCTGAGTCATCGTTCGACAAACAATACTCAGCAGGCTTGAGCACAATCCAATCAGGGAGTTGACCAGTGCCCTGAGCAGTGCCTTTTTAGAATGTTACAATATAGGAAGTGGTTGAAATTTGCTGTCTGTCCACAGCTGCAGAATGTGAATTTTGGGAAGGCAAAAAGGATGCTTAAACTAAAACAGACGACCTTGCTCTCTTCCCTCTCTCTGCTCAGAAGAGAGTGCGTGGGTTTGGGCAGCATGGTGTAGGAAGCACAAGCCCTGCTGAGCCCCGTGGGCTATGAACACTCATCAGCACATGGAGAGCTATTCGCTATTTTGAAGGGAATATCTATGCTCATCCCCATTACGCAAATGGGTCCACAGCAGCGGAAAAGTTTCCTTTGCAATACCGCTTGTTTATTTCTAATGAGCAGGCTAATTGTTAACTATTTTCTTTCTAATTGTGGTGGTGGGACAGGCACCTCAGTCTTCAGTGACAGGTCTCTTAAGGCTTACAAAAGGGCTAATGTGATATTGAGACTTACGCATTTTGTCTTGCAGGCCCATTCTGTCACTCCTCCAACATCCCATCAGCCAATAAGCGCAACAGGAAAGCAACCCTTGAGGGACATTACTGTCCAACCTCTCGGAGGCGTAACATGTAAGCTGCCTCCCCATTGATGCAGGGAGCCCTGTTTTCTGCCTTTCCCAGCTCTGCATCTCTCTGGGGGCTTGGCCGTGTCAATATAGGGGTGGCAGTGATTGATTACTCCCACTCTGTTTAACACAGTATGGAATTCTTGCACCAGATGGGCATCCACAGATGCACTGTGATTGCAAAGTTCTGCAAGACCAGACCTTAAAGATGTTACAAAAAGGTTGCCATTGCATCTGATTCTGTTGGCTGACAAGAGCAGGACGAGTGCATTTTAATAGATCAAAAAACTCTGACCTAAAATGGAAATTGTTTCGGTAAATTAACTTAAAAAGTAAAACATAGATTGTATGGCTTTGTTATACACAAAAGGATATATTTCTATGAATTTTGATCTTCAACCTCAGCTTATATCTAATGCCGCTTTACAGAAAATAAGTTATTTATCAAACTTGTTTAAACTTAAGATTTATTATTGTGTTATATAGACCCCCTTTCAGTTATTAAAACATTTTTGACGTATTTATGTGGGTGAAGCATACCTGGATCCAGAAAGATTCCCTGCAAGCATTTTAACAACCATAACTAGCAAGTTTTGTTAGCTTTTTTAAAAAGATACAGCTTTAGAAAATCTGATTTTATCTGCTAAGGTTATTCATTTTCTTGCACCAAGATACTTATATTTTGTAACTATATTTATATAATATTTACATTTTATAAATATATTTATATTATATTTATATTAAGAAATTAACTTTAATGGGCGGAACAAGATAGGTCGACATGTACACACCAATGCTGAGAGGAGCAGAAAGAGATCTAAATATCTACCTGGCTGTGCCAGGGCCAGAAGATGAACATGTAGCTGATTTTTTAGTTATTGTAAATAGAAGAAACAGCTGTATCTGATGGCAAACTTCCACTTGCACAGCTGGGTAAGTAATGTTACTTAAGCAAACCATAATCCGTACCAGCGCAAGCAGCATTTATTTTTTACCTTAGTTTACCCGTTAATAAGTGTGCACTGCCTACAAGTGCATGTTTGATGATCATTTATGTCCACTCCCCTTGTTTTATTGCTTCAACCTAAACTATCCTGGGCTCTGCGTTTAACCACAGCTACACACACACACACACACACACACAAGATTTATTCTGTTATTGGACATCCAGTTACCTTATCATGCCACCATCATGGCAGCGCCTTGTGGCAGAGGCCAGATGCAGCTCTCGACAAATTCCAAAAAAATATATTGCTCAGAACGCTATAAACCAGGCTTTGACCTTGCATTGACCCACATCCGCCAACACCTGCTGGAGCTATATTCACAAAATTCTACGGTCGAAAAATGCTTTAAATACAGCCACTCTTGACTACTTAAAAAGCTGCAGAAAGCTGGATGGATCAAAAGAAAACAGCGGGGGAGCTAAGCAGGCCAGGCCGGAAGAAGCGATGTGCCAGGCGGAGGAAGCTAGGCTGCAGAAGGGGCTGACAGCGAAGCTACATGTAAGATGGAATCCCCACAGACCACCGCTACCATCAGTGCTGCTCTCCCATGTCCGCTCATTGGATAACAAAATGGATAATCTCCGACTTAAACTCACTTAAAAGAAGGAGATTAGTAACTGCTGCGCCATTATTCTGACTGAGTCTTGGCTTCACTCAGCAATACCTGACAATGCTATTAGCCTGGAGGGGCTAACGCTTTACTGCACCGATAGAAACAGAAAAATCAGTGGTAAGACTCATGGTGCCAGGCCTTGTGTGTACATCAACAACAGCTGACGTAGAAATACTATATTGTTCGCCATATTCTGCTTTCCAGACATCGAGTTTCTGATTGTTACTGTAATCACAGACCATTCTATATGCCCAGAAAATTTAGTGTCGTTAGCATTACTGCTGTTTATTTTCCCCCCAGCATTAATATAAAAGAGGCCATGGAAATTCTATATCAGGCTATCTCTGATCTTCAATCTGTACACACAGAGGGCATTTTCATCATTGCTGGGGATTTTAACCAGGCTAACTTGAAGACTGTGCTTCTTCATTTTTACCAACATGTGTATTTTGCAACTTGGGGTGTTAACACTTTAATCCTGGTTTACTCTAACATAAAGGATTCATTCAGAGAAGCTCCGTGCCCCGACCACGGGTCATCAAATCATCTCTTTGTCATGCTAATTCCTGCATACAGGCCTCAGCTGATGAGGGCTAAACCAACAGTTAAAGAGGTCTGAGTGTGGTCTGAGGGTGCCATGGAGAAACTCAAAGACTTTTTTTAATGCTCTGACTAGAATATCTTCAAGGCAAGTGACAACATATTAAATATAGATAAGTATGCCATGACAACCAACAACCCTGGTTGAATGGGAAGGTTCAGAGATCACTAAAAGCACAGAACTCATCTTTCACGTCTCGTGATAAAGAGACACTGAGGTCACCACATGCAATCTTGAACCGTGCTATCAAAACAGCGAAGCAGAACCACAGCCAGAAAATTGTGGATCTTTTCCACAATGCCAGCAACACCTGGAAGATGTGGCAAGGCATACTGGTGATCACAGACTACAACACACCTTTCCGCCCTGGTACCTTCCCCAAACCTTCCAACTTCTTTGGAAGGTTTGAGGAACTAAAGAGCACTCCAGCAGTGAAAGCTGTTCCACACCAGGGGGGGGGGGTGCACTCTGCTTTGACATAACTGAATTGAGGAAAACTCTGAGGAGAGTAAGCCCAATAAAGGCCCCAGGCCCCGATAACATACCTGGGCGGGTGTATAAGGAGTGTGCAGGTTAGCCGGCTCGTGTCCTCACAAACATTTTCAACACCTCGCTGGACCAGTCCATGGTACCAGCATGTTTCAAGTCTGCCACCATCATTCTGGTCCTAAAAAAGCCTCAGGTCACCTCACCCAATGACTACTGGCCTTTCGCACTGACGCCTATCATGATGAAGTGCTTCGGCATTCGACCCGTTCCAGTTCACCTACGGACAATAACCGCTCCACTGAAGAACTCCACTGCTCTTCACCTGAGCCTAGCACACCTGGAGGAGAAGAACACCCACGTGCGGAGGCTTTTCCTGGACTTCAGTTTAACTTTCAACACCATCATCCCACAGCATCTGATAGAAAAACTGGAACAGCCGGGCTTCAATACACCCCTCTGCAACTGGCTGTCAACTGACTTTCTCAAAAACAGAGTCCGGGTTAGTCAGAACGCCTCTGATGTCATCACCCTAAGCACAGGCTTCTCTCAGGGCTGCATCCTGAGCTCCCTGCTCTTCACCCTGATGTCACACATTTTGTGCAACAACGACAAGGAATACAAAGAGGATTTGGCGCAGATGGTGGACTGGTGCAGAGACAACAACCTGATGCTGAATGTGGAAAAAAGGAAGGAGATCATTGTTGACTTGTAGTGTGGAGGCTGCAGCTCCTCAGACTGGAAGAATGTGAGGAGAGTAGTCAGTACTGCAGTACTTCCCTCTATAAAAAACATTCCAGCACTGCGTGTCCTGAACCCATAACATTATAAATTACCCCTCACACACACACACACACACACACACACCCTGAAAAGCTGAAAAAAATGAAAAGCTGAATACTGAAAAAACTCATCATGTCAGTCTTTGCATCAAACTTACCATATCAATGGGTCTTTTTTTGCACCATGTTTTTTTTCCTCCCAATGTTTACATTTGATAACTGCTGCACTTTAAGAAATGGAAGTGTCATCAGAGCTGTACAAAACGAAATTTTGTTTTGTATACACTCTGTGTAAACAAAATGACAATACGGCTAAGTCATTATTAGCACCTTGGCTTTCATAAACACAAGCATATGATAGAAGTAGTTTCTCTCATTCCCGTATAAACAAGACAGTCATACTGAACAACTGTAAGGTTAGCTAACTTCTACCATCTCATAAAAAGTAATTTCAGTTTAAGCGCAGCAAACACTAGGACTAAAAATTATATAAATGTGTCAGTATAAAGTATTAGTTAAGCATTGTGCAACATATCCTGGTTAAGGCCAGACACTCACACCACTATCACGGGTCAACCACTCATAACACAGCACAGAGTTCTTGCAGAGAGCGATAAGCCACTTGACTCCCCACCACAGCATGTGAACGGAGTGGAGCGCCGCTCAATTCCCGCTCAGGAGGATTTTCACTCATTCATTCCGCTCAACGTTGAGCCGACGAAATCGCTCCAAGCTCAGTCAAATTTTCAGGAGAAGGCACTTTCTGACATTTTTCCTTTATGTAATTGTGCCAGGGCCCTGGGACACACAGCGTTTGATTTAACGATGTGACTAATACATGTGTATTGTCTTATTTAACTGGCTATTAAATTATCGCACTGTTTCCCAGCTGTGAATGTAACACCTTGCTCCACTCATGTTGCTCTGCGTTTCCTTTTGAATTATTAATTTATTTTACTAAACTACATTAAAAAAGGTCACTTTGCATCCCACTGCAAATGAGATAATAGAGTATAATGCATGTATGCAATCCATTTTAAAAAAAAGGCTTTTACCAAAACCCTCACACATTTAAACCCACTCTATATTGTTTAGTATAGTCAATTCAAAAACATGTCGAACAAAATCACACTTAAATCAAATAAATGTTATTTTACAAATTTTATAATCCAACATTTTTATTTGATGTTAGGAGCGCATTGGGGCAAGCTGGAGCAGAGAGATATCCTCGCTCCGCCCTTTGAATTGAAAACTGCTCTGCGCGCCACCATATTTCTTCAGCTCCGCCCCACCGCTCGCTCCACGCTCCACCGCTCTGCACACATGCTCTGCTCCCCGCCCGAGTCGGGGAAGATGGGATGATGGATCAAAACATTTCAGAGTAATTTTTAAGTGTCTTTTTTTCCTTGTTTTTTTTTTTGTTTTTTTTTTTTTTTTTTACTTTAAAAACCACACATACAGTAGATAAAAAAAAAAAAAAACAACTCAGACTTTAGGAGTGCCTTGATTCAATTATAAAAACGGGCTAAAAATAGCTAAAAACTTGTATGGTGGTAACGTTCAGCCAATCTCTGTGGACGATCTGTCCATCCGAGCAGATCTGGTACCTACAATGTAACTGTGATGGAGACTGAAAAAGGGTCTATTATTTCCTATGCAATTAAAGGGAGAGAAGACAAGACAGCTTTGACTGGAAAAATGTTACAGACTTAAGTGTGGTAGAGAAAGATGCACAAGTAGCATTAATAAACAACAATACTAAAAAAAAAACTGAAGTAGAATTCATTAGAAGATTTTGAGGAAATTCCCAAGACATGTCCTGCATTTACAATTAGTCCATTAAGAACCACTGCATTAAGACTTATCCAAGCAAATGCAACATCACTATGATATGCCAGAAGCATCTGGGCTCAGGGAAACAGACAGGACAGTTTTCCGTTGTCAAATGTCATCTTTTTATACATATTCCATAAAAACCAAACTTAGTGTAGAACTTTATCAATAAATTTCAGAGTTTTTCATGTTTTCCTCTGCTGACAAATTTTATGGAGATGCAGGTTTTTGTATTCGTATTTTAAGCAGAATTTGCCACCTTCCCAATCTGCTAAAGATGCTATGACCTGGATTAATGATGATGTCACTGAGCTTGAGGGGCCAGAAGGCTTCCCTGAACTAAACCTAAAACAGAATTTTTTGAGTGATATCAAGAGACATATAAGGCAGATACACAGAAGGTCACTTAAAGCAGCAAACGAATCATTAACAACAGCAGAGCAGCTGGCTGATTGTCTTCATTTAAAAGATCCCCCCCAACAAGTAATGAGTAGTCTAACATTTCTGTTTGTTTCCATTTGTCTGCATAATATTCTTATTCAAAAAAATTATATCTTTTTTCATAGCTATGAGCAATATCCATCCAAATTAACAAAATTTAGCATTCTGTGTATACCGGTAATAGATTTATAGCATAAAAAGGGTTTATGTTTTTGAATTACCAAAAGTAATTAACATTTACTTTTTTCCTATAATTTTGAAAATATTTATTAGATAAGTAATTAAGTAAGATACACCAGCTACTCATGACCCCTTTTTCCTATGAGAGAGTATTTGTCTCCCACAGGACAGCTTTATGCCCAGCTTAATGTCCAGGTACATATTGTTCATGTTGTAGGTCACCCTAACCCTTGTTTATTCTGACTTGGACTTCTCCCTTTCCATGGGTTTGATTTAATGCAATGATCTTATCTTCTTCACAAGAGTGCAAATGTCATTCAGAGGTTATTCTTATACAAAGTGAGAAAGGGGGGGGGGGGAAGAAGTTATTTGTCGGTCTACTGAAGTGGCAGGAAGTTACATTTAATTGGATTTTGATGGGGCCCTGTTGTCATGGCACCCAGATCCCAACCTTATACATGAACTTATGCCTGTGTGTATAAAAGTGTGTAAAACAGAGCAACAGCAAGAGCAAGACAAGGAAACCAAGAAATAAAGACATAAATATGAGCAGATGTGGAGCAAGGCGGGGGGTGGGTGAATATCCTGACACTTCAAGGGATCCTCTGAAAGGAGCATTTACTCGTGATGATGTGCTAGCAATTTAAGAAATACTAGTTCTCGGCTATTTGTCACAACGAGCTCCAGCTACAGCTGGTTAAGTGGCCACGGATGCCTTCACCAGCAGCAAGAAAAAATTCCAGCCAAGAGGTTTAGTGCAAGTGTAATGAAGGAACACAATGTCCATCTGCATCTCAGTCTGCCTCGATGTGGCATGTGCTCTGTATCAAACCTCAGATTAGCAAGATGCACAGTATTTATCTGTTTGATGGACTCAATAACAACAGAAGTCACAATATTTCATAAAAAGAAACAGGCTGTGGGGAAAAGCAAAAAAAAACTGTTAATATATTTTTATTCTTGGATGAACTGATAACTTTAGAAATTGGAATTTAAATGTTTGATTATAAGCAATTCCCTAATACTCTGTTCAGATTTAAAATAATCCATGATCGACAATGCAGATCAGGAGCTTAATATTGTAATATGTCTTGTGTGCTTTTATTTTTTTCCCCTGTTTTGTGAGGAATGAAAACACAGTTCACACATTTTAGAAATCCTTAAAAAAATAAAGATTAGTTGTGCTTTTCTGTGGGCTGTACTGTGGCAGAGCTTCTACCACAGTGGTCTTGCTTCAAGAAGGTCCTGGGTTTGACTTCCCAGCCTACAGTTTTTAGACACAGAGTTTGCCTGTTTTCCCCATAAATACTTGAGTTCTCTCCAGGTACTCTAGCTTCTTTCCAGAGTCCAATTTCAAAATAACCCTTTGGGTTTGAGAGTGTTTGCAAAGTTGTGTACTTCTATGTTGCTCAACAATGGACGTATGACCTATTGAAGGTCTACAATGCCTTTTGCTGTAAACTCCTGGAGACAGCCTCCTGTCACCCCAATCGATAAGGGGTAGAAAATTGATGATTTTTTTTGTAAACCTTGCAAATTAAGATATTAATTCTATCTATTCTCAAACATATACATGCACTCAATTGTATAGATACAAGTCCATTGGCATGCTGCAGAGAAACCACACACACTGTATGAATTAACAAGGAACTGGCATATTTCTGGCCAGGCATTTAATACTGACCTTTCCTTCAAATATTTAAAACATGTCCTCAGGTTTGAGCTATTCCAAACTTGTATAATAGAAGTTTGTTGACCGTTGGAGCATTAAGATTTGTCATAGTTTTACTCATCTGTTAACTCCCACCTCATATAGTTAAAGCCGGCCAAACACTGTGCAATTTTTCTAGTCGCTGCACGCAGCTACAGCTCATACGGTACGACGAAAGCCTGCAGTTTAGTCATACAGTGTGAGTTCACAGCTCACGATGTCTGTGCAGCACAACGTTCTGATGTGATGTACCTGCTCACACTATACGTCTAAAAATCACGTTGGAGCTACTCTGATTCTTCCATCCAGAAGCCAAATGAGTAGAAAGGGGATATGAAGCTCACTAGAGTGAAATGTGCTGCCTTGTGCAATTTGTGGAATTTTGTGCTGACAGCCCTAAAAAGAAAAGGCGGTGACGTATTTGGACAAATTCATGGCTGAGCAAACGTTGCTACTATGGCTGTCAATATTAGAGAAATAACTCCATTTCACCTGCACCCCCGCCATGCTTCTGTGTTTTCATCTGAGAGGAAGAAGAAGAATCCTTGTTTGCGCATGCGCACTGAGCTATTTGCCAACGACAGTCGACTGAAAATCAAACATGTTTGATTTCTCCCGACCTCACGATTCCTGATTGGGAGGTGGTCATTAGAGGCTGATAACCCCTCGTTGCCCCCTGTACAGTCGGCCCGACCGGAAAAATTTCCGCACGACTGGAAAGGGCAAAAAAAACGCGCAGTGTAAGCCCGGCTTAAGGAACAATCCAAAAAGGTTCAAACACCAGCTTAAATTTAAATGGTGGAGGACATTTTACATTAACAGGGACTGAACATGTGGAGGCCATGTTATATCCTGTGCTTATATGGGAGAGAAATGTCTGTTAGGGAAAAAGGCAGAAGGTGTTGAGCTTTTTACAGAGATTTTTTTAATCCTTGCCAGAAGAGGAAAAAATGTCTCTTTTGCCTCCAAGCATTCACACTTCATGCAAAGCTCAGTTGCTAGAACTCAGAAACTCCCAGCCACAATGTCTTACATGTCAAATCCAAAAGCAAAAACTCGAGAGAAACAGAGTGGCAGAGAGGGCCTTTTTTGGGATGATGACGGGGAAGAAAAATGTACATTACTTGGAAAACATATGATTCAAATGTTCTTATTTTCCTACACATTATGTAGCAGATCCTTCTAAAGATTTCCCCACCTGAAAAAAAGGGAGAATTTGTAACCTGAAAAAAAAGAAGAAATGGGATAATTATCTTTGCTTTTCCTATTTAACAACGATCATCAAAATCATGATTGATCACACAACTGTTTGAAGACTTAGTGCAAGAAAAACATTTGGATGTGTTGAGAACAAGAAGCTAGAACCCTCAAGGCAAGGCTTGAAGAATAAAACAATGTTGTTGTTTTTTTTGTCACAAATTGTATTGTTCCAACAAAAAAAAAAAGTTTTCTTTTTATAGAAACTGCAGGGGTATTTATGGTCAGATGGGACAAAGATTTTGTTTCTAGCCACAATTACATTGAATGACATGAGGATGTCTGGGGCAATAAAGGCTCTAAAATCTAAGAACACTGAAACCACTTTTGAGCAAGGCAGTGGTAGTATTATGCTGAGTTTTCTCTTTCAGTGCTCCCTGTTTATAACAAAGGAGGAAAGATGCTCCTGTTAAAATTAGAATTTATTTCAAAATGCTTCTGAAAAATACAAAGAGGGTTAGAGTTAGGCACCATCCTTAAAGGAAAAGTCTGGTCAGCAAGCAATAATCAATGGATCATTATCTACTCCTAAAACTATTACTTTCGCTGTGATTTAATGATTTTAGTGACAATGCCCATGTGCATGGCAGTTAGATGTTGCAATACATTGGGTAGAAGTGAAAAACAAATTAGGTATTTCACCTTTCCTGATTTGTGATTTAATTCATTCCATGAAGAGGGAGGATTTGCCATTGCCAACTTCTGGCCAGAGAAAAACACGTAATATTTAGCCAACATTTCGAAGAAGAATGTTTTCTAGATGACATGGATAGTAGCACATTTGGACTTGCTCAACAGCCAATACTGAGCCGTGACGTCACAAACCAGCAGGTAGCAGTAGTGTTCTTTAACAAACACGGATGTCTCCAGTAAAGCACACTCAAATGAAAATTACTCTTAATTAAAAAACTTATCAATTATTGAACAGTATGTAATAATTTTATATTTAAAGTACTTTAGAAGTTTGAATTCTGAATATGACTGGACTTTTTGTTTAAAAGCCAAGTCATTGCCAATACAGTGAACAATAAAGAGTAACTGTACCATTTCTGATAAGGGGAACGAATAAATATAGAACTGGAAACTTAGAAGAAGCTTTTGTTATGAAGTTTCCTATAGAGGAACTTTCTACAATAATACAAGCCATTGATGAGTGTTTTTAAAGCTCTAAAGGGTGCAAATATAGAAAGGATTAAACATCATGGTATAGATTAGCATTAGCTTTTGTTTAATTTTATAAGGCAGGCATGCAGATTCATGCTAAGTTCAATCAAGTAAAGTATGAATGATATGTAGTTACATTAACAGATGCAAAGTGGTAGTAAACTGCTATTTGACTTAATTTAGCCAATTATTCTTTACCTGCTACAATATTACAGCAAATTACCTCTCAAACACAAAAACAGACCATAGTAAAAAAATATTTTTTTCATTTGATCTCTGATCTCTCTCTTACTGTGGAGATCAAATATCGGTGATGTAACCGGAAGTGATCCCCTCTGAAGGCACACCCCTCCGGCGGAGTTTAGAAAAGAAACTCTTTCCCTTTCAACTTCCTGTTGTCAGTCGCCCTGGGCCATGAAAGGTCTAGTCTAAGCATTCCTTAGCTGAAAGCCTCACTAAGTAGCGAACAAATACCTCAGATGAGGTCTATGCTTGCTAGATCGAGTCAGACTACCTTTCCTACGATTCAGAGGGAGCTTTTCCTGCGATTCAACCCGAGTTGAACGCGTTGCTTGTTTGTTTTTTAACTTTTTAAACTTTGTTGGAATAAGTTATGAAATTAACCCCTGCAAAGTTGCCTCTTGTTATTTCATCGGCTTAATCCAAATCTCTTTTAGAGCTGCTGTTGGGCAAATGAACTAGACAGAAAACGGGGCAAAATAGAACAGATCCTAGGTGAAAGGCCCTTCCACTCCACCGAGCCAAAGCAGTAACATCCATCCTTCCCCCTTTTCATCTGATGCTTAATAAGTGCTCTGCTTGGGTGAACTAGGTAGCAAAGGTAGTTGTGTTTGTGTTTTATTTGAAACAAGCTTTGTGATTCAACTGCTGATGGTTTTAAAAGTTTTAACTGGATGCTGGCCACCAGCTCCCTAACCTGACAACAGCCAGATGCATGTCTCGCTCCGCTTAGCTCCACTCACATACATCTGGGACACCGCCATAGGAATTGCCTTTACTGAAGGCTGGGCCTTATTAAAACTCCTTGCATATGATCGGATAAGCCACCTGTCTGTCATCTTTATCGACGTGCTATTTCAACCACTCACACCGAAGCTAACCCCTGACGCTGTGAGAGCTACGCAGGAAAAAAACAAAACAGAACAGCCGACATCTTGGATATAGCAACAGTGGAATCAGCGCAATGTCGGTAAATTATCAATGCCGTTTGTGCCATGAAAATGTGCGGATAAAAGGCAACGTTGTGCACAGAAGACTTATTTAAAAAAAAGAAGCCAACCAAAAAAGTATAGACGAACGACTTACAGAACTCGCCTCTCCACTACGTGACATGCAGGACACACCCGCCCTGCGTCCTGATTGGCCAGACCATAAATTCGGTTGGGGAAATCACTTTCAATGAGCGGTGTCCCAGATGTATGTGAGTGGAGCTAGGCGGAGCGAGACATGCATCTGGCTGTTGTCAGGTTACCAGCTCCCAGCTTCCTTTTGCTAAACACGTGGTAGGGGCCACGTTATGAGCTCTAACGTTTCCATTGTTTAAGCTGGACCTGCCCTGACCAGACCCCGGGGGGCCAGCAAAGCTAACCCATTCTCTTCTAGCCTCATCGCAATTTTATTCATCCCTGAGTCATTGTTATTTTTCGCAGTTATATTGAACGAAACTGCACTGTTTTGGCTGCATTTAATATCTTTGAATCAAAGTTTATTCAGATTCATCTGCAACTCTTTTAAAAGACACTTTCAATGCATAAAGCCTTAAAACTTTAACCTTCCTCATACATTCTTGAACAGACTTTTAAATCCCCTTTTTCCCCTTTTTTTTGTTTATGTACTTGTGCTTATTTTCAGTTGTGTTTAGTGCCTGCGTAGTTATTAGATATAATAATACTGTCTGATTATTAGTTAATAAAGGTACTATTGTATTTTAACCTGTGGTCTGTTGTGTTTATTTTATACAATGAACGGTTTATCACTCAGGCTGGGTTCACTCTTTTTTCATTGAAATCCGAATGAACAAAGACAGATTTATGTGGCTGGTAATTAATAATTCAGATAGTCATAGTCTAAATAACTAAATTGGTGAAAGGCAACTGGAGTCCTTCCTTTTGGGTATGAGACTCAGAACCCTGGTCAGTAAGCAAATTACAGTTATAATCCATCAACTAATAATTAATTAGTTTTACCCTTGATTTGAATAACCTATTAATAAACGTTAACTTGTAGTTCTAGTTATTTAATATACCCATAATCTTCTGTTAAACTTGTACATTATCAAAGGTTCAAACACACAAATAACAGCTGTTTAGTCAGTTCTAAACAAGGTTGGCAGATCATATCAAGTGTTATCTTTAAATAAAAAAGTAATCTAAGTAATGAAACAACTGATTTTATGTAGGCTATCTCTTGCCAGATATGACCTTGCCACTATTCATTAAGTCTAATTTTCTTTCCAAGCTTATGCTTTAGATTTTGGGTGACTCCCACATAAGGTACGTTTATGTATCCAGTCAGCCTAAATTGGACCAAAGCAAGCCGACACTGACCATGTATGTAAACACCACTGTTGACATGGAACACTCTAGCTGCAGTTCAACTTTGCACAAGGGAGCTGTAGCCAATCCACGGAACCACATAAGCACACATAAGGAAACACTTGCTTGAGTACTCCTTATGGCTTATGTCCCTTTTACGAGTCTGACATTCTTAATGATTTGGCATTTTTCTAAAGATTTCACATCATCTTATGTATATTGCACCACTTCCTAATAATGTGTCATTTCAAGGTATTATATAAATCAAGCTGATCCAATTTATATCCAAATATAGAAGACTTGATTCCATATTTCATTTTAGTAAATCAGTTAACTTGGTTTAAATCCAATACAGGGAAATTATATTAATTTAAATGTTCCTATTTATTTGCAGTAAAGTCAGATTAAACAGATTCTTAAAAACATTTAGCAAAAACACTGTCTAATGAAATGAGCAATTTCAAATAATATTAATGTGCTGAGAACCATTAAATGAAAAGATTTGAAATTTCATTTCATTTTATGTTTTGTGTAGAGGAAGGCAATAACTGTTTTCTGTCTTCAGCTCAGTGCATTCAACAAGCTACATAAACTGTATTTAGAGGTCAGCACACAAAGGAGTTGAACAGGTGGCTCAGTTACGTTAAAGAGATACAGTGTAAAGGTCCTTTTTTTGTAAAGACTTTTTGCTTCATCTCTACCCCGATTTTATTTTAGTAGATAAATAAGCAATGACAGTTCCAAAGTCTTTTTAGCCATATAGATGGCTGCTAAAACAATACCGAACATCAAAAAGAAATCTACGTTATTTTGCCAAAACTTTTTGTCACCTGCCTTGACTCACATATGAGCTCATAACTTAAAGACAACCCATTCCTAATCAATACGATGTCAATCCACCCTTTACACCTTGGGAATATTCTTTTGTAGAATTGTTTGGCCATTCACAGAGAAGCACAGTTTCAAGTTCACACACTGGTGTTGGCCAAGAAGGCTTGGCTCTCAGTCCATACTTATTTATCCCAAGGGTGTTGAATTGGGTTGAGTTCAGGACTCTGTGCTGGCCATTCAAGTTCATCCCCTTTAGACTCTGCCACTCATGTCTTTTGGACTGTCCTTTGTGCTCTGGTGCACAGTCATGGTGGTGAGGAAGGGGTCTGCTCCAAGCTGTTCTCGCAAAGTTGGGAACATTATTGTCAAAAATGCCTTGGTATGCTGAAGCATTCAGAGACCTTTTCACTGGAACTAGGGATCCAAGCCCAAGTCCTGAAAAAACAACCCCCCCAACACCATAACTCCCTCTACAACAAACTTGTCACCATGCAGTCAGATAAGTTCCGTTCACATGCAACAACCAAACCCAGACTCATTCATTAGATTTCCAGATGGAGAAGTGTGGTTCTTCCTCCAGAGAACACGTCTGCACGGCTCCAGTGTCTTGTGGCAATGTGATTTATACCAAAGCATCCGATGCTCTGCATTGCATTGAATTAGGTAATGTATGGCTTGCAGCTGCTCATGTAAACCCATTCCATAAAGCTATGTGCCCATCTTGAGCTAATCTGAAGGTGTGTAGCGATTGAATCTGCAACTTCAGCATCTGCTGACCCAACTCCTTCAGTTTACGGGGCCTACCACTTCAAAGCTAGGTTGTTTTCATTTCTGAATTATTCCCTTTTCTTATGGCTCAGCTGACAGTTGACTGCGGAATTTCTAAGGAGCAAGGAAAATAAACCTTTGCCCCCTGTCATAGGGTCATTGATGCTATGCATTCGTCCTTTGCAACATGACATTCATCATTTCAGTTTTTAATACAAGAGAATATATAGGCATGAAATGCATTATTCATTCAATAACACTTCAATTATACTGTTATGTTTAAATAAAATACAAAAAAATTGACAATAGTCAAAAAAGCCAAAGAAAAAAATACACCTTCCAAACAAAATCCAAATCTCTCTCTGATATAAAGTAGGCCTATAAACTATTAATGCAACTCATTCGAAAGCTAATATTTATCCTATTTTATTCTCAACAAATTTCCCAAATCATAGCTAATTAGGAATGCTATCAGTCGAGATGTGCAAGTTCGGAAGTAAAAGGCTTAAACAATTTGAAAACTTGCTTCATAATGGAAATCATGTAGCAAAGACAAAAAGTTTCTGAAAGTGTAATCTATTTTAATTTTGCAAGATTCTTTTCCAACTTTAGTTCAAGGCTTTTAGAAAAATCATGGGAAAACATTAAATAAATGGGGTAAACTGAGTCTTATAGTGTTCAATAACACACTGTTACACATTTCATCCTGATAACCTATTGTTTCTCATAACTTTTTCCTTCTTTTCATGAGGTTGGCATACATGAAAAATAGATGAAGAGGCATCTCCTTTCTGCATGTCAGCGCCCACATTCCACATCAGTGCAAACGAGAATCTGGAGCATCCAAATTTAGTCAAACAAAATCCAGGGTTAATCACCCAAAATACAGCGCAGAAATTCAAACATCTGTTAGAGACTTGAGAGGGCAATGGTTTGTATGAAAATTCTCCTTTGTCCTTAAACATTAAAAAATATTTTCCCATCTGCATTAAAAAAAACTTTATTTTTAGTAAGAAAAAAATAATATTGGAGGAGGATGGTGGCTGTGTCCACAGGGCAGCCTGCCTTGAAACAGCATGAGGTGATTTAAAAATCACAACCTATTATTTTTTATTATAGCAGGTTTCTTATTAATCATTTGCTTCAGAGAAAGGAAAATTTATTGCTGATGACAACTACCTGCTGGGTGAAAGGCCAGATTTAAATTTGTTTTAAAGTTTATTTGTAAAGTTGGTGCTTTTTAGCTGTTTGTGGAATTATATAAAAAGATTTTACTAAAGTAAGGAGTTTATTCAGCTGAAGTAAAAAGATACATAAACTTTAATACTGAATTTCCATGGCTAATAACTTACTAGTAAATCCCATGGATGCGTGTTAAGCTCCTACTAGTTACCAAAACAACCATTGCTACCGCCAGAAAACTGTAACTCTCATGTTTTTATTATTAGGCAACACAAAGACAAGCAAACAGAATGGAGCAGGCTTTATTTCCCCTGAAGAATTAAAAGAGTATCCTATGTGAAGATCCATGTCCATTCATCTTTAATGTATCGCTCAAGTTGTGCTCCGAAGCCCCGAGGACTGACACTGGAGAACAGACAGAATAGAAGAAGAATGTGACAGGGAAAGAGAGAATTTGGAAGGAGGAAAATAAGGGAACACAGGGGCAGCTTACAGGGGAATAGAAGTATTGGGTGAATGATTGATGAGAAGTCAGAGCTGTTGGGGTGCATTCAGCAAATAATAAAAATGGATTAAGGCATCTGTTTTCACTCCCTGCAGATCAGATATCTCACACTGAGGGGTCTGGTTTTCAGAATTTTGAAGTCTATTAACTGAACAGTTTTCATCCACTTTGGAGTCCCTGTATCACTTTATCCATTTAAGTCTTTTTTTATGATTTGGACTGAAGTACAGATTTGTCCCACTGCCCAGTTGTCACTGTTCTTTTATCCCATTGTGTCTTCATCCATCTGATTATTGCACATTAATTTGTGGGGATTGATCCGCTCTGCCCCAAATGTCAGCATTTGTCTCCCAAATGCAAACCCCCCCAGTCCCCATGTTTGAACATAAAGTGTAATTTTTACCTTCATTCAAACTGCATCGTGATTACCCTTTTCACCCTAATGTCATCATTTTCCCACCCCATCTTGTATTTTTGTGCTAAAGTCAGAGTGACCCCTTTTGGTGGGGAATGCACCTACAGGCAATAATAACACATCTCTCTTCTCTCTGGGGGACATCAAGCGTGAAATCAGTCTGGCATTGGCTACACTGTGACAGACCCTTTGTCTTGGGGCCATATTTGCCCCCTGCTCTCTGTCTTCACTTTGGAAGCAGCACCAGTCAGCAGGTGGGGGTTGGTCCCTTTGCGTCATACATCTCAGCAGTGTTTCCTTCGTTCTCTAAAAAAAAAAATACTCCAGATCTGACAGAGTTGTTAAAAAGGTCAAGATCGTGTAGGTGCCAAACAGGGTTTCTCTATAAATCGCTGTAGTTTGGACGGAAAAGCAGTCAAAATGTGTTGGAAATAAGAACTGACAGTAAAATTAAAGTTGTCCCAAACCATTTGTATCTATCTGCTTTCTGGTACATATTGTACAGATACTTTTAAGTATAACATAGAATTATATATATATATATATATATATATATATATATATATATATACATATCAGCTTCACTCTATTTAGCTTATTTGTCAAACTGTGTCTGATTAGCAAACTGTTTTTTTTTTGTGAGACAAAACAGAATACAAATACAAAAAGGTAAAAAAAAAAATTATATCCTGCTACCCTAAAGCACATTGATGATGCATACAGGAGGTCAGGAAAAAAAGAAAAAAAAACAGGACCACATCTAAAGCACTGCAGGCCATAGTCTCCTCAGTGAAGGTCAGTTTATATGATTCAACAATAAGAAAGATACTGGGTTTAGCCCATATGCAGAACACACTCAGGAGGCAGGGAAAAAGTTCAATAGTTTATTATTGGTAGAACAAAGCAGGTAAGGGTGTATTCTGGTCCAGGGCTGATCCTACAGGATTCTCTTAATCTGTGATTCAGGCAGAGCGGTGGAGAGAGGAAAACAGAAGAGTCCAGAGACTGAGAGATGAGCAGAGAGCTAGGCAGCAACAGGGCTAGGCTTCTGACTAGCTGAGATTCGATCCTGGGGTTGCTCTAAGTTTTCTTCCAGAGAACAGGCGGGCAGATCCAGACTGCAGAACTCCAGAGCAGGAAGACAGGTCTTTGATGATGAGCTCATCCAGAGCTTCTGAGATACGGCAGGCAGTTATCAGCAAGAGGGACTCCTCCAGAGTCCCAGGGTCCAATCAGGTTTCTTCCTAGAAGCAGAGAAGACAAAACTGATCAGGTGCTGGATCAGGTTTCAGTGAAGTCAGAGGATAAGACAGGCTGGTTGGCTCAGGGTTGCTGTACCGTGATTTACAAAAACACTCTGGCGTCAGGGTGTTGTCCACAGCCCACATAAGTACTGGTCCCCTGATTAGCAGATGAGAATCAGCTGGTGAAGGCAGCTCCAGGTTCAGGAGATCCAGTACGCCCTCTGGTGGAGGAAAGTAGACAGCACCCCAGATCCCAACAGAAAAACATACAAACAGGAAGGGATCATCGGCGCCCTCTGGAGGGCAAGCCTCTGGATCCCAACAAGAGTCTTATAAATGGAAAACTACTGCTGACCAACGGAACACTATGGCATGTTAGGACTTTTGTAAAGATATTCATAAAGGGACCTGATGGAAGTGGAAATTATTTTTTATGTTTCTGTCAATTTAAGTCTGATTATTGCATACACACATAGTAACACACTATTTATGTATAAATATATATTAGAATTCCTTCATATGCCTTAAAAATATATTGTGTATATTAAATCTTTACTAAAAAATTATCTATAAATTATAAATTATTTGAATATGACATTCAAATAATATATTATTCATTGATAACAAGTTCCATGATTTCTGAAATTAACGAATAAAAAAGGCAGGGTTTAGATTATGTAGAAAAAAAGTTTAGGGATAATATAGATTTCCATTTCTACCCATCCCTTTGACCAAGAAAATATGTTTTTCTTGTAGTGGGTGTGTTGGTTACTTGCATGCCTGTTCTAGAAATATTTATATCCAATCCAAGTCTGGCATAAATCTTAAACAGTAACTCAGAAAAAAAAACAACACACCAATTGTCAACATGGGTTATAAGTGGGATGGTCTGTAGTCTCTTCAGGACTTTGTTGTCTTCCTAATCATGGAGGAGAATATCTGGCCATCAGTTTGTGGAATTAAACTCAAGTTTACTTGGGTTAAAACAGTATGAAAGTACCAAAGCACATGAACAAAACCATTTGTACAACAAATAAAGGCACAAAAAATAAAGAAAAACACAAAGGCTTTGGATAATCCTCAAATATTCTCCATAGTGCCTAAACTTAAATAATTATGTTGGTGCTACTGCTCCAGCAGTTATGATATAGTGCAATAAATAACCAACTATGCTTGCTGCTCCTATTATCAGGGATCACTACAACTTGTTCCCAGACTTGGCAGAGTTTTTATCCCAGAAGGTCCTCCTTGACACAAACGGGATTCAAACCTGGTTCCCTCAAATTACTGTGAAAAAAATTAAACCACTTATCCATGGGGACTTTACAATGAATTGAAAACAAACTGAAGAAATCTATGAAGGGGAAAAACATTTTAATAGCACTGTTCAATAAAATACTGTATTAAAAAGATAACTTGTTTAAAGAACTTTTCGTTTTACTTAATGAAACGCAGCAAGATCATTTTGTATTAAATTGATATGTTTTGTTAATCTTTAGTAATTCAAATAACCAATATCAATCAATGTCTTAATTTTTCACATATTAAAAAAGGATTGTCTGGAAATGAATCCTTTTACTATCACAGGATGATTTTGTCTTACATTTCAAGGGACAAAGCATATCCTTGTTTAATCTATTATCATACAATTAATCAAATGAAGATTGGTGATACGAAGAATAAATCACAGTAAGTACATTTCATAATACTTTAATAGCTCTGAAATTTAAAGGGAAAAAGTACAGGAGAATTAAAATCAAAGTTAGAAACTCAACGTTTTTCTACCCCAGGAGCATCCAACCAAGATCAGAATATTACAGGAAAATTAGAAAAAAAACAAAATTGCAAAAAAAATTTTTTGCAATTTTTCATTTTTATAAGATATTATCTCTTGACTAAAGCTGTTTCACATTCAAGGTTTTAAAATGATCAGTAATTCAATAATCATTCTGTTGAAAAGAAAGCAAGCTTACATTCAGGTTTTAACACATCTTTTGACTTTCTGCCCTTTCTTGCAGGATGATGATTGGGGGAGCTGGTGCCTACTGTATCTCCAGCCATCACTAGATTAAAGGTGGGATTCAACTCGTCACAGGGCAGCTATGCACTCATACTGTAGCTAATCCAGTAACCTAAAATAGATCCAGTGAGAATCCATGCATGAATAGGGAGAACATAAAGGCAGTAAGGTCAGAATTTGAACCCAAAACATTCTTGCTGAGAGATAGCAGAGATAGTAACTGTACCAACGTGCAGAGAGTTCATATTTTAACAAATGTTTTGCTAAATGTTTTTCTCAATTTTACTTCAATGGGTGTTTGGGGTTTTTCTATATAAATCTATGTAAAAGACCTTCAGAAGGTATTGTGAGTCTATTTTCATTCAGACATTTTTGTCAGTAAAACAATTGATTTTTTAGACCATTAAGATTAAATAATATTTGTGAGATAAGACGCTATTATAAATTAAATTAAAGCACTTTTATGTAAAATGTTCAACCTGTATGTTTACGTACACTAAATTAGTCAAACGAAACGTACATTTAGCTGTAGAGGTCGTCATCAGTACCATACCCCCACCATGGACTGTTCTCCCCGCTGCCCTCCGGGAAGAGACTTTGCAGCATTTAATGCAGGTCCAGCATATTCCCCACTGTTGAAAAAAAGTCCAAAACATGTCACAAACTCTGCATCAAACTGACCACCTCAATGCATTTTTTTTTTTGCGCCATGTTTTTTCTCCCACAGTATTTACTTTTGACCACTGCTGCACTTTAAAGCTACAGTGTGTAATTTTCAGCTACATCTAACGTCCAGACTGCAGACCGCAGCAACATGAACATCCCCCCCCCCCCCCCCCCCACCGCTTCTCCCCCCCAACAGTACGGCGAGCTTTACTGGACAAAATGTCTTCCACGACGTCCGCATCACCTACCTTCTCAAGTGATAAGGTTTGTTTACATAGATAATTTTACAGATAGTATTTCATTAGTCTGTGTAGGGTATAGATTTCAGTACCTTCTCAGTTCATCTCTCTCAACTTGCCGTAGTTACTTTTGAGCGTAATGGGCGATCTCGCAATCGCTAGTTTGTTGGCTCTGCGCTGCCGTAGCACAAAGATGTCCGCCTCCATGGCTGCGAGACTCGCTCCTATGTAATTATAAATAACGAATTCTAAGGCAACGCAAATATTAAGGTTAAGAGGCTGAGCTCTTAGATGATGATAAATAACATAGTTATGTATAATATATTACATTTCTGACTGTATATCCCTGTAATTATTACACACTGTAGCTTTAAGAAAATGGAAATCGTCATGAGAGCTGTACAAAACGAAATTTGTGTACACAGAGTGTACACAAAATGACAATAAAAGTCTGTTTAAGTCTGTCTCTAAGTCTTCTAGCTAGATGTAGATAATTCAAATGTAACCATTTAACCATGTGTATCACTATCAGCAATTCTCTACTGAAATTATGTCTTTAACATTGACATTAAGAAAGGCAAGTACATATTTTCCTGTGTGTACATATTTTTTAAACCTCTTTTAAAGTTAAAAAGAAAATCAAGCAATGCTATCACACTGTAATTATGAAGCCAGCAAATATGAAGCCAGAATGGATAAGCAGTGTCTGGGAAAAACTGTACCTTTCCTGTTTCAATAAGATTTAAGAGATAAAGGAGAAGATAGGAGCTGCCAAAGAAATGCACTTTACCACTTGATCATTTTCAGGTAGTTCAGAACACCGATTTTGGTACTGTAATTGGCTGGTCTGAAGTACACACCTGCGTTGATCTATTATAAAAGGGAGAATGACTCTACAGTGACCATAAAGAAGCCCTTGTGCTTCCTATGAACATGGTTTTATGAACATTTCTAAACAATTTAAAGTCTCAAAGCAACAAAGATTTTCTAAAATGGAAAAATATATCTTACAGCTGCCCATTATATTTCCAGATATAGTAGATATCCTACAGCTCTTATAGCTGGGTGAGGAGATACAAGGCTTAAAGAGAGTGAAAAAAACTGTTAGGTGACAGATACAACATGGGCCTTTAGCATTTTAAAATGTAATGATTATGTCATTTTAGCTGGTAACAAAACTGAAGAGTTTACACCTAGAT
Organism: Cyprinodon diabolis; assembly: GCA_030533445.1. Lineage (NCBI taxonomy): Eukaryota > Metazoa > Chordata > Actinopteri > Cyprinodontiformes > Cyprinodontidae > Cyprinodon > Cyprinodon diabolis. The sequence goes on along the minus strand of CM060064.1, from coordinate 34,884,011 downwards.
AGACATTTGAATCAGTGGCCCATAGCAACAGAGAAAATGCAGATAAAATAATAATTTACTCAATATCTGGTTAATAAATGATAAATCAAATGTATTTTTTTTACATATGTGATGTGTTGAGCATGTTTGAAGCCACATGACCTGAAAAACTTTTAGTGTTTGACTATGTTACACCAAAGTAGTCTAAAGAAATGTGAGGCCATCTGTCTTGCACTTGAAGCTAGACCAGACTGGGTCATTAAGCAAGAAATAAACCCAAACAGAATGCCTGGAAGGCATCAAGATGTTGACCATTGATAAGGATTTCAGGTCTTACTGAACAGAAATAGTCAATGTGTTCATACTTTCATAATTATTAACAAATTTTCAGATACTTTGACAACAAGTTAAATTGTTTGTCCTACAGCAGAGAACTAGCTATATTAGATCCTACTAAGACTTTTTCCCAAAGCAGGTCAATTGTGGAGAGTACATCTTTTTCCTCACTATAATATTGTGGCATTATCTTTGTTAATAAACCACGACTGTGGAATTTGTTTTGTCTCTTAAAAAAAAAACAGATAAACTGATTTTCAAACCTAGAATTATCTCTGAATAATTGCTATATCTGATCTAAGAAATTACATATATACGTGTGATGAATGCAAATGTTTAAATGTAGTGTGATATCCCTGAAGTACTTTGTTTTCAATTAATTTTTTATCAGCAAAGACACTCAGCCATTCTGACATCCACCAGCTTCCAGAGAAAGTCAATATAATTGTATCTGTCGCCATGTTGTTCTTGGAAGTCAAAACAGTTGGAGGTGACACATCCTAAATCTAGCAAAGCATGCAGCTTTTCGATACAAACAGCAGAGATGGCCTTTGAAAAGTTCAGAACACTAAAGTTGGCTGTCTGCAGTAAGTGAGGCATTACCGGTTCTAAACAAAACAGTTTACACAGTTTGACACTTCACATTGTGGGTAAACTGGATATATGCAAACAGAAACTCTGATTTATGCTCTTCAGTGTGAAAATAAAGCAAAGTACTGATTTCAGTTTTGTAATGCAGAAGGATATTTACCAATGAACAGAGAGATGAGGACAAGATTCAGATTCTCCTGCTCTTTTTTTAATTGAATCACTCTTAATAAAAAATATTTTTTCTATGAATTCTCCAAACAGCAAAAAGTAGCCTAATATTTAACTCTATGCTGCATCTAGTCAGGCTCTGTTCAGACAATACAATTGGTTATAAACTGTCCTCTTCAACATTCTCAATTATCTTTCCTTTATTACAAATTCCATTTAACTAAAATTAAATTTGGCTCTAGAAACTGAGACTGACTTTCAAATAACACAACGAGATTTTGATTTAGTGAGATCTGAGCGTTTTGAACACTAATTGTTGAAATGTGTCAGAGTAGCTTGTTTAATTACACCAGACTAGGAATTCATTAAGGTTTGGACTCAAAATAGTGCAGTAGGTGATTCACGTCTGCAAGGCTCAGCTAAGCAAATGCAGCCGGATCTTTATTTATTTTTGCAGAAGTCAAAGCGATGACCCCCAGGGAAGGTAATTACGGTGGAATCAACATTTCATTCTGTGCATGATGAGCATGTCAAGACAATTATGCTCTTAAAAAAATGGAAGAGGGACTCGACATAGAAAAAAAATGCTGATAACCAGAGCTGCTTCGGTCTGAATGGTGAATTATAACAAGCAGGTTTGAGCATTCACAGGCAGCTGATCCACCGGCCGCTGCTTACATGAGATAATTAGGTCCAGTGTAGTCACTGGAGGAGGGAAGCTGGTAGAGTGGGAGTGCGCAGATTCAATCAGCTTGTATATTTTACCGTATTGTTAAGCACTTGAGCTTTTAAGCAGCATTGTCACTTGGGAACTAAGCATTTTCTACCCATCTTTTCTAGATTTGTCAGGCACATATTCATTCCCACTGATTTATGTGTCTGGTCAAAGTCCATATAGGCAATAATGTATTCCATCAATTCTACTATACTCCAGAAGCAGAGAGGCTATGAGGAGCTTTCTTACCTCCCGCAAAGCCTGAACTGGGTCAAGGCTGAGAACCTTGAGGCCATTTCTTTTTGCATAAGTACTCCTTTTATGTCATGCCAGTTACATAGCAGATAGTGAACACAGTTAATTTTTCTATGTAAACTAGTGCTCAATTTTCTTTTAGTTTGAAAGGCTATGAGGATTCTTTTTTTTTTAAAGAGTCACAATAATGTGCAGAACCATATCTGGTTAAAGTCTCTTATGAAAGTAAGATGCAATATTGGTTTTATTGTGTTTTAAAAGGTAAAATATATGTGTTTGAAGAATATATTTATTGGTTTTGGGGCCTAAATTGTAGGAGTTAAAGTTTATATAATAGATCATCAGTGTCATACTCATTGGGTCTAAAGCAGACCCACCTGCAGACGACAATAAACTGGTATTTACAATCACACATTGCCTAAGTCAGGGGTTTTTGTTGTTTTTTTTGTGTGCATTTTCTGCTCAAAGTTTTTGTTATGGCAGCTCACTAGAACTATTAAAGCTACAGTGTGTAATTCTCAGCGACATCTAACGTCCAGACTGCAGACCGCAGCAACATGCACATCTCCCCCCCACCACTTCTCCCCCCCAACAGTACGGCAAGCGTTACGGGACAAAATGTCTTCCACGACGTCCGCATCACCTACCTTCTCAAGTGATGAGGTTTGTTTACATAGATAATTTTAGAGATAGTATTTCATTAGTCTGTGTAGGGTATAGATTTCAGTACCGTCTCAGTTCATCTCTCTCAACTTGCCGTAGTTACTTTCGAGCGTAATGGGCGATCTCGCAATCGCTAGTTTGTTGGGTCTGCGCTGCCGTAGCGCAAAGATGTCTGCCTCCATGGCTGCGAGACCCGCTCCTATGTAATTATAAATAACGAATTCTAAGGCAACGCAAATATTAAGGTTAAGAGGCTGAGCTCGTAGATGATGATAAATAACATAGTTATGTATAATATATTACATTTCTGACTGTATATCCCTGTAATTATTACACACTGTAGCTTTAAGTTTTTTTGGATGAATTTTAAAACATCTCATGGAGCTTTAGTGAAAATTCAACCTGGAAGACTCTTAATCGGTCTAAACTGGAACAGATGCTGATGTCCCTCACCTAAGCCTCAACCAACTGAAGACACAGACGGTCAGACATAGGTTGCATTTGAAAAAGATCAGATACGATCGGATTCAGAACCACATAGCCATGTGGCCTGGGTAACACTGGAAAAAATCGGATCTGTGTTGTTCAGACTGCCATGAAAAGATCAGATACAGGTCGCATATGGGCAAAAAAATCGGATTTGGGTCACTTCAGGCTGCAGTGTGAACATAGCATTAGACCCTCTCATTCTCTGGCTCCACCACCAGTGTCTGGGAATATTATTCTAATCATCTCCCTAAATAATGGATCCAGTCTCATGATGACTTACAGCATAATTTCTTCTGCCGGGGTCCGAGTGTGAAACAATTTATTTTCATTCATGTCAATAAAATCTTTCTTATTGCTTCTTTTCTCCATGTGAATCTCTCCAGGTTGAAATTACCATACAGCCTATGTATGAATCTACTGTTTATGTATTCAATCTGTTTTCATTTTGTTTATTGTTTTATAATCTGTCCTAGACTAAGGTTTAAACTTACCACATGCTTCAACATTTGTTTGTTTTCGAGATAATAAGATTTAAAAAAAATAATGTTTTGGTTTGTACACACACTAACACTTTGTTATTGATATTAAAAGTGTATCAAAAACTGGTTTGTTTTTTGTGTTTTAGTCTACATACTTAGTTCATAATGTGATCAGACAATTATTTATTTAAGGTTTTTAAGTCTTTATCCAATTAAGGTTTAACTAATCAGTGTTTCTAAAGCTATTGTATCAAAGGTTAGAAGACAGCTTCATTTATTACATAGATGTACCATTATTTATATGATCTCATTATGATTTCTGCTGCATATCATCAAAAGAGTTTTAAACTCATACTTCATGTTACTATACATCAGAATTCCCATTTTGTTTTTCGGTTTTACTCATGATAAGATCCACTGCCATATAAATTACTGCACAATCTCATTAGAATATGACAAGTTTGTTCTCAAAACAGAAAAATATATATTAATTGATTAAACTGGTGTCTATGTAGACAAATACTTTTTCCTTCATAAAGAGATGGGTTTTTTAAAGATGTTATTTCTGTAGTTTGAAAGCAGTATCTTAGTGTTTGCTTCTTTCATTTTTTATAAATAAATGATCTATTATTTATGATTTTAAGTTGGATCATTTGAAAAAAAAATTGATGGAATGTAACATATTTGACGCCCCATTTCAATCTTCAAACAACTATGTGTTTTTATCGATGCATTTCACAGTCTAACATTAAATGTTTAGTGCAACACTTTTCCAGCAGATAGATTTTACTGACATTTTATTTCACCTAAAAATAATGACCATTACACAAAGACTTTCTGTGGCTATCTTAATAATAAAGCCTTAAGCTTAATTTTTGAAACCAATCTCAAAATGTTTACAGAGGTTAAAAAACAATCAATCACAGCAACAAAATATCTAACTCCCATAAACCTATTATTTTGCTTGTTTCATTGGTATTGAAACAGAAATACACATGCAGTATAATTGAACAACCAAATTATGATAGCCATTGGGAAATGACTTATTTTATGCGGGCTGTTCTCATTTCACGCCTGATGGAGTCTCACCTTTAACCAGGAGGTGCATGTCTTTCATTGCGATTTCTGGCACAGTATTCTAATAAAGGTATAATAGAAGCATTCTCCCTTTTTAATTGGACATTGTTAGACTGACATATCAATCCTGCTGGAGAAATGTCCCTTCCATGTATTCTGTAATTGAAACAGTCCCCAGCTCCTGCTCACTTTTCTGCAGTACAAAATATTGAGACTATTAATCTGTAGCAAATCCCTTCTGCTCATAAAGTTTCGAAAAGCTGACACTGTGACACTGAGCATTACTGTATATCATAATTTACATCATATGTATGTGAGTGCATAAGTTTGATGTGATTAAGTGTCTTATAAATGTTTTTTAAGTGTCTTAAAAAATTTTCTTTTTAAAACAAAAAAGAACATGGAAATGTTTCTTTTGAATAGAAAAAAAGGAAAAAATGTTATATGGTTTCCAATATTCTTTCCATATGATAATAGTTAGTACAGTATAGATATAGTTTGAAGATTCACATTTAGCATTATCAGATGCTTCCGGTGATTTGTATGTCTCTGGTGTATGTCTCTACCAGTTTTATTTGTCTAGAGGCATAAACTTTTATATAAATTATTTTCAAAATAGCTCATGCTCAGTCAGATTGTGTTTTTCTTTCAGATTTACTCAAGTTTGATCAGCTTTTCTGTCACTGCTAAAGAAATATGGACGACTTCAGGAAGTAAGTTTTCTGATGCAAGTAGCATTTTACATGCAGGCAAAGAAGTTCAGTTCAAGTTTTATCTGTCCAGGGTACCAGCATGTGGTGAACAGCAGAGAAAACTTTTCAATGTCAACAATTTAAAATTTTTTTACAAATTTTCCATTATGGACATACAGGAGTAGAAGTAATAAGTTTGGTTGAACTGGATTTTATTTGGGGATAAAATAGTAAAATACTATTTTTTACATACACAACTCTGGACTTTATTCAGAGAGAACCTCAGTTTCCTTTGCAATTAAGCACTATCTTTAGTTGCTATTATAAAATGTCTCTGCAAATTATATAAAGATTTGTGGTTTTTATGTGGCAATTATTTCAAAAGTACAAGAGAGTTAATACTTTTACGAAAAGCTGCTCTGTCTGACACGTTCTTATGTTGAAAATAACACATTATCTTGCAGCTCTTTCAATATTCTCATCATTTATTATAGTAGCTCTATCGCTTTTAGTGATTTATCTTCCCTCATAATATTTGTTTTCTGCAATTTTACATTCCAAAAGCTCTGATTCCCATTAGCGTTTTTCGCAATTATAGATAAATTCCATTAAAGTTCTTGGCAATGAAATGACAAGAAATGATTACCCTATTAAGCCCCGGAGTGAAAACACAACATAAAGTGCATACTATTGTATGGTAATAACTTTTATTAGAGGATAAAAAAAAAAACATTGAATTACTACCTGTGTCTAACCACTCAAAAGATTCTGTTTTAGCTATTCTCGTCGTCTGGCAGACAAGCAGACTGAAGCAGAGCAAATAAAAACTGGCAGCTTCTGGATGAATGACTGCATGTTTGGGTCATGATAAGAAAGAATTACATTTTTTCACACCACTGAAAAGAGGAAAGCATGGCCTAGTGTGGATTTAAAAGCTCTGTAAACTGTTGGAAAACAACCCAGTGCAGAAAAAAACAAAGTATCATTCTCTTTAAATGCTTAAAACCTTGTCCTTAGAGGATGATTTAAGTAATTTGGACCTCATCAGAATCGCACACTGTGGCCCCCAAAGCAGACATACTGAAGAAGCATGATTGTAGTGTGCAGGGGAGGAGGTAAGGTGGTATGAGTCTTTTGGGGAGCACTATGAATGGTACTATTACACAGGCTTGTGTTATTTCCAGAGACGTTCATTTATCACAACAAGTGGAGCAATGCTTGTTTTTAAAAATACGTCCCCTTTATGTGTGGTAAAATACACCAACTTAATCTCCATGCTGTATTCTTATCTGTCTATCCACCAATCAAGGTCTGTCTCAGTACCAAACTGTCATGTTTATATTTTTTGTTCTTCTTTGAAACAATAGGTCCATAAGATAGCACATCAGAGAGAGAAGCTGTATGACACTGGTTCAGAGAAAACTGAAATATAAAACAAGAAATAGAAAAAATGTGTTCATTCTTTATGCATATTCGAAGCCTATTTACTGTGTTTAGATCTGTGTTTAGATGTTACAACTAACATATGATGATATCCTGTAAGCATTTTATGTGCTCGATCAACGCTGTCATGTGAAATTGTATAGGGAAAAGAAAAGGTTGCATAGTTTAAAGATTCATCCTAACCCAATAAAACTTGATGTTCGAGCATACGTTTCTGTGAATGAATGAATGAATGAATGAACAGAACTTTATTGATCTCACGATGGAGAAATTCACTTATGACATTGGTTCTTATAAACAAACAGAAGGTGAACAAAGGATGAAAAGGTGCATGAAGTAAATACAGTATATACTATATATATGTACAGATCTATGTATATAGTGGATGTTAAAAATAAATGTCTTACTCTAATTTTTTCATATATACATATACATATATACAGCTTTTCATTTGAAAAAAAATGAAGTAGCAATTGCCTTCCTTCTTCTACACAATTATGCAATACTTTTTCCGTCACAGAACATCACAAGACATTTGTCACCACATTTCTGAAGCTTGTGGTTGTGAAATGAGAAAGTGTGGAAAAGTGCAGAGGAAATTTTCATCTTTAGTTTTACAAATTATTTGCGAGGAAAGTTTCTTCAAATCACATCAGAAGAAAAGCATATCAGTCAGCTTCTAGATGTGCCTTTGTTTATATTTTATATCAGAAACAATAAATATTGGAAGGAAACTTCAAAATACAACATCTTCTATTTCCCTATGTTCTTTACACTGCTTTGCTTATTTTTTCAAGTTTGTTTCTTGTTGTTTGAATTAACGGTTTGCCATATACTGACATTTGAAAAATAAATTGATTAGTCGTTGAGCTTATAACCAGCCATTTTTCATATGTTCTGCATTTAAACATTTAAAAATCAACCTGCTACCATAACAGTGTTCAGTGTGCAGTCATTATTTTAGTTAATGTTTCTTGTGTCTGTTGACGATTTCCTTTGCTTTCTTTGCTCTATGAAAACTACAACAAGCCAACAAAATGAATGTCATAAACATAATATTTGATTAGTGAACACTATGAGAAACTACCATGTAGGACAAAACATGGGCACGAAGGCCTGTACTGTCTGTTATTGTTTCATTTGGCGGCTTGGCTCCTCAGAACCTACTCCCACTGAGTGCAAATCAGAAAATCTAACAGCTAATGGCAACAGTTTTGTTCCATTCTGTTGTTAGTGACAGCAAAACTGATGCCCACACATACAGAGTGTTGCACAAACGCTGTCAGCACCCTCCTAATGACCCTTTGGGTATAAGTGGCCAAAAAGAGGAGAAATCCCCACAATAGCTCTTATTTCTGTCTCCAACACCCCTTAAAGCGCTTTAGCCTTTACCAGCATGACATAACTGACACTTTTGGTGTTTATCTTGCAGCAATCAAATTCTGAGTCACATTTATTATTGTATGGAACAATACTGACTTTGTACTAGAAAGAGGTATGATGCAGCACTGCGCTGTAAGTAGATGTAAAGAGGAAATTTATGTGAGGCAAATCAGCAAATATACGGGTTTTCAGATCATTTTTAACAACCAAAATAATGACAAAATCTTCTATAGAAATTTGTAGAACATTGAATTATCTATTTTTCTCTTTGGAATTAATAAATTATTTGGTTTTTAAAATAAAAAATAAGATTACCACAACAGATTCTATAAGTTGTGTTGTGTAAAGTATGACCAAGGATCAGAAGTTAGTGTTGGAAGGGCATAAAAAAACATAATGAATAAGAGTGGAGCACTTACAAGAAGGCACAGTGAAACACTAATGATACAGACAGTGTCAGAGGCACAACAACAAAGAATGCGATTGAAGCATCCAGTTTAAGGCAATTGAGTAAATTAGTTTGTTTACTGAGAAGAATACATTGTAGGCAAATGTGTTGCAATCAGATATGTAAAGCAGCTGAGACCAAGAAAATATATAGAACACAAATTAAATCAACAGATGATCTAAGAAAAAGAAGATCAAACAACAAAAAACACAAGGCTTTTAAACTAATACAGAAAGAACAGATAGAACAAATAGCCAACCACATAGACACTGGTATGGGCAGGGTGGAATAGCAAGTAACCTGACATATGATTTTTTTTGGACTGTGGAAGAAAGCAAAAGCACCCCAAAAAAAAAATGCAGCGAGAAAACATTAAGATTCTATGAAGAAAAGTTTCTAACCATACTTGAACCTTGGGCCCTCTTTTTTGTAAGGCATCAATTTAAAAAAAACCTGCACCATTCTATCTTTGTGTCAGCTACATCACTGTCCCCACCAAGAGTGAAATGCTTACCCAATAGTAAATCCTGGATTACCAGTGAACTGAAGGAACTGCTAAACTAAAACAAAGGGACAGTTTGAAAGGGATACACGGTATTAATGAGGAGTATACAGAGGCAACTGTAGGTCAAGAAGAGAGAACGCTAGGAAGAAAACAGGAAGAAGCTATAAAGCAACCTCTAACAGAACTATATCAGATATATGTGCTGAGGGATGAAAGAGATCACAGGCTTCAAGCAGAAAATGAATAAGACAGATGGAAGTTTGGACAGAACCAAATAATTGAACATCTTCGATATTCAATTGTGGATATAAAAGTCCTGTGGATTTAAAAAATATCCACTGGACTTGGCTTACAAGATTTGAAGATGTTTCGCCACCTCTCCAGGAAGCTTTCTCAATTCAAATGTCTGGATCCGCAGAGAGTTTGAGACTTATATTGCTTGGAAACATGCAAATGGTAACCGATGAGTGGGTCATTTGGTTCCAACGAAACGTCTTCAAATCTTGGAAACCAAGTCCAGTGTATATTTTTTGAACTTTTAGGGAATGACTATCACCTGGATGACTGAGAATCTTCATCAGCATCTTCTTCGATAGCTTTATTTCAGGAACAAGCTCAGCATCCATCTCTTCTGCCCACAAATGGACATACCCGCCCTTCTTTGACCTGAAGCTTCTCTGTCACACCTCAAATGTTTCATGTTCGACCTCTGCCGTAGACCCTGCTGCTTCTATGCATTTGTTCTAAACCAAATCAGGATATGGTTCTTCTTCCTCCACCTTTCACCTGTCTGTCTCTTAAAGTTAAGTAACATCTGGAGTGACTGAATGGCAGTAAGTCACCAAGTCTAGGTGGTGTCATCCCCCAAATCTGAAAGCCTGTGTAGAACACTTCTTTTGGATTCTACTGCACCTCTTTAAACTTAGCCTGTCTCAGGGGATGGATCTAGTGTTGTGAAGGACCTCTGAACTTGTTGCAGTGCCAAAGAAAACTCAGTCAACAGTCATCACTGATCATAGACCTATTACCCCGACATCCCACACCAAGAAGGTCCAAGAAAGACTACAGTTGGTTCACCAGAAAGCAGCAGTCAGGACCTCTTTTCTGTAATTTACACAAGGCAGACATCACTGTTAGAATCATGTTCTTTGATTTATCCATTGCATTTAATTGAGCTTGACTTACTTTGTCAGAGACTCCAGAAGACCCAGGTGGAAATATGAGCAATTGGCTGGATCAAAGACTTCCCAACACACAGATCACAGTTTGTTAGACTGAATAGTCAATTCTCTGATCAAGAAGTCAGTTTAATGCAGTACTGTACTTGTGATGTATAATGACAATAAAAAAAAAAAAAAAATGCTGGACCTACAATTCCAACCTTTGGGCATCTGAAAGACCACTGCTTAATCCACTGTCTGAAAATAGAAAGAGTATGGCACCAGCTGACTCATGACTGCCCACCTAAAAGTACCATTAGTGAGATATATGTAGCTCAGGTTGGATTTGATCCTCTATTTGCTGTGCAAAGCCCACATCTGACCTTCATTGCTAAAGAATGGCCATTGCTTTAACAAAACTTGTTGCCCAAGTCATGTAGGGGAGGAAGGTTTGCTGGTCAGATAAGAACAAAACTAAGCTATCCTAATCTTGCTTGCAAATTGGATCTTGCGGTATTATGAGAACACAAACACACAAGAATCCATCCTTTACCACGCCAGCTTAAATTTTTCAGAGTTTGATCAAAAATTGGTTGGCCATTCCTGATGCAGTATTAAAGGTCGGACATACAGTATAGCTGTGACAAAAGCAAGAGCTGCTGAGCCAACGGCCAAAGCAAAATAAACATGGCAGTGCAGGAGGATGCTCACAGCTACGAAAATGACATCTGTTTGTTAGAATTAATTATCTCATCTTTGAAAGAGGAACAGCAAGAATGTAGACAACTAAGTTACTGTGGTTTCTAACGGAGTCTAATGTTATTTAATTTGTTACCATGACTAAACAAAATCAAAGTTTTTGCCCTTATCTGCCCGAATAGATTCATGCGACAATGCTACCTAGGATCAATCCAGCTTGCCAGGTTAAAGTTATCTGGCCTACATGCTAAACCATATGTGTGAAAATATCATCCCTACTGTGAAGCATAATAGAGGGACCAACATGTTGGATTTGTTCATTCCACAACAGTTTCTCCCCCACTGCCATTAGACTGCTGCATGTTTTGTAGAATGGGTTATTGTATTGTATTTCATTATAATATTTTATCATTATATATATATATATATATATATATATATATATATATATATATATATATATATATATATATATATTATTGTTAGAACTGTAAATTTACAGTCATTTTTACTATTTTTCAAGGCTGCACTTTTAAAAGATGAAATTGTCCAATGAGCTGTTTCCAAACGAAATTTATTTTTGTTTTACACTTGTGTAAACAAAATGACAAATAAAATCTGTCTATAGTCTAAAAGTCTAAAGTCTCAGAATTGACAGGGAAGCTGGTCAATGTTGAAGGAAAATGAATGGAGCTATATAGAGGATGACCGTGGAAGAGAACATGTCAGCTAAAGAAGCTGCAAAAGATTTAAGATGGGGAATTCACCTTCACCAGGACAAGGACAATAAAACACACAGCCAGAGCTAAGGAGGAACTACTGACCATTATATTAGAATTATAAAGCATTCTTATATGTTTAAATAACCCAGCGAAACTCAACAGCACAGAAATATATGACACTTTTCATCTGCTTGAACTGAGCTTGAGCTAGTTTGCAAATAAAAATGGGCAGGAAAAAAATCCCTTGCTCGATGGTAGCCACATAACAAAAGGCAAACAACCGTAGCTGTAATGAAAAATCGTTCTACAACATATTTGCCCAGAAGAGATGAATAAAGTATCAGTTCTTTTGGAAAGGTATGTATCCTTCCCTTCTAACAAGAGGCATTGTTGGAAACCCTCATGAGAAGGAAAACACAGCTTCCACGTCTTTTTGTGGCTCTGAAGAAATGTCTGAAAAAATAACCATAATGTTGTTTTTGCCTTCTTCAGAGTCTCGTTTAGAATTTGGAAGATCTGTATCATGTAAAGTCAGGCTACTGGTTACATCATTACTTCTTTAAAAGGGTTATAAACCTACTCCATTCTTTTTTTATTTGTTATCAAGATAAACAAAACCAAATAATGAATTATATGCTTGACAGCTCTACCTCCTCTGCCTGCAGTCTCATGGTTCTTCCTTTTAGAATACGATGCAGTGCTCAATCAAAATACAGATTAGGGCTGTTTGTGACATTTCAACCTGCTTCACTGATTTAGATTTTGTTTTTTTTGAACAAATATTTAGTCATCCTCTATGTGAAGCACAGGTAGCTACTGTATAATTTAATACATTTTCATTTAATAAAAAAAGGTTAAAATACCAGAAACCAGGTCAAGTTCCATAACACTATATAAATTATATTTTGGTCTGGTTCAATCTGTGAGGGAATTTTTTCTTTCAATAGCTGCTACAAAAGCCTCAATAAGTCCTGCAGATTGTGCAGAGGTAAACACAGAGAACACCCCAATGCCGCAGAGCTGCACTCACAAAGTTCAGCACTATCTCCAGCATTCAGCATATCCACCAATCCAAATCAAGTTAATGTTACCAGTACCACAATTCTGAGCATTGTCAGCAAGAACAGGAGCCCCGAGGTGAATAAACATCAAAGCAATCACTCAGAGAATGAAAGAATAGAGTAGCTGTCACACCATGTAACTGCGTTACCATTTTTATTCAGCACAAAGAGAAAATTCTCATAAATAAAACCCTTACATGCTCCGTTGCTGTTTATTTTGCCTCTGCAACAGTGATAAAGCAAACATCATGATGCAGTGTGTTGTCTCTTCTCCCACAGGCCACAGCCTATTTGATTGATAATGACTGGTTGGAGTCAAAAGCTGGGACTGGAGAAACAACAGAACTGCATACCCGACAACGCTCTAAGCGAATAGGCATCGGGTTAATCCATCTTTAGCAGCAACAGTGGCACACTGTGGAAAAGTGCGAGACCGTTACGATTTTCAATTTTGATGCAGTTATTCTTCAGCATTGCTCAATAGCAAAGATTTTGATTCACCGCAACATGAGTGGAGCACTTCAGCAGAAACTCAAGTTTTTTTTTTCTACATCCCAGCAGAGAGTGCATTAATCATCGCAGTCTCACCCTCCTAAGTGAAGACAGAGAGCAACAGCTGGGGGAGAGGAGCTCGACTTTAAGCAGTACAGACTGCAGGAGGTTCAGCCATCACTTCTTGTTGTGGATTCTGACATCAATAGTAATGAATACCTTGGAGCGTTGCCTGACTGCCTGAGCATGAATTGCTAGAACACTGGAAAGGTTTTTTTTGTTTGTTTGTGCATCTTTGTTTGCTGGAGTCCTGCACCTTTGTTTGCCTGTGTGTCTACATGCATCAGTGCATTCACATGCATTTTGGGGAGGGCAGGTATGAGTAATACTCAGAGAATCACACAGGAGTAAATGGCCTTGAATGACAAGAACAATTAATCAGAACATTTGCCGGTGCTCCTGGATGAGGTTTCATGCTGAGGTTACACCTGCACAGCCCCAAGTTGCTCTGGAATCCAGAACACATATCCAAAATAATCTTTAAATGATCTATAGTTGCCTGTGGCTCATTTATCTCAAAGGGTAAAATGGGACTTTGCATTACTTTTAGGGTTTGGCTATAAAACGCATATTTTCATTAGGGAACCCTGCTTACAATCCCTCCCTTGAGCATTTTAGGTTTATTTTGGATTTTCTGACAACACGGATTAAAATAGAAACATGCCTTAACTGATTTATACCACAAGGAGGCAGGATAAGCAAACTACAAATGTTATAGCTTACAGCTGAGACTCACACATGAAGATGTGACCACCTTTTGATTGATAGAATCTGTCATCTGGCCAAATAAGAGAGAGAATATTAGTGCACATAAATGATTTTAGCAATTGCAAGATTCATAATAAAAAATCAAATAATCAAACATGTTCAGGTATTACCACAAGTTATCCATATAATTTGATCTAATATTCTTTAAACCATTCCATTATAGATGTTTGTAAATGTTGGTCATAACCCTGTTGAAAGGTAAACCAGTATACCAGTAGCAAGTTTTTAATATCAGTCTCTCCATCTTCCCATCAATGATTTCCAACTTCTGGACTTTAAGAATGATATAAGGAAATAATTCTTAAATCATGATGCTACTGCCGTTGTAGGGTTATAGTTTTAGTTTTCTGATACACACTGTTTTGAAAATCCCTTCTCTTTACATGCTGTGCACTTTGCTTAAAGGTAAACAGCATTAAGGACTTTTTATGGCTTTCTTTCATTAATAGCCTTTTGTATTAGTGGCTTAAATGTGGAAATAGAAACTTTCAAAGTTATTATTATATATTAAGTTATTATTTTATAGGCTAATTATAAAACTTTTCCACAACTCTGTCCCCGACCACTCTGACGAATTTCTTGGTCCTTTGTTGTGTTATTTGCACAAGTGCTGAAACAATTAATCGGATTAGTTGTGATTAATCAATTATTGAAATATTGTCAGCAAATTTAGTAAACAATTAATCGAACTGCAGTATAGAGACTCTAAAATGTGCCTTTAGGTGACAGAGCAACCCACCTTGAGCAGCAATTAGTTATACCAAAACTTTAAACAAAAATATTTAAATATTTTGCATTTAGGAAAAGAAATCTTTTTAGACGGTCAATATGCTCTACCAGAAGTCCTCAAGAGGAAAAGCTTTATTTTCACTTGGTTTAATTTTGTTAAAATTCTTCTATAAGGAACAGTTTGCTACCCAATTATTAATCGATTCATCAAGAAAAAATAATCAACAGATTAATCGATTTGCAAAATAATCGTTAGTTGCAGCCTTAATTTGCACTCTGATGTTCAACAAACATCTGAGGTGTTCATAACTGTAATTCTGACATTGCACTCCAAACTTAAGGAGCAATAATAATAGGATTTTACTTGATTTCTTCTAAGGGTCTCAAGATTAAATTGGGTGACTACAAAAACATAACAAACTTATTAGCTTTTTACCTTTAATGAAGAAAAATACAAAAACAAAATACTGTATATCCTCTCACATTTATTCCACATGCATGTATTACTTCTCAAGAGATAAATATCACCAAAAACTTCATCCTCTTTGAATGCAGCTATTTAGAGCCACAGTTCTAGTTATCTGTGGTTTATAATACACCTTTCTGCTTATTGAGTTATTTTATTTTTGTTACTTTGTTTTTTCATACTGCTATGATAAGAGCCAGCAGTATAAAACATACCTAAATTAACTTAATACACCTTTTTTTTTAAGTCTATCATACTGAATTCGCAGAATTGAATGATAATCTAAGTCAGTAATTAATCTCTGACCAACTGCTTGGTTAAGTCATGTCTGGTATTTGAATAAAAAAATGTAATTATTCCTGAGTTTCTATCCTCATCTTATCAGGTATCCATGAAGTATTTTCTACACTATAACTGTCTGCTTTCATGCCACCCAGGGATTTAGTTGTCACTAATCAAAGCAAATCTAATTAATCACAGAGTCAAAACCTTTCCTTCTCACTTCCATTGCTCTTTTTTCTAATTTACCTTCAGAACTGTAGCTACTAAGTCAGAAGAAAAGCCTTGCTTTTTCTGCACTTACACAGAGTTGCAGGAGGTCTTTGCTTGCAGTTCTATGTAGGAAGGTAATATGCTGTCTTTGGTAATAAATGAGTAAGATGAATGTGGGGGATATGTTCATTTGAAAGCCCTTGTCACTGAGAGTTTGTCGTCCGGCAGCACAAAGGGTATAACCGTCCTGCCTGATTTACTTTAAATTCCAACTGCGGCTAAATTGAAAAGTGTGACTCACTCTGACACTATTGGTGCAAGATGGATTGCTTTAGTTAAAGGCTGCCTTTTTTTACTTAAGATCTTTTTAAGAAATCATACAAAAATTAATTTTTATGACAGATGGCTGACCTGGGCAGGAGTTAAAAGGAAAAGCAAAGGGACTCCAGCACCGACGAACTACAAAGCAGCTTCTTTATATCACCATGGCGCTATCCCAGCCGCATCCAAAAAGCTCTCAGCAGCACAATGGGCCTGGCTGAATATTTGATCAACGGTCTCAGGTTTAACAAGCCTTGCCAAACAACACCTGCCTGGGAGGAAAAGATATGCATTTGAGCAGGGCACTGCTTCCCCAAAGATGTTAAGGAAAAGTGTTTAATGTTCGCAAAGCCCAGTCTGTGCTGAGCTCATCCAATTTTAGCCTCTTGGATTCTGAGCAAGGTTCAAGATTTGCATTTCTGGACAATAGTTTGATGAAAGCCAATAATGCCTTCCAATGTAATCTGGACATAAATTACAAAACAATGCACTCAACCAAATGTCGCTGTGATCTAAGCAGTCCTTTTAGAGATTGAATTGAATAAATGGCAAATACGTTTCCTTCCCATCAAATGTCACATAGCAGATGTTTCTTCATACTATAATGCTTTTGGAGGATTTCCCACATGTAAAGTCACATGCAATAAATTTCTTCTAAAGAGAGTATTTATGCGTTCTTTTCTTATGCTTTTGGCTGGATCATTTTGTTAATACATTTAAGGTTAGGATGAACCTTTTTATCAATGTCTCTCAGTGGTTATGATTAGGTTAAGCCTAAGCAGAGTTTAAGTCGTTGTTGTTTTTCCTTTATAGGTGATGGAAACACGTCTGTCTAAATGTGCGTTTCTGTAAGCTCCAATTCGTAGTTGCTGTCTGCAGTTCATTGCCCCGTGGTAATATCAGACCCTGCAGACACCTGGGACCAGCGGTTTGAGGCCCCAGGGAAGGCAACAGCCTGGCAACTGGCCCTGATTACTTTCTCCACTCTCCGGAACTCAACTCAGTGTGTGCCATTAACCAGCTCCACGGCCTGTGAGTTCAACTCGACCATGCCATTAAATCTGCACACAATGGGTGGTTTAAAGAACATACACAAACTCATTTAAAGAGCAGAGAACTTCACGATTTATCTAGCAGCCTTTGATATTCTTAGCTGCAAGCACAGCAAGCCAGAGTGGTTTATTATTTTAAAAGTGACAGCATATAGATTGTAGAGCAATTCCATGAAGCAAGGCTGACATCTAGTGCCCGTTTCATGCAATAAAAGATTAAAAGGGTAATTTATTATGAAAAATAGAATAGAAAAACTTTACTGCATCAGCAATACGTTGGTGCATTTTTCACATCACTATTAATATCTGTACAACAGTCACTTTAACTTCTACAACATTTATCATGTCATTTGTATACATCATAGTGGCATTTTTTTTTCTTTACATTCCTTTTAATAAATTGAAAATGCTTTTGAAAATACATAAATTTCTCTCATAAAACTTTACATAGCATTAGCTTATGTCATGTGAGTCAAAATTAATTATACCCTAAATACTCATTCCATTTAAAACTAATAGTCATTGTGGGACAATAAAGGGATTTCATTGCTTGAGTCTTTAGATACAAACATTTTAAAATTGTTGGCAGAATGATATGGGTCTAACTGGAGACCATCTGAACAACAATGTCAGTGTTTAAAGTAATAGTAAGTTTTCACCACTAACACAGTGGTGGTATATCTCCCTCCCTGCTCACCGCTCCTAAAACCCTTAAAGAAGTTCTTCTCCTCTCTGAGGTGGACAGCCCATGATCTGCATTTAAATACCCAAAATGGCCCTGCTAGGGGCCATAGATACAGCATCTGATGACATCACAGCACTTTCCTTGACGCCAGAGGTGGGCAGTAACTAGTTATACTTAACAGTTTTGAAAATTAGCTCTTTAAGTAGTAATTGGTCTGTTCTGTACCTCTTACTTTTACTTGAGTAAAGTTCATGTAAAGTATTCAATTCAATTTAATTTTCTGGCTACCTCGTCCACTTGGAGGGATTAAGCTATTCAAGGATCAGCGGAATATGCAGCAAAAAGTCAATATTAGTGGAAGTTCTTTACCCTGCTCTAGTCATCATTTTGGTGTTAAAAAAACATAAATTAGAAAAAGTATTTCTTCTATGGGAACTTATTTTGTAATTATGTCATTTGTTTGTATTTGTTTGTATTTTTGTCTTTAAAATACAAGATACTGCACAATGAGTCAGTCTGACTGCATCATTTAGTACTCTGTAATTACATAGCTTTCTTACCAAATAGTTTTTGACTCTTATTAAGTAATTTCTTGGATGACTACCTTTTATTTTACTTAAGTAAACAAAATGTTGAAATACTGCTACTCTAACTCGAGTACAATTTTTGGATGCTCTATCCACCTCTACTCCTACTATGGCCACAGTGCGATAAATTATATTATATGTTATGAAAATAAAACCATCTGTCAGAAAGGAACATCTGGATGTGACTTACAGCACTATGTACTGTATGTAGTAAGTTAATCTCTAATATGTACTGCAATATTGTTTACAGTTGTATACAGCCTTACCAAAGGTAGTTACAGTTTATCTTGAACATTTACACTCATTGTTTGAAAATGTGCCTTATATTCTGATAACTCTACACACAATTAAACAAACACATGCAATCAATCCTTCTGCAAAATCCAACTTTACTTTCAACACAATCAGATTGCTATTTTGTTTGCAAATGAGAAACACAAACCTTCAAATGAATAAACTTTTTGAAGAAACATTTACAGTTTTCTCAGTTTTTTTACACACAAAAACTGGTACTTGAGACACAATGACTAGAATATGTAGGTGTTATAAACTATCCTATTGAACGAATTCAGCTGAACACAACCATAACCCCTGCTATTCTCTTTAGATACAGTTCTAAAACATAATTTTCTCAAAAAGCTTCAGACATTTTCCATGCATTCAGTGCAATTATAATGCGCAAGTTGTCATGTGTTCACAAGGAGCAACTTTTATTTAGCAACTTTTCACATGGCTCATAATATTAGTAAACAACTTCCACACAGATTTCTGCAGAGTTTGAACAGAAAAGGGCCACATGTCAGACCTTGTGTTTTCATGCAATGGAAGCAAAAATAGAAAGGCTAAAAAAAAGCATAGTTTAATTGTTTTTTTTATTATTATTATTACTGTTACACCATCTACAGTAAATGTCATTTATTTATGTGTTTCACCATGTTTAACCTTGTGTAAATATGATTATGATTACATGTCAAAGACTTTACAGTTTCTAAGATATTCTGTGAATTTTTTTTCCAAGTTAAGGATAACAACATAATGTAAATGTTTTTACAACACATTTATGTTCAATCAGCAGCAAGCATAGCAGTGAAGAAAAAAAATGTTGATTTATCTTTGCCTTTTACACTGAGCTCATCAGTGTTTTATTTGTTTCTATAAATGTTTATTCATTTGATGGCTTATGTGAGACATTTGCAAGCAAAGATTTATTTAGAATTATTTGATTTTGCAGGAGAACTGACGGGTTTTGAAGACTGTGGGGGGTTTTATTGTGTGTAGAGTTTTAAGAACATGAGGAATATTTTCTAAGAAGGGGTTTGAAAATTTGAAAAGAGAAAAACTCAATGATGAATAAAAAATCACAACTTATGACCTTTTATTCTCTTCTGTGTAACACTTCATAAAATATATACATAAGAATATATTATTTCACCCTGCAAAAAAATATACATCCAACCATCACTAACAGTGTTACTCATAAAATAGAAGTCGAGTGGCGGCCTAAAGGTTAGGGCATAGAGCTTGGAATCTAGAGGTTCTTAGTTTGAGCCCAACTCCCAGGATTGCCACTCTGGGATCCTGAGCAAGACCCTTACGTGGCATAATGGCAGCCTATTGCTTCCCAAGGGGACAATCAAACTATGCTGTATCTTTTCATGCGTTCCAATGTTTGCCTCCATTTCACAAAAACAGAACGTTTGACCCTTGGCCCCTTTTCTGTTCAAGCTCTAATGCTAACTGTAAAAACATTGTAAAACACATTAATGAGGACAGATTTTTTTTGAAAGTTTCATATGTAAGGAAACCTATTTGAATGCATCGAGTCACCGACATGCAGGATTTGCTCCATCAGAGGAAAATCCTGCAAGTTTATTTTCTTCATGGAATACGAAATAAATATGATATAATATGATAAATCTAAACCATTTAGCCAAAGATAAATGTTAAAAGGGGCAATATCTTTATAATTAAAGCTTTTATACTTCCCGTTCTTCTGAGAAATATTTGTATTCTTATCCTAAAATACTTTGTATAATGACTCATTTTATTCTTAACTCTGCCTTTGGGTTTTTTTGTCTTTTCGTCTCTCAACCACTAGGTGGTACAATTTATTTAAGACATTATTTAACAGGACAGACACTTTTATTTCACAAGGTGAGATAACTATTACAAAATGTTGCTCAGAAATATTAAGTTGATTCATTCGATTTAATTTGGTCAATTCACAACATAAAATCATTTTAAAATTAAATGCAGTAAATCAAGCAAATTGGGTTTTATCTGCCTACCCCTTTAAAAGATTTAGCAGTCTAATAAAGAAAGATTATCTGTCTGTAGACATACAAAGATATACATTTACATGTAGATTTACATGTAGATACATACACAATTTATAGACATTAGATACTTATATAATAATATAACTAACACCAATGGTGTACCAACACAACAATAGGCCCGTAAGCAAAGTTATCTGGGTGGGCCCCATATGAAGTACAACACCCACTCTCAGTTACCTATAATTCCAAGTCATATTGTTAAAAAATACTCAAATATATTGTTCTTTGAAGATATTTATTGCGGTTTGAAACATATTATATGTGTATTTTTCACCAATCGTCTAATGAACTATACACAGATTAACATAGTAATTAAAAGTACCACTGTCTGCTTTGCTATTGGTGTTGTGTTTAAATGGCTTAGCATACTGTTGAAATCTTGCACGTGTTGGGGTATAAATAAGGACCAATAAATAGAAGTGATTTCAGGTGGATTTAAGATCAATTTTTCGCACCATTACATTGCATAGGGAGCCTACCTGGTGTCAGTAATAGGGCCGCGAAGAGGTTGGGGGCCCCTAAGCAACTGCAGTCTCTGCTTACCAATAGTTACGTTATTGACTAACACTGTTCAATAGTTTAACATGTCCAGGCTCCATTGAAGCTCAAAAAAGCATATGACTTGAAGTCATCAATTCACTCCATATTTTTACACCAAAAACTGAAAAACATCTAGATTTTATTTTTCAACCTTTAGATTTTCTTTAGCTAACAACATTACCTTTATCATAATGCTTTAGCAAATGTTCCAGTTAATTTTTTTTTATTATTATTCATGCACCTAGCCAACTTAACTTGCAGAAGCAGAGTTCCTTTCTGTTTCCCTGTTTACCAACAGGAAAAAACGTAAAAAGGCAGGAAAATAAACTTCCCAGACTAAACATTCCAGTGTAACTGATACATAGGAATAAGGGTTTTTTTCTTCCTTTCTTATATGCAAATATCTACGACGGAGTATTAGGGCCACACATGAAGAGAAAAAATATTTTTGCCATGACGAGATTAAACTCGACATGTCGACTTTAAAGTCGACATGTCGACTTTAAACTCGCAATTTCGAGAATAAAGTTGAAATGTCTTGTTGAGTTTAATCTCGACGTGTCGACTTTAAACTCGCCATTTCGAGAATAAAGTTGATATATCGTGGCGACTTTAATCTCGCCATTCCAAAGTTTGGAGAAAAGAGCAACCGCGCTCCACAGCTGCAGTCTGCGTTTTAAAAGTGAAGGTAGTCTTTGACGTGCTGCAACTGTATAACTGTATAATCATCACAGAAAGTACAATTTGACCAAATCATCTACACAAGGCATGTCTGATTCTGGATTCTGTGCATGTATCCTGTGCAGCGGTTGGCTCTCTTGAACTAATTTCAACTTTATTGTCGACACGTCGAGATTAAACTCAACATGACATTTCAACTTTATTCTCGACATGTCGAGTTTAATCTCGTCATGGCAAAAATATTTTTTCTCTTAATGTGTGGCCCTAATACTCCGTCGTAAATATCTACTTCCTGACTCAGCGTGCCTTAACTTCGAAGTGAAGGTGGGGAGGGAAGTGGGCGGAGCCATACACAGTGTCAAACTTGACTATACTCCAACACACACAGCAGGATCCAGGTAAAATTCCTAAATGGAGCACGAAGACACAAAACAAGCAGGACAGGTAAGGGACTGTTTTCCTATTCTCTATGATCATTCAGCTGTAGCCTCTGTCTAGTATATGCTGAAAACCTCCTTATGTTGCTTTGTCGTCACCTGTGTTTTGCAAAGACACACACACCCAATGTGACCCTTTGAAAGGAGAGCTTTGTTACACAAAATCTAAAAGCATATTTAGTCCTAAATATTGACTTTTCCTTCTAACATGTCAGATTTTCATGTTGATGTTCCCATTTTGTCAAAGGGGCATTGTTACTGAATAGCCTGCTGCTTGGTGAATGAGCCAAACTATCCTGTTTATCAAATCAGAAGGCAAATATTAACACGTGTAACAGAAAATGAACTTCTGTTTACATTCAGGACCAGGTCGCCTTTGTACACTTATCCATTTTTCAAAGTTGCTAAAATCTCTAAACATATATATTTTTATTAAATTAAACAATCCAGCTGTTATAGAAAATAGCAAAATATTTTCTTTAAACTGTAAGAACTCCAAGGTTTATTTTGCTAAATAAGTTACTGACAATTTACTTAACAGGATTGGTTTAGGATTTGACAAAACATTCTGACTTTTAACCTTGAAATGTGGGTTCAAGCAGCTGTTATCTAACAATAGCCCATCAAGAGGCATGTTAAAAAAATATACTTTTATTTACTAAAAAAACTATTAAGTGAAGGCTAGCAGGCATTTAAACCTATTTCAGTTAAAATATTTCTTATTCTTATTAAGTATAAAAACTAGAAATGCACAATATAAGGATAATATGGTGATTCTAGTGCTGGAACTATAGGCTATTGGTTGCAAATATTTAACATTTTCTGAATATATTTCTTCTTTTCCATTATCAAATCAGCCTCCCTTTTCTCAGGCATTTTTTAAATTGCAGCCAGTAGATAATACTAATCAAGAATATGCATCAAGGGCAGGTAGTATCCATTCAGGTGGGTGAATACATCATAATGTAAAATCTCAGTGCAGTACAATGAAGATTATATATAATGTGTAGTGTTTTAGAAATTGAAAGCTGAAAGACCAATGCTGTCTGAAGTAAACACATATTATCTTTATTGTCAGTTTATACTTGAAATAAATTTGATTAGTTATGTTTCACAATGGCTGCAATAAATGTTGAGACTTAATGTCAACCTTCCTCTTAACTAAAGATATTGGATCAAGATTTTATCCTAATGCCTGTTTTAAGAAACCCATCTTCTGGCATTATGAACCCAAATTTGCAAAACAGAAATAAAACACCTTATATATTTAAATTTCATGTTTCAATCTAATGGATTTATTAATTATAAATAGGTTTATTGTTGTGATTTTACCTAAAATGAATGGTTAGCAGTTTATCATTTGAGAAGTATTGTGTGACCTTAGAATTTCTATTTTTTTTATTTTGCTTTAGGGTTTTTTTGGAGTGGGAGAGGGTTCTTATTACAAGGTATCCTGGAGTTTCATTGAACAATTAAATCTAAATCATTCCAGAGTATCTGACAGTATTTATTTCATTGTGTTAATTTTAAGGCTCAGAGTTGATTATTTACCAACAGATGGAGTTCTTAATTAATCTATCTTTTCAGTCAGTTAAAGAATATCACACTGAAGGAGCTGTAATTCATCTTGTATCCTGCTAAAACGGGCCCCATGGAGTTAAGGATGGACCAGCTGCTCCCCGGGGAATTTTTCGACTCAGATCTCCAGGAACAAGAAAATGAGGAACTCCAGCTTAGAGTGGAGTTCTTCAGGAAACTGGGGTACCCCACAGCAGAGGTGAAAGCTGCTTTGAGAAAGCTGGGCCTAAGTACAGACACCAATGCAGTGCTTGGGGAGCTCGTAAGAAACAGAACCACCAAGACATCACCCTGTGCTTCAGACAATGATGAGACGCATCCGAAAGACCCCCTGCTGCCTCCAAGCTGGGACATTGGGACCTACAAAATCCAACCACAACTCAGTGAGAAAAAGACTGAAGATTCAGAGCTGAGGCCGATTGTTATTGATGGCAGCAATGTTGCCCTGAGGTAATATAAATGATATTATCTTAGAGTAAATCTTCACAAGTGGTTTTATTAGGTGCATCTTGCCAGTCTGCGGTTGGACCTACGTTTGCACTCAGAACTTAATAAATTTATGGTGGCTCAGAATCAACAAGCTGTCAGAAACATTCCTTAGAAATTTTGGTTCAAACTGACACCAAAGCATCACGTAGTTGCTGAAACTTTGTCAACCTGTTCTAACAAATTAAAAAGGCTCTTAGTTAGGCAGAGTTATTTCATTACAGTAGATTCCTTTTTTTAGATTCAAGATACTAGTTTTAGATTGTCGGAGCTTTGTGACAGTGTGAGTTACCTGCTGGAGGTCAAATGATGGGTACACAATGGTCAAAAGGAGATAAACATGGTCAGTAATACTTGGTTAGGCTGTGGCATTTATACAATGTTCAGTTTATGCTAAGGTACCTAAAGATTGGGGAAAAATTAACTGTACACATTCAGCAAGGTGTTTTCGTTCACGTAGCTGACCCTTTTTTTCCTAAAAGAAAATCCAAAACAATTCTTTAGTCAACAGAAAGATTTCTGAATGAAAATCCTACAAGATCCAAAGTTTCTGGAATACTCAGATAGATGTCTCTGGCATTAGTCAATTTAATCCCCTATTTATTTCTTTTTGTTGATGAGTTTGAACTTTAAAATACCTATATAAAGTGTTCGGTGAATTTAGACCATTTGCTAAAATCCTAATTAATCATAAGCATGATGCTTTAATGTCATTTGTAGTGTCTTGTGTAATAACTGTGAAACCATCCTTGCAAGAAATCCATTTAGATATTTTGCAGGTAGAGTACAAAAAAAAAAAAAAAAAAAAAAACACACCCAGCTCTGAGCTAATTACATGGATTTGCAGAGTTTTAAGTTACTTGACTCTAAAACTGAATTAAACTGCCTGAGCTTGTTTTGGCAACAAGCCACAGCTATAACATGCAAATTCAGGAGCCTCACCCTTCTACAGATTTGAAGCACAAATGTTGCACACAATTTCCTTCAGTGGCGTCATTTAAAGGCATGTGGTGCTGGAACAGATACACTAAACCTTAACTACTTCCTTTAAGATTTTTTCCACTGAAATTCCTTTATCTGATGCCCCCTTCCCACACAAACCCTCTCTGTTTTTTTTTCTTTTACAGTCATGGAAACAAGGAAGTGTTCTCATGTCGGGGCATAGAGTTGGCAGTGGATTTCTTCATGGACAGAGGACATGATAATATTACTGTGTTTGTTCCCTCTTGGCGCAAAGAGCTGCCCCGAGCTGAGGCCTCTATAACAGGTGAGATGCTGGTTTCTGTAAGAGGAACCAGAAAAAGTTAAACATTTTCTAACAAATAAAAGTTTTTAAATGAGCCAAAAGTCTAGTTTCTTCAGCCCATGTTAGTCGGTGTGGCTGGATTAAACAAAAAAAGATATTACATATTTCTACAGCACATCCTATAACCTAAATGTAAGATTGGTGTATGGATAACATTCATCTTTCTACTGAAATAAAAATAAAAAGATATTTAAAAGATTTATATTTAAAAAATAAATAAAAGTGCATTTCTTTTCTTTTAATAAAACAATAAATTTGAACTTTAGCCGTGGCAGTAACAACTCAACATGTTCAAACAAGAGTTTTTTTTTGCTTGCTGGGATCATGTGAGATATGCTGTAAGACAAAGAAAAGGTCAGGGCCTTGTCTTCCCTCTTTGGTTTTGATTTCAAGTTTTATTCAAGACAAGAAGAGAACAGCTAGTAGGTGCTTCATAAAGTAAAAAAGAAATGAGAAGCAAACGGTAGCTGTCATTAAACACGGTTCTTTCTATCTAACTGTTTAACTATGGCTTTCACCACAGTGTGTTTCTTTACTGTGGTTGTGGACATTGCATAATTCTTTATCAGTGAGTCAGTGATTCATGTTTACATCATCCTTGAGTTATTTTGGAGAAAAAAAATAGACACAGCTTAGTATAGATAAAATAGAAAATAGGATTGGATGATAAGAACAGGTTTGGTTACCCTTAAGGAATGATTTTAAAATACATAGTGTTACACATTCATATACAACTTTAAATCTCTTAATAGTGCCTCATTAAACTCTTTGGGTCTCATTATATAACAGATTGATTTTATATCACTGAGTTCCATAAAGCTGAACCAGCCTTTTAATGTTATTGCTTCTTCTTAAGGCTCTCGTGTTTTCACTATCTGTTAATCCTTGGGTTGAGTAACCAAAGGTTTATTTCAGAGTGTGCATAAGGAAGTTAAAATAAGGCCACAACCACCCCTGGGAAAGTCCCATCAGGAACCTTTGTATGATTTTTATTTTTTTTTTCCGTTTTGTTTTTTCCCCACACCTACTGTAGTTTGTTTGCATAGTACCAACAACCATTCACTGCAATAAGTCAAATGAAAACAATCACTAAGGACAACAAAAGCACCTGTATGAAAAATATGCTCCTGACTAAACATCAATGGTTTAGTTTCTTTGTTTGTTTCTTATGAACATGGGTCATTTCAGATTCTGTATCTGTATTACTTTTTCATTTGCCTACCTTACGTGTCAAGAAGTAAGATATATTATAAAAGTCATAGCGGCTCTATTTTGTTCTGTTTATTTAATAGTGACTATAATATGTCATATTTGATTTGATTTCTATAAATCAAGGCACCTTTGTGAAGTGCTTACTACATTTTCTTAAGGCTATATCTATATCTTTTGTTGTATCCTATTGTAGGTATAGAACATAATGTGGGCTATTATATTAACTAGTAATATGTGTTGCAGCATTTAATTTACTTAAGTCCTACTTTTATGAAAGTTTTGAAGACAGTTTACCCTAAATCACTAATCTTTTAAGGTTAATTTGTCATAACTAAAGTACGCTTTTTAAATGCATTACAGCATACAGTTTTATTCTATACATGCAGTGTGGGTTTTTAAAGCATTCTTTACAGCAAACTTAAATAAATTAAAAACAGAATTTACTCGAAAGTTAGAATATAATACAATTAAAGCATGGTCAAAATGATGCTCTAATGCTCTGCATTTTCTGCTTCTCAAGAAACTGGTCAACTGTCCATCTAGGAGTAGGACTTAATCTTCTTAATGCTTGCAAAAATCGTATATAGTTTGTTTCCAACTTACAAAAAGACTTTCAGCCCAAATAATTGCTGCATATTTGAGTCTGTATCTATAAATTAGAACATTTATTTATCTACATTTGGCTGACTTGTTTCATTTGCTCACTTCAGATCAACACATTCTGCTAGAGCTTGAGAAACAGAAAATACTGGCCTTCACCCCATCACGCCGCGTTGGTGGCAAGCGAGTGGTTTGTTACGATGACCGCTTCATTGTCAAATTGGCGTATGAGTCAGATGGAGTGATTGTGTCCAACGACACCTACCGTGATCTTCAAGGAGAAAAACCTGAGTGGAAGAAATGCATCGAGGAGAGGCTCCTCATGTACTCATTTGTGAATGATAAGTAAGGAGAACATGCTGCATCTTGTTTCCAGTAATACTGTCAAATGAGTTGCTGCTTTTGTTAGAGACTTACCACCTGAGTTAGTAGAGTTGGTCAAGAACCTTCAACTTTCTGATTTTTATTTTTCTCTTTTTTTAGGTTCATGCCTCCAGATGATCCTTTGGGTCGACATGGACCTAACCTGGACAACTTTCTTAGAAAAAAGCCCCTGCCTGTGGAGCAAAAGAAAGTACCCTGTCCTTATGGTAAGGGATGTTTAGTACACAGAGATTAGAAATTTAAGACATAAGGTTATTCTGTCGTGAAATGGTTGATTCACACATTTATTTATAATTAGATCACAGCTGAGTAATGAGGTATCGGCTTCCATTCTGCAATAACAAACAATACCTAAATTTAGGGAGTGAACTGATGCAGAAAAATCTCATTCAGATTTGTTTTTTGGGCTGTTTGGGTCGATGAAATCACAAAAAGGCGCAGCTGAGCTGATTAGTTGGCATTAGAACACAACATTATGGTAGACGAAACAATTTCTGACAGATTTTAATGCAGATTCAGAATAACAGCCTCTTGCATAAAATTTGTAGTGACTTACTCTATGTGTTTGGCTACCTAAGC
This sequence comes from Cyprinodon diabolis, assembly GCA_030533445.1. Lineage (NCBI taxonomy): Eukaryota > Metazoa > Chordata > Actinopteri > Cyprinodontiformes > Cyprinodontidae > Cyprinodon > Cyprinodon diabolis. The sequence goes on along the minus strand of CM060064.1, from coordinate 34,855,352 downwards.
CATGTTGGACATTGTCGTGGAAGCCAGAGCTTATGGTGACAGTTATCCAGCGTGTACAGCATGTATATAAGGCGTGGCTTAGGGCTGGGCGATATAGAAAAAAAGCCTATCGATAAAAAAAAATGCATATTGATCGATATCGATAATTATTGAAAAGATTTGAAACCATATTTTATGTGCATGTCTGCCTGGACTTTTTATAATATTGCTAAATGATTTAATTTTAATAAAGAACACAAACACAGACTTTGAATTAAATCTTTATTTAACCAACTTTTTTAACCATAAAAGAATTGTTTTAAAGAAAAATTACTTAAGAGACCTGGGTTATGTTATTAAATACTGACAAAGAATAAACTAAAGTGACCAGAAAAGTGACCAAAAAGAATATAACAAATAAATAAATCTCCCCCTCCCCCCCATTCCTCTAAGCTGAACCTGGTTCATTTTACAATCCTGTTCTAACCTGAGTTATTACTTTGAAGTTGCTGGCCCCTCAGCATTTTTCTCTCAATTGTCAGAACTATGTGGGAAACTGCCCAGAATTAAATATATATATATATATATATATATATATATATATATATATATATATATATATATATATATATATATTTTCCCCGAAATTCCCGAAGATTCCTCGGAGGAGAGCCGTGCCGGGGATTACACAGCTCGTCCTTACTGCGGGTGTGAGCGGCTGAGATGATTAAAAAAAAGTTGGTTGTGTTATCAGACTTCGTTTTCTCTGGTTCCCTACAAATGTTACAGATGACTGTGGTTTGTTTTTTGTCCGACTTGCCATAACCGAAATACTGCCAAACTGGCGAACTACAAAAACCTTTCTTTGGAACAATTTCCTCCGCCTCTCCTTGCTGCGACATCTTCATGTGCTCTGTGTTGTGGTTTGAGAGGGCGGCGCTTGGTGACGGCGTGCCTCGGTCTGCGATTGTGATTGGTTGGGAGGAAGCAGTGACTAGCATAAACCTACATGCTAGGCTACAATGAGAAGGAAGGAAAACTGCGTTTCTTTTTTATCGAACTTTTATTGACTCTCTTTTTTTCTATTGCGCCACACGTCTATCGATCGATATATATCGTTATTGAATTATCGCCCAGCCCTAGCGTGGCTTTCAGCTCCTTCTGGAGGGGAGGGGGATTGAGTGCTTGGAAATAAAAAGTAAAAGTTTTCAAAACCTTCCCTTCCTCTGCTGGTTTAAGAAAAATAACAGACTACAGCTTTGAATAAGTTTCTAGTAACTGGTCCTGTTTGTACTGCTTGCACTCAGTGCTTATACCTGTGCTAACCTGTACAACTTCTGTACTTTTGATGGCTGAGTAATGAAATGTCTTTGTTTCCTTTGATGTTGCCGTGAATTTTTACTGTCATATCCTACAGTTCTGCAGGGAATTCAGTCATTTCCTGATAATTGCTTTATTTAAAAGTACAGATTGGTCTATGCAGTTTACCCATTTATAGCTTAAAGGTATTGTGGAGGATCTTTTTAATACAACCGCCTCTGCAATAAAAAAAAATATGCATGTGTAAGAGCATGCACGAACATGCACGACCTGTTTAAAATGTGTTGTTCTCATAGCTCATACAAGCTTACTGTGTGCACATACAGTGGTGACTATATATAGCAAAATCAGTAAACTGACTGTTTGGACAGATGATCACTACTTTTTGCTCCGTTGGTCACGTAACTCCTCTTCCGTCCCGTGCCTGCGCCATCTTTGGTATTAGATATTGCTGTAGGGTAGCAACAGCCTATGGCGACAGCAGGCCATTGTGACAGCAAATCCTATAGTGCTTTGTGAGGAGAACTCTCAACGCAAAGCATTCTAGGATATATTTGCCTCCTCTAAGGGTTTTTTTTTCAATCTCATATACTTTGTAGACACTTTTTCTCTTACAACCCTTGGCCATTTTCAAAAAACTGTGGTGAGAAAGGTGAGCTTCAATGACTGTCTGAAACCATAGCTCACCACAAATAAAAGTGTACAAGAGCACAAGAAGATAGCTAACGGAAGGAGCACATAGGGCAGCCTTACGTAAACATATCACCAGAATGATTGACAATTTGGAGGACCACTTATTTAGATGATCCATCCAGAAATAAAAGATCGTCCTCTATACTTTTAATTAGTAGGACCCAGTACACTCAAATACAAGTACATTTTTAAGGAGTATTTTAGAAACCATAAATAAAACACAAATTAACATATTTATTAGGCTTATTTATATCTACTGTAAGTAAGATTGATTTCACAAGTTTCTTTAACTTTAACTACAACTTTATCTGGTTCTGCAGATAGAACTTTCTTGCACAGAAATGTGTTGTCAATTAAATAATTAGGTTATATATTTATATCTTTCAGATAAAAAGTGCACTTATGGCATCAAGTGTAAGTACTACCATCCTGAGCGGGCAAATCACTCCTACCTGTCCCTGGCCGATGAACTTAGAGAGAAAGCTCAGATTTCTTCTGGAAAAGAGGAGAGAAAGGCAAGATCATCAGTCAACTATCTTCAATCTGACCCTGAGCCTTCTCATCCTAGACAAACCTATCAAAAGAGTTGGGATCAAAAGAGTTCCTCTGTTTCTGATCACATTATTGAAAAAAAAACACTGCATTGGGAAGATTTAAGAAAAAGCCCCAACCAAATGCTGTCTTCAGTAAATGGGGGGAAGTGTCAGAAAGAATATCTTGGGCTGCACTTCATGCCAAATCATTATCATCCAAACATATCTCAGGAATATTTAGATTCTGGGTTTGGCTCCTTTGAGAGCCATTACTCTGACATGCATCCATCCCTCAGATGTACCCACACACTTGGACCTCAGCATCAGAGCCCCTTTCTCGCATCCCAGCATGCCTCACTTCATGTGGAAAAGAAAAGCTATCACTGTGGCGGATGTTGTTCCCATCCTCAACACCAGAGCAACATTGACTGCAGTCAGCCTCTCTACAACACTTACCATCCAAATATGTTCCAACACTGTGTACATCAGCAAAGGAGTCTGCCCGCTCATTTCCATAACAGTGGAGCACCCTCCCTCCATCATAATTACTGGTCAGATCCCTTTCTGTGTGCCCCCCAAGCCAGAGCATCATGCCCCATCCCGTCTTTGTCCTATCCTTCATGTTGCCACAACGCCTGCTACTCCTACAAGAATCCTCAATACCAAACCTGGGGCCAACAACAACCACCACCTTCTGCTGCATTCAGTCAACAGAGATCAGAGATGCGCAAGAAGCTGCATGCCATCTTCAACCCTCTTCAAGTGGATCAGGTCATGGAGATGTTTCCACACCTGATCGATGCAGAAAAACTGGCTGCAGAGATCCTGAACATGAAAGCACAGGGGATGATCTGATGGGTTCTCTTCAACCTGAAATCTCAAGAATAATTGGGATAATCTCAGTAAGAACCTCAAATCTTAATGCTGTTTAGAACCACATTAGTATTGTTTTTATAACAGCAGTTCAGATCATGAGTGTCAATTCTTGCTATTAATGAATATTTCTAACCTGGCACATTTAAGTGTGTGAACAGAACAGACAGAACAGGTTAACTGATTACTGTCATTGTTTTTGTTTTTTTTTTCGAGAATCAGTATTTCTCCAAAAAAAGCAAATAATACAAGGCCCAACTACACCATTGTGGAGTGCTAAAATTAGGATTATATATAAGGTTCAATGTAAGTTATTGCATTCACATCTGATGAATGTTATTGTTAAAATGCACTGTAATGTTTATGTAAATAAAAAAAAACGCTTAGGAGGACTAGTCATGATGTAAGGACTACGACACTAGAGCTACCATCAAATTCATCGGATTAATAATGGACTATTTCACTGAATTTAAACATATTTACTATATATCAAATTATGAGTTTCCTAGACCAATATTATTCAATTGAGCAGATCTTCAGTGCTTAAAACCCTTTACTTTGTTTTAGTCTGTTTGTGTAAATATTAAGACTTACTCTTACTCTCTCTCTCTTTTTCTTTATATATATATATCTATATACATATATAGATATATATATATATATAGCTTTGGCACTATGACATATACATATATATACATATATATATTGTTGTCTTCGGTATTGTTGTATCTCCAAACTTCTGTTTGAGAGGTCATTATTTTAGTTAAATATGATGGTCTTATTTAAGGTTTAACTCTGTAAATTGTACTTATATTACAAACACAGGATGGACCAATCCGTATTTACAGGTTTAAATCAGTCACAGTTTTTGTCAGGCAATTCACTGGCAAGCTATTACGACAATTTGCAGTGCTCCCTACTATGGCAGTGAAATATGTGCCCAAATTGTTTAGAAACATTAGCTAGTGCATAGTTATGTGTATAACATTTCCGTTCAGTGTAACCCTGCCATTCATATTTGGGATGAAATGTGCCTCTAGATATACTGTACTGCATTACAGGACTTTTGAGAGTTGATGCATATAGTGTCCAATGCTATTTTAGGTTATCAAGCTGCACAACATGTTTTTATTCTTCTGGTTTCATTTTTGTTCTCTGGATCAGTCTGCTCATTCAGTATTACGTATCTTTGATCTAACCACAGTTCTAATCTGACAAGGAAACTGAACTGAGATAACTAATAAAAGCACTACATCCAAATTAGAGGAATGTACAAAGTGTGTCCTCTCCCTTTTACTGTAAATGTTTCCATGAAACATGCCGGTAAAAGTAAATTATATAAGAGTTTAAGTTACTTTTTAATGAAAATGGAAATAGAAATTGGAAATGAGTTCTCTTTAGCACAAATCTGAGTTATGATTGTTACTGTTGTGGAGAAAACCTGGTAGAGGACAGCCCTCTACAGATCTGACTTTTCAGCTTTCTCCAAGCTCCTTGTCCCTTTCAGGACTTACTTTAAGCTACAACAGTCTTGTACCCCTTGCAGTATAACTATTATTTTTCAAGTATGAATTCTATAATCACCTTAAAGTATTATGCTCTAAGTTTGTCTGGAATATGTGAAACTATATCTTGTCATTTTATAATATAAATGTTGAAATTTGTATGGCTTTCAAATAAACCAAGATTGGTTTTCTTTTAATACAGTTTAAAGTATTAAACTCTGAAAGTGTGTCTTGTCCTTTTTTTCTGCCAAATTCCTTGAATATTGTGAATGTGAAACCATTTCAGTCTGAAATCAGTGCTACTGCCATTTTATCCACAAGCTGGTTCTCATTTTTATCATACTCTTGATCTTGTTTAAAGAAAAAGGCAAAAAAACCAAAGCATACTTTTATAAATTACCTGGCTAGAATGATGTATTGAACCATTTGATGTTCAAAGTGTGCATCTGATTGGGTGATCAGACCAAACTGATGCCTATTTTTAATCGAATTTGTTCGTATACTGCACTGCGACAGACTGCCTGTCCAGGCAGTGTGTACCCTGCCTCTCGCCCATGTACACTGCCACAGATAGGCAACGGCCCCGCCGCAACCCTGACAGAATAAGCAGGAGAAGACGGATGGATTGTACTATCACACAGTATATTTACACACTTAGTTGGTAACATAGATGGTCAAATGCTAAATATTTATTTCTTGAAAGTTAACGCACATGATGGTACACTTGTATTATCATCATTGAGTCCATTCTCTCCGCCTTCATCACTACCTGATTTGCTGATGCCACCATCAGGAACAAGCGCAGGGTGCAGCATATGATTTGCCCTGTAGACACTGAAGCTGGCTGCAGTCTTCCTTCTCTTCAGAAACTGTATGGTTCCAGGACCCTGAGGCAAGCATGTAAGATTATAGCTTAACCCTCCCACCCTGGACACAAACTCTTTCAGATTATGTTCAGCCATCAGGACCAAAACCTCCCGACGCAAATCAGTTCAAACTGGCACCATTTGGCTAAATACATTTTAATAGTAGATAGAAAAGCATTTAAATCCTTCTAACTCAACATAATTTGACCATGAGCTAGCATGTCTACCATGCTAGAAGAGATTTAAAGGAATGGATTGGATTATTTTTTAATCTGTTAAAATCTTACCAAATTTCCTCTCAGCTTTAGGAAACAGATACTAGCTTTGTTCAGAACAGGGTGTCTCTGTTATCTTGAAGCAACTCCAAACTGGAAAAAAAATCTGTATTGCTTCATGCAAATTCTGTTTCATGCAAATTTTAACTCTGAGAAATGAACATGTTATCCAATGAGAGTAACAGTCTGACGTACAAGGGTTCAATGACGAAGTTTGGTGCTATGACCAAGTACGATAAACAGGTTTTCTTTCACATCAATATTAATAATATTGCATGCGCTAACTATATGTTGGTTTAACAGTAAAATCTTGGTATTAAAACCAAAATTTGATACCCTTCTTTTACAGTTGTGGCTTTTTGCAGCAACCCTTTGATCTTCTACCATAGTGTTCATCAATGATTCCTGCCCAACATATAAGCAAGATACACTAAATGCACAGATTGAATCTCTCCCCCATAGCACTAGTGTTGAAATAGTAGAACACTTAAGCAAAACTAAACAATAAATGCTGTATGTATTATACAAGTATCAATATTTTTATGTATGTGTCCATTTCTTTTTTTTTCCTGTCGTGTTCTGCATTATTGCAACAGAACTGGAATCTGAGTGCCATGCTCTGCCCAACACTTTTGCTGTGCCAAGGGAGGCTTGTCAGGATGAACCTGCCCCCCCCATCCCATCCCCCTTGATCATCCAATTGCTACTGGATTATTATTTATTCAAGATTTATTATTATTAAAGAACTAGTCATGCCAAACATGACTGGTTGACAGGGGAAGAGAAAGAAAAAAGAAAGGAAAGAAAGTAAAGAAAAAAAAAATCAACTGCTGTATCTGTAGAACACAAAATGTCTGCAAATCCAAGGGAAAACCTGTAGAAGCAATTGCAAACAGACACTAGGAAGAGTCACATGCAACCAAAAAAAAACATGCATTTCTGAAAACTTTGAGCCAGTGTTTAACATGGAGTATGCAAAGCATGAGGTAATAATTGACCGTTTACATATCTTTGTCTTAGAGTGATCAGTTTGTGGGTTCCTTGTTGCTCTTTATTAATGTAGATTTATTTTAATTTTAACTGCGATAGGCATTGCGTTTTTTTATTTTTTTTATTCCAGAATCACTTACTGACTGCTTAATTAGGATACCACATAAATGTAAACAATTAATATTTATTTATTTATTTATTTTGTCGTTTTAAACAGTATTTTAATAGTGGGACTTTTTTAAGACATTTAGTTGGGTTTAGAATACCTTTTAATAACACAACAATATCATGTAATTGAATACTGATATTTTCAAACTTCCTGCCTACTTTTTTAACAGTGGGCTGCTGGTCGGCTCCCCTGGAGACACATACCACCCAGATGAGTTTGTTCTCTGGAGGAAACCCTGTGTTTATTTGACCAAAATTCCTTATTATCACGTCAATCTGACAAGTTATCAGGCGGATCTTATCATCGAAACTGACAGAGCAACAAAGCTAAAAGTCCTTTAAATGATTTGCTGTATTCAAATCATTCTGTCTATGGTATTCTGAGAAATGCTTCAATATGCAAATACATCCTTTGGTACAACCTGTTCTCTTGAACAATTACTTCTTTTGTGGTAATTTCGTTTCATATTCTGAGGCCCTTTTCTGTTACCATTTTTCACTTCTGACAGCGTCATATCTGTTTTGGCTATTTCAGAGATTTGAAATATGCACATCTCCCAGAGGGTTCCACAGTGGGGTGTGTATATTTCCAGTGTAAAATCTTACTGGTGTAACAGCACTGCCCGGTAAAAGGTAAAAAATGTACTCATATCATTTTAATACAAGTTCATTGGCAACAATGAAGTTTTAATGTCATAGTCACAATGTTTCATGAAGAGAGAACAATGTACCTATGTATTAGATTACTAAATGGTAACCTGTCAGCTTGTCACAGTTTTCCAGCATCAACTGACATTGAAGCTTCGTTTCTCTTTGTTTTCATACAAAATACAGTAATTTAAAAAAAAAAAAAAGCTGGGTTTAATACATTTGAAGTTGCTTCATAGTTAAACATAAAGAGATTAATGTGTGTAGAAAAAAAACAGAAGTTACTTTGTGAATGGTAACTTTATTTTTTATTTCAACCCTAACATATTGCCTTAAAATCATATACCTCTAAAGAACTTTTGCTTTACACAATTATTTTATGTCTCCTGGTCCTGATTTTGCAGCAGGAAGGTTCTAGGTTTGATTCCTGGCCTGGGGTCTTTCTGCATGGAGTTTGCATGTTCTCCCTGTGCATGCGTGGGTTCTCTTCTGGTACTCCGGCTTCCTCCCACAGTCCAAAAACATGATGGTTAGGTTGATTGGCTGAACTTTTTATGACATTTTCTACCCTGTCTGCATAACCGGGTTATGACTAATGTCTAATGCTGATAGTGACATTCTTTCATTCCCAGGCCATCAGCAGCTTGTGGAATGGTACAAAGGCACCATGTCCTGGTTTGCTGCCAAGAAATGGAAATAAAATTTAGATTCTAGACAGGATGTTTACATAAAAGAAAAAATGCATGCAGATCATATATACGCTACACCTTCACAGTTTTTTTATTATTTCAACAAATATCTTTTTTCAAATCAGACAAGAATATGAATCATCTTTTTACTGATGTGATCTGAAGCATGTAAGCATCCTTAAAAATTTGGTGTGGGAAGTTAGTTGCTTTATTTTTTGTGGTTTTACTTATGTCATATTTCTATTCAAAGATCTAAAGGTATGTGAATAAATCATATACAATGAATTAACAACTTAAGATAAATTAAACAGAGACACATTTATCTAAAAGGTGGTCATTTACTTAGAAAGATGTGGCATAGTATAAATAGACAATATGAGAAACCTCTAGGGAAAATAAGATTTTAAGGGCCAAATTTACATTCTTGGCATAAAATTGTAGAAAATCCATAAGGTGGTTAATGTTTTGGAGGCAAATTAAAATGAGTTACCATTCAAAGTAGGCCTGTCCATTGTGACTGCCATCACACAGTGATGCATCGTGACTCTGCAGCTCCACACCAAGGTGGAACTCTGCTTCCCCCTGCAGGTGCCCCAAGAAACGAATAGTTCCTGTGCTTATCCGGCCAGATGGCAGCATGATCCTAACCCGGTGACCCAGCTGCAAGTCCATGGGCGAGTGTGGGACAAAAACTCTATGAGGGCCGTGAGATGATTTCCAGGATCGCACACTTCAGAAAGAAAGAAATAAGTTAGCACTACAGCCAAGATAGAGGGGTTCTTTTTTTTATTTGTTTCCTTTTTTTTCTAAGTTATAGTTTGATTAATTCATGATTTCCTTTTTTTTTTTTTTTTTTGTAAAGAAATGTTTGGAAACTTTGTTAAGGGAAATAGTTTTTCTATGTTGTATCCACAATTTGTTTGCCGGAAAAAAAATGCAGTTGCTTTTGTTGTCTTAGGACAAAATCTAAAAGGCACATGTTAAATTTAAGTTCTAAAACTTAAAACAATCCCTTAGGCAATATGTAAATTCTATTGTTTTATTACAGCAAGTAAAGTAACATCTTCCTAGAATCAGATTGGATATATTTGTATTCTTCATGACAAAGATTCAACAAGGGGTCATAAACATTTATCTGATATTTTGATCTAGATGCTGGAATTGCTGCCCATTTGTCAGCTAGACATCAAAGTTCCCTAACTCCCTTTCCACCTCATCCCAAAGGTGCTCTGTTGGGCTGAGGTCTGCTGAGTGTTGATCTCATTAGAATCCTGTGTATTATTTTCATGTGAAAAAAATTGTGATTATTTGAGCGTTTTGGAAAGACGATAAGGAATTAAATGGGTATGGTGTGGTGTTTTATGCTTTAAAACAATATTAAGACCTACTGAGGTGTTTCAACAAATCTCAGCTAGTATTAGGTGAAAATGAATCAAGTAAAAAATAGTTTTGAATTAACAAACTTCGGTGAAATTGCTACTGTACCATGTGATTGTGAGAGTCCCTTTTTTTCTGCTACCAGGCAATTTAAGAAGTGTACCTAAGGTCCATTTTTAACAAAGGCATAACCTTTTAAAGGTTTAGAGAAAATATACATGGTTCACTGGTGTTAACTAAACTGAAATCATTCATAAATAGAAGAAGTCCTGATACCAGTAGTTTACTTTGAAAATATAACCCAAAATGGATGTGATGTAGATTAATTCAAACATGACAACATAAGTTGTTAAAGTGCATGGAGTTCTGTTTTTACCACAACCATCTTAGAAGGTTGGTGGTAACTATGCACGAGTCCAAGTTCCATTCTCATTTATTGGCAAGTGCAAATACTTTATTAGCACAGTTACTGGTATATTTTAAATGCATGGCAGCCATATTGGATTTTTGGCTCTAGGTGGTAGACAAAAAATGTCCATGAGCCATTTGCACAAACCCATTCAAGGCAGGATTAGGAAAACATTTTGCCTTCTCTGTTTTATGAAAGAGCCGATGGGAGAAAGCTGCCCTCTGGGGAATCCATGACTCACCAAGTGAAGTAGACACAGGCCCACATCTATAACTTGTTTGAGGGCAAGCCAGTTTTGCAGGAGGGTGTTTTGCAGGGATTATGTGTGGCTTGGCCAACCAGCAAGCACCAACATTGCATAAGTAAAAAGAAGACTTAGAAATAATTTCCAACAAGAAAGCTGAGAAGGTAAGATATCGATTTAAAATGTGAAGCATCTGCTTGGCCAAAAGCAGGGTTGCTTCACCGAGTGAATATTACTTATGCAGATTTGGTTATTGCTGCATACTGCCTTAGGGAGCTCAGAGGCTGCTCGTCAGATTTTATTATGGGAATGTTTTGTGAAAGAGCCTTGTCTTTTCCAGTCATAACTGTCTCTGCAGTGGATCTTTCTGTCTATTAACTCAACTTCAACTTGGTTATTAGCACTGAATGAAAATGTAAAGCACAATTTAATCACATCCTTTAGCAAAATATGCTGTTTAAATGGATAAGAGCCTACGGTATTGCCCCAGGGAAAAAACACACACAAGAAAAATAAACAATCAACTCAAAAAAAATAAGTAGGCCTATATATTATATATGTTTTTTGTTTTAAAATGCCTTTCAATAGCTACATTCAACCATTTCTGATATTTATTACTTGTATCATATTGATGCCGCCATTTGGGCAAAGTGAGATGGTGTAATTTGAATTGGAGCAAATGCAACCTTTGGGTTTTGGGACAATAAAAAGATAAAATTTGCCAATAGATGTATTTACCTATCTTAAATTGCTTGGATATTATGTGGGAAAATATAAATAATTCAAAGATGTCTTTTCTCGTTAATGGTTGAATAACTCAGTAGTAGAGTTAAAAAATTGTCACAGCTTTCTTCCTACATTGCATCTACTGTAATAGGTAAACAGTCACAGTTGGGGCTCTAAACTTTTATATTCAGAGATGTATAAAAATAGTACTAGATTTTAAAAAGCCTTTCCTATCATTTGTTCATTACTTTTATAGCAGTTGTTTTCTTAATTAAATCACAAGGCTTTCTTCTTTCAAAAATATTCCCTTAATTAATTTTTAGACAATTTACATGAATCAATGTGCGTTTTCTGGCTTTTTATACTGACAGGTTTATTTGGTGGAGGGCTTTTTTATTTATGTTTAGGTAAATTTAGTTATTTGTGAAATAGTTGTTTGGTTTGGTTGATGTTAACTAGTCTCTTTTTGTGTGTAGTTGGTTGATTTATTTATTGTTGTTTGTTAAAATTGTCCAAAATTGTCTGACTAAATTCTCTTTCATTCATTCACACGGATAAGGGGCAATGAATGACTGAATGACTGAATGAATGAAGGAATTAATAAATGAATGAATGAATGAATGAATGAATGAATGAATTAATTAATTAATTAATTAATTAATTAATTAATTAATTAATTAATTTTCATTTAGACCTTTACACTGATAAGTGTGAATGAATGAATAACAGTGCCTTGTTAAAAAAATCAAACCATGAGGATTATTTTTCTCATTAGAAAAAAAAAGAAAAGAAAAGAAAAGAAAAGAAAAGAAAAGAAAAGAAAACGTTATTACATATGTGATTTATGAAGTGGCCTCACTGTATTCACAAAGAATATTAGGTAAAACTAAATCACCTGAAAATTTTACATAGCCATTATATATTCCCAGACCTGAATTGCTGGTCTTCTTGCTGAAACTGTTTATTCATCCTTCCCTCATATTTTTTTTTTCTGACATTCAATGTACTGATTTTTGGCACTACTTGAGAAATTTTTTCACACTAAAACTTGCAAAATATATCTGTTCTTTTTTTTTTTTTTTTTATGTTTACATGCATTTTTAGGCAGTGGAAAGAATCAATGGGGGAACCTGAAAATGCTTGTATTTTACTTCTTTATTCATTATATAAACTTCTTATAAATTTAAGTAATGCTATTCTAAATAGAGGAAAATAAATTAAATTAACTTAATATTTGCAACACATGCAGTTTGATTACCAAGGTTTTTTTTTACTTACATGCTGACCTACCCATTTAATGACTGTACCTTGAGGCTGAAGATAAAGAGGAAGTAGATCTTGAGCTCAGTGCAGTTGATAAGGATTCCTGGCTCCCTGACGAACTGCATAAGTGGCTTTCGCTTCTTGATGACACTTTGGATCTTTTACGTTGAGAAAAACCACCTGTTCATCAGATACAACTGTGGATATCTTTGCCAAATCATAATCGTCTCAGTTGTACAGTACCTTGCGAAAGTGTTTGCCCCCCTTGAACTTTTTTACCTTGAGGAACATTACAAGCTTTAAACTTGACGATATAAAATTCCATTTTTTTTTATTAAGAATCAACAAGTGGGATACAGTCATGTAAATTTATTAGATATTTTAAACTTTAACAAATAAAACAGTTGAAAAATTGATCTATATTATTCAGCCCCCTTGAGTTAATACTTTGTAGTGCCACCTTTTTGTACAAAATACAGCTGCAAGTCACATTTCAGTCTCACATTGAGAGACTGAAATGTTTGCCCATTCTTCCAGAAAAACAGCTCAAGCTCAGTGAGGTTGGATGGAGAAGGCTTAAGAACAGCAATTTTCAGTTCTTTCCCCACATTCTCCCTTGGATTCGGCTCTGAAAAATGACTTGACCATTCTAACACCTGAATATGTTTGTTGCTGATCCATTCCATTGTAGATTTTGCTTTATGTTTTGGATCATTGTCTTGTTGAAAGATAAATCTTCCTCCAAGTCTCAGGTCTTTCGGACTTAAAAAGGTTTTCTTCCACAGTGGTCCTGTATTTGTCCCCATCCGTCTTCCCATTAATTTTAACAATCTTCCTTGACTTTGCTGAAGAAAAGTAGGCCCAAACCAGGATGCTGCCACCACAATGTTTGACAGTTGGGAGATGCGTTCATTGTGATGAGCTGTGTTGCTTTTATGCCAAAAATAACATTTTGCATTGTTGCCAAAATGTTTAATTTTGGTTTCATCCTACCAGACCACCATCTTCCACATGTTTGTGTCTCCCAGGTGGCTAGTGCCTAACTTTAAACAAGATTTTGGGAGACATCATTAGGAAATAGCTTCCTTCCATAAATGCCTGATTTATGCAGTAAAAAACTGGTTGTTGTCCTATGGGCAGAGTCTCCTACTTCAGCTGTAGATCTCTTCAGTTCATCCAGAGTCATCATGGGTCTCTTGGCTGCATCTCTGATCAGTCTTCTGCTTTTTCTATCTGAAGCTTCAGTATTATTGCTTCCACAGGGATGTTTAAAGCTTGGGAAATATTTTTGTATCCAAATCCAGCTTTAAACTTCTCCACAATTGTATCTCAGGCCCGCCTGGTGTGCTCCTTGTTCTTCATGATGCTCTCTGCTCTTTAAACAGACCTAAGAGACTATCACAGAGCAGGTGCATTTGTACAGCGACTTGATTACACGCAGGTAGATTCTATTTATCATCATCAACTCATTTAGGTCAACATTTGATCATTAAGTGATCCTCAGTGAGTCTGGACAGAGTTTGCTGCACTGAAAGTAAAAGGGCCCAACAACTTTGCATGCCCCCCTCTTTAATTTTTTTTTTGTTAAAAAAGTTTCAAATATATAATAGTGTACCATCTGTTCTTGATTTTTCACATTAAACTTTAATTTTATGTTTGAAGCCTGAAATGTGGCAAAAGGTCAAAACGTTCAAGGGGGCCGAATGTTTTCTCAAGGCTCTGTATATATGATTGCTCTGATGTACTTGACTGCTCATCCAGATTGTCCTCGTAGTCTCTCTGCTCCCCATAAGTTCCCACCTTTAGCAGTATATCAGCCTCAGAGAAAACCTGGGTGAAACAAGGTTAATTTGAGTCATCGCCACACACTCAACAGGAACAGCAAACATTTTAGCAAGCACACCTGATTACGCAGCTCTTCATGTTGTCTTTGCAGCTCTGAAAATCTCTTCTCCCAGGACGCTCTCTCACAGGCGATCTTGGTTTTAATCGAAAGGATATCTCTCTCAGTTTTGGTCACTCGTTTGTGGAGCGCGTTAATGCGGTCCGGGCTCCCTGGGATGGCAGCTGTCACTTTGCTTTCACAAGCTGTTACATGACATCAAATAATATCACATAGTAGTTCTATTTGCCTGAAATACATATGATATACAGATTAAAGGTGATTTTGCAGCAAAATAAAAACTTTTAAAAACCCCATTTGGGCTTTATACCTGGTTTAGCATTTTAAAATATATAACATTAACACTTGTACTTTTAAGTTAGTCAAAAGTGTTTGGTTTCTTACCTACATGTCTTGTCACCTGTCTGCTTTTCTCCTCTGTAATGCACTTTTGTCTTGGTAGGAATTTGATTGCATTGTAAGGACATATCTGCATAATAAATGTATACCACTCATTACACAGGAGTCCTTACAAGCTATACTCAAGTGAATTAAAAAACATGAACATCAGACTCACCCACAGAAACCTGCAGGTGCAGAGGATCCCCTTGTATGTCCATGTAAATAATGTCTGTAGGATGTATGCTGTCATTTTTGAACATGGTCCTCTCAAGTCATGCTATTCTAATAAAACAAGAAACAAAACAACTGTTTGTACTTGTTGTTTATACCATAACGATAACAAGAAACTATTGATTTTATGAACTTTTTTATATTAAACTATCATAAAAGTAAACCATTCCATTTTTACAACCTACAAAAGCTTGTGTGTGTATATATATATATATATATATATATATATATATATATATATATATATATATGTATATATAGTTAAGAACTATATATATATATCTGTGATTATATGATATATGGTTTGATAGTTTGATTCTGCTCTACAATACTCACAAATTTACATTTTCTAAATGTGTGTAATACTGACCTTTTCCAGAGTCTTCTCTGTAAGTTAGAAAACAGTCCAAAGTGAATCAACAGGTAAATATCCCCTTTTTTGATCAGTTCTGTTGAATGTTAATGTGGTCCATAAGGCTCGCTAACCTGTTGCTATGCACCCAGTTTGCGTGAGCAACACTTGACGACTGCTGGGTAGGTAAATCTTGCCTAATCTTCTTACTCAGGCAATTATACAGTCCGGTTGCAGCCTGGCTTCTTAATTTGGTCTGCTGAGCCTTGTGTATATAAACAATGAAAAGAAACCATGCAGTGCAACTAGAGTCTGTGTCCATCTGCTCTGTCTGGTCTTTGAAATATAGAGCATCGAGCTGTAGATGCAAAACTTGTTTTTTATTTTGGGCCTGAAAATGTTAATGATGTAACACAGTATAAATGATGACACTCTATACTCTGATTACATGTTGATCTGTCCAGAATGTTATTTTCTGAAAACTCGATCTACAATAGATTTTTAATAAACATTTACAATACATATATATTTCCATAGCTATAAAAAAACTATAAAAACTACATGTTAAAAAAATTATTGAAAATAAGTTTGCAATTTTCTATACTCCCACCTCTTTATACATTTAGTCAATTTTTGTTGTAAAGCAATATAGACAGATAACCCATATATATAAATGTATTGCAATATGAACTAACACAGATATACATATTCACTGTTACACTTCAGCATATATATTTTCATGATATCACCATTTAGAAGAATATTTTTATACATCTTTTTTAATAAATATTCACTGTTCCATAAAGTCACTCCACAGCTTGATACACAAAGGCTTGCACATGCTGCTGTAAGCCTATCAGCCCTGCGCATGCCTTCGCCATGACCAATCATCATCTAAGACTCTGCTTTAAATGACTGTGTTCAGCCAGCAGTTTTCTGCTCTATCGAGCTGAAACCCTCCTCCACCATTTTCACTATTTTCATCTGGCTCCTCTTCTCCTGCAGCCTCCGTTCCACTACCATTGTCAGTCCCCTGGTGGGACATCTAATACCCTAATTCAGCTGCTTTATCATAACATGTTAATTATGTAATCTTATGTCTTCCACTGAGGCCTGGGTGAAAAAGCTAATATTTCTCATTTTAATAAAACTCTCTAATTGTTGCTTGTGTTCTGTGTGAGTCTTCCCAGGTTGAATTGGTAGTAGGTCATGTTAGGCCAGTAGATTATCCGTCATTTTCTTTCTAACCCAATCCTGAAGTTTGTTTAACTTCAGGATTATTTGTAAAAAAAAGTCTGCAGTTTCAAAAAGTGCAACCATATAGTAAATTTCTATTTTGTATTGATTGATTGATTGATTGATTGATTGATTGATTGAATGAATGATAGACTGATAGAATGGTTGATTGATTGACTTTATTATTCTTACAGTGGAGAAATTTATTTGATACATCAGCTCAAATAGTCAAAGAAGAAGAATGTCAAAGAAGAGGAATGTGCCAAAGGAAGAAAAGGTGCATGGGATATATATACAGTGCGTCCACATACTCATATATCTAACATATTCTAGGCACTCTCAACAAACTCAATACCTTTGTTGTTTTGTTTTATATTTTTTCTGAATAATATCTTGTTTTATTTCTTTTTTTTTTTAGAAAAGTCCTTAAATGACCTTTCCACAATATTTAAATGATTTAAGTCACCTTTGGTGCACAACCAAGTAAGCTCAGAAATAGCTTATTCCTAATTTAGCATTTTTCACCAGTGATCCTTATAACATATATTTGTTTACATTTCTTTAATTTACTGTGGAAACTTTGGTTGGGTCATTGATGAATGTCTGTTTATGTTTGAATCAATGTGTCACTGGGCTCATTCTTTGCAAATATAAAAGATGACCTTTTTTCCTGTCTTTAGACAACAAAGGTTCCCTTTGGTTTCAGACCAAAAGCCCTGCATTCAGTGTAATGTGAGCCTAATGGCTACGTATGCATGGTTAAATACTGAGCATGAATAGGTGTTGGATTTATGAAATTTAAGCTTTCATTGATGGACAAAGAAAAGCACTCACCTTATGCATGCAAAAGCGTGCTGTCCTCATGTATGCATACAATCAAGCACTAATTATGACCAAACAAGCAAACACCAACACCTGTTCATGGCTTTGCAAAAATGACAATATGGCCAAAGCTTATCACAGGTACTGCGGCTGTGAGTGTGACTGCATAGCTTCTGGCAATCACATGATAATGTGATATAATTACTGGTAGTATGTTCAGAAAAATTCCTTATAGCTCTTCACGATTACTTTATATGTGCATAATTCTTAATAATTTTTCATGATGATTGATTTTCTTTAAAAACATTTTAAAGAAAGATGGTGTGTACAACAATAATAAGAATAGTTCAGGAACTGCCTCGGAGCGATACACAAAAGTATCATGTGCGTTTGGCATGAAAGGAAGTTAATCACTGTAGCGTTGATAACAGTAAAATCAAACGTGTTTAAGGTGAATTTCACTGTTGAATTAACAAGTAAAGAGTTTAAAGTTTAAAACATCTTTATTAAGTAGTTGATCTTGCACAATAAAACCATTCTTGTGTTTGTCATAGACTGCAGGAAACATAGAAGAACTATAGGAGTTTAGAAATCTGGCAGCTTTGCAATGGGTTTAGGCCTCTGGATTTAGTGAAGGTAATTTTCTGGAGTTCTATCACATCATACATATGGGGGAAGCAAGTGTTAAATTGTACATCTGTGTAGGTTCCCAGTCATCAAGGTCATGGTCAAGCTTGAAAAGTTCAGTCTAGGGAACTGGAAGTGAAGTTTTGAAGATGTTTTGCCTCTATATTATATTAATTTCTACAGTATATTAATCTCAGTGCTCCCCACCACTAGTTAGAGCTAAAGAAGCCTCTTGGATGAGAGGCAAAATATCTTCTAGAAAACTTCACATCCAGTTGCCTAAACTGAACTAAAGTGGCATGGATGTTCGACTTTCAGAAGGCCTAGTGTTTCAGTTGGTATTTTAAAAAGGTTGAATCTACTGGAATTTGAAAACACATTTTTCCCCATTGTGAAATTATAATCTCTGAGAAAGTTAATTCAAAGGGTCACAGTAATGTGGGGGGAAAAAAGGTATTTTTGATGTCAGAGGTCATGATCTTTGACATCTGCAGAGAAGGAAAGATGATGGCATGATTAGCTTCAATAATTACTAGTTAAAATACCATCCCTAAGCACACATGCAACCTTTAATCAGATGAACAAAAGCAACATGTCACCGCAGGTGTTCCTGCCTTCAGCAAATAACAAGATTTTGAGATGACAGCTGCTACTAGCTTCCATTAAATCAGACAAAAGCAGATTGGAAAAACGGTGACTGGTTCAAATGGGGGTTTAAACTCCAACGTTCAGATGTTTGATTTAGGAATAGTATGAAACAACAGATCCATGCTAACATTTGTTCCAGAACATGACCATCCCTTCATCACTGCAGTGAGCACATCCTCTAATGCAGCGTTTCCCAACCATTTTTGACTTGTGTACATTGATGAATGTCCTAAAGTGAAACATACAATAACTGATTATAAAAGAAAAACTGTTTAACTCAAACTTTCCATCTAAAATAAAAAAAAAAAACAGAAATATGTTCCCTGGAAGTTATTTGGAATTGAAATTAATACAAAATTAAATCATGTTTTAAGCCTGTATTTATAAAATTGGAGCTCCTCAGTTACTCCCTTAAAATAACATTTAAACTTGATAAATTGGGAACAAAATACAGAACAAAAATTATACACAGATTGACTTAATTAGTTTTACTTTGTTTTCATCAAAACACCTGAGCTGCTTTAATGAGCTCCAAGCTGTAAAAAACAGCTGATTCCAGGCTGTTCTATACATCCAGTCTGTTCCTCTGCTTGGTTCGGGTGTGTGTCACAGCTGAAGGTGACCTTAAACTTATAGGAAAACTTACTTTTTGGTTCATAAAAGCTTGTTTAATTTTTCAATTGGGTCGTGGAAAGCAAAACAGATCATAGCCCTATTCTATTTTACTACCTAAAAAGTAAAATATTTTCATGTACCCCCAGCAAAGCACTTGCGTACCTTTAGGGGTATGCATACCACCATTTCAGAATCACTGCTCTAGTACCCCTAACCAGTAAGAGAGTGCATAAGTTACCAGATCATAACCCAACAGAACAACTTTGTGAAGTTATAGAAATGAGAGATTTCACAAAACTTTTTAGGATGACATGTACAAGTCTATAAACCACATCTTTTAGGACAGGCATCCCCAAACTCGGTCCTCGAGGCCCGCTGTCCTGCAGGTTTTAGAGGTTTCCTTGCTTTAGCACGGCCGATTATAATGATTGCAGTAGAAGAGCAAAAGCCTGTTAATCAGCTTTCAATTAAAATCAGCTGTGCTGGAGCAAGGAAACCTCTAAAACCTGCAGGACAGCGGGCCTTGAGGACCGAGTTTGGGGATGCCTGTTTTAGGAGGTAATCTCAAAGGATGTAACAGTCGCATTACTCTGTATCTTTCCAGGTGGATGACAAGGACAGACCAATTAACGTCTTTTAAATGCTCTTCTTACAGCAGTCCTGAAATGTACAGCAGTCCTGAAATGTATTACAGTTAAATGGAAGCAATTAGAGTTGCCTTCTTACAACTCAGGGGTCCAAATAATAAAGGAATTACACCAAACCGGAAAGCTAGCATTCTTATCAAGACTTCAAAAATCCTCTTTTAGTCAACCCTGGGACCCAGTGGAAGATCTACTCAACTAAACAAATTCTTCATCTTAGGCTTTTGGATTATGTTAGTTAGACCTCCCACCCAAGGAGGCCTCTTGTGTTGGTTTATGTGGTGAAGCTGAGACCACAATTATGATGCTGAAATCGTAAAATGTCCCATTGAGACGTTAAACATAAGGTATAATTTCACACTGTTAAAACTAATAGTTATTGCTGTTGTATAGTTGTATAATTGCTTTGATTCAAAAATCAATAAAAATGTAAGATCTGGAAAAAAAGAAAGGAGAGATTTATATCATGTGTGCAGCACACAAATCTGCAGCAGTTGTAATCATATTAATATGGAGCAAAATTGTAGGTTAGAGCTGTTAAAGTATTGCTTAAACACAAACAATGAATGCAGTCCTAAAGAGTTAAAGGTTCAAGCAAAAAATAATGTAAAAAACATTGTGAACTGAAAAAAAATGCAAACATTTTTGGCATTTGCTTAATTATATTTAGTTACTTTAACACAATTGGTTCATGTCAGCAGGGTAGGACATACGTAAGTAAATATGATTAAATGAATGCCAAAAGCGGTTGCTTTATTTTCTTCAGTGTGTATACTGTTAAAGTGTTTATGTCAAACTTTAAAACAGATCCCTGCCACACCCAACTGTTGTTCAGAGTTTTTCCAGCTTTATTACAACTGATAATAAGTGGCCCACTGTAAAAAAGGTTTTATTTTTCCTGGGCTTTTTTGTACCTTACAAGCATAATAAACAAGTTATTTTGGAGGTCTTTGTTAGTCCAACACTTCTGAGCAAGTTTAGACAATGCTCCCTGGTTTCCTTTATTGTAAACAGCTCTGTATTAATGCAGGAACTAAAACTCTTTAGAGGCAAATTGAATGTTTTGTGGGTAACATAAACAGCTGCTTTTCTCTAACATTTCCAGGAAGCTTGTAAAAACCTCTGGATAAGCATAATCAGAGATAATTAAATGTTAATACTTCCCTGTCCTCTAGATAAAGAAGAGAATTAAAAAAAACTTCTCAAACAGAGTCTTTGTTAATTTAGTTAAGTAGTGCTGCTTTGTTTCAATTTAACTCTTTAGATAAGTGCAGCTTCTAATGATCCAACTGAATTGTTAAAAATATTTTGAAGAAATGGCTGAATAAAGAGGATTTTTGTAATGTTATTTTGTGCACCTAGTTCATAATTTACTATAAAATTGTTTGATAGCGTGAAATGTTTGTATAGAAAATAGCCTAACTGGCATTCATGTGATGCTTCTATTATATCATAGCACATAAAGTTTAATAAATTCTATTTAGGTTTATTTTAATTGGACGGTTTTGAATCTTAAGTTTCACAAATATACCAATGCACAAATTATCCTATAATTCCACTTTTTATGAAAGGGAAAATCCAGCACTGTCAAAAATCAGACAATCATTAAGTTTCTGCTGTTATAAAACAAGTTTGGTCATATAAATGTTGCTTTATTACTATTTTTAGACTGTTACGTTAGCACCTTCTTGGCTGAAATTAGACCTGTATGGGTTCAAGATAAATCACAAATTAAAAAAAACATTTTCTCTCAGTTCTAGATTTTCAAATTCAATTAAATATTTTTGTATGATCATTATAATTTGCAAAACTCCTGTTAAAAGAACTCCTGAAACCCTCAAATTGATTTTACACTTCTTACAAGGACTGCATATTTTTTATATGTGTGTTACAGAAGCCTAAAAATAAAACTATGATTAGAATTCAGACTAAGTTCCAAAATTAAATTAAAATTTCTGGAATAATTCGTCAACCCTTTGCTCTTTTTATGGCATAACTTCTCTATCGTGTATCGCAAAGTTTTGATGAAAGGAGGAAGCACTTCTGTCATCTGAACCAGACAAGTTCTTCTAGTGTTGTGCCCAAGAATTCTATGTTCTTTAGGCCACAAAGAGGTATTTGTTGTGAACAGGGGCTTTATGGTTCACAGGGAGAGAGGGGTCTAATTTCACATTGTGTTCGACAGAAACCAGTAGACTCCCTATACAATCACGCCGCAGGGCTCTGAAATCTCACCTGAACTCTCATGGACTTGCAAAGACCTAATCCACTGAGTTATTTTTGTAAAACTTTAATTGCTAGCTACAGGGCGTCAGAGTACGGTAATCATAGCAACCTAACACTGTAAACAACTGTTATGCTCTCTTCTTTTATGATGCATTTTCTTGAAAAAGTAGTTGGAAGTTTTGATGAGAGATAGAGAGCAATTCCCGCTTTGTAAAGGATTTACTTTTTGCATCTGCTCTAAAGAAGTGTTTAAATGAGGCATTTAAAGTCAGCTCTAATATTAACCAGATTAGGGTCATAATCTGAACTATAGTTAAAAGAAAATTATCTATATTTTTGAGTACTTTGGAAATCCCCCCTTTCCAGTGCTCATTGCAGCATCATCTTAAGACCCTCCCAGCAACAGCAGCAGGCCTCCAGTCCCCTCCTCTGACATGGTGCAGGTGAGAGTTTCCACTTGTTACGCTATTCAAATGGGAGGAGGAGGAGGTAACAGAGAGAAACAGGGCCCTCCAGAGAGAGAAAGCTCATTTTCTTCGACTTACGTTGAGATAAAAGGATGATTTTTAAACCACAGGTAAGTGGATTTTATTCATTGTTGGCTATAGAATGTTAAAGTATATTTTGTTCTGGTTAAATAATGATGGTTAGGCCAAAAGAAAACAATAAAGTGAATTTCGGGAAAGTGGCGAGATCATGTAACAGGAAAAAGGATGATTTGGCAAGCATCTGTTATTTATCTATATTTTTGTAAACGGGTCAGAAATAACATGATTAATATGTGTAAATACCTTTGTACCAATCATGTTTCTTTACCTGTGAAATATCTTATACAACCTTCTGCTGCACAGACGTGTGAGATGTGTTTAAAACTAGCTTTCAAAACTAGCTGATGTCAATGATTAGATTTCCAAAGTTATAAAATGTAAAAAGGTTCAAGTGTCAGAGTTGGGTCTTGTTCATTTTACTCTGAGTTAAGCAACTGTAGACTCACTGATGTTGTGTCTTTCACCACAATAAAATTTGACTTTCTTGTATAATTTTCTCAGCAAATGTTACATCAACATTTTAGAGATATATTAACTTCTTACTTTCTTTTTTAAATTTAATTAAGTGTGCCAAGAATTTTAAATATATTATCAATTTTTGTTGTAAAATGACGAGTTTCACAACAGTTTAAGACATTTAAACTTGAACTTCCTTTCAAACACAATGTTTTGGGATTCCTTGTTGAGGTGGAAGCTGAAGTGACCAATGTTTTCATCGGTTTCCAGGGTGTAGCACCCACAGGAGCTCAAGCTGGGATCCAAGGGAGAAAGGAACAAAACAAGCCATATAGAAGCAGTCCTATAGGGATTGATCAAGGAACAAACACATTTTAATTGCGCTCAATGATAAACCAAACCAAACTGAGACACTTAAGGTATAATTGCATGACCCAATGCTGCATTAATTTTTGCAGAAATTTCTTAATGGAGAGGGCAGACGTGCAATTAACAACAGAGAAGACGTACAATGGTTTGAACATGTATTGTTTTCAGAATTTTTTTAAGAGATCATCATCAATATACTTCATTTTAACCCTAATCTTATAAAATATTACTGAGGTGAATTATTTAAAGATCATGTTAAGAAATGTATTATGCTAACAGTTATGAGATTGTTTACTTCAGAATAAAAAGAGGATTGTTAACAGAGACGATTGCACATCAAAAGAACAGACCAGGTGGCTTACAATGAATGAGAAGGGCTGTTATTCAGAAAGCTTTTACAATCGCTAAACAGTCTGGATTGAAGCCACACTCTCACCTGACACACAAACCTTTTGTCATCGCCTTATTGCGCTGATTATTGTTTAGATAATTCCACTGACAGACATTCTCATTTGTCATGTGACTTTCGTTGACATTTTAACAGCAATAACTAACGACTGGTTTTACTATAGAAGTTCAATTTGATATATATATATATATGTTTTATAGGTCGGGCCCAGAGCTGTCTCTGCTTCATCCAGTCGCATAATGTCTCCAGTCGTTTTTCTGAAGGACACAGGTATGAGTCTATTCCTGTTTATGTGAGACCTCCGGTAAACGTGCTCCATTCTTCTATCTAAAATCACTCATTCATGTCCTATGCATTTGTTTGTAAATTCAATCCATAGGTTTTCTGAATACTTAAAAACTACAGAAAGGTATTCCTATTGCCTTCTCCAAAAAGGGGAGAGAATGTCTAAGAAATAAAAATAGATTCCTTAAAGAACGAGAGAGGGGGAAGTAAGTAAATTGGTTGATTTAATTATGGGTAAAAGAAAAAGTGAGATGACACGGGTAAATAAATATTGTACCATAGCCTGAAATATATCTCACATCATGATGCCCCTAACTCCCTATTGTACGGATGATGTGACATTTTTAAAATACCATGCAGCTCCACTTCTCCTTAAAACATTTCATTTGACCATGTTACATTCACCTATCATCTCCTTTCATTTCCACGCAGTAAAACTTACATTCATCATACTTCTTACTAAGTTTTATTTACGTTTGCATGATGGCTAGTGCATTTGGCCTCATAGCGTATCTTGTCTTCATGGAAAAACTGTTCCTGCAACTGTTTAATCTGGATCAATCTGAAATTTTTAATATCATCATAATCATGACAAGTAAATAGAAAGAAATATACTTTATGACGCCTATCTACTAAAAATATCTCATGGTCAAGGAGTCACGATGAAAATAAAAAAAACGGCTTTTCAGACCTATATGCCATACTCATTCTGTTAACATTAAGAGCTTTATTATATATCATTTTAGACATAATTTAGTGTGATTTTATCTACTAAAGTATAAAACCTGCATATGTTTGTGCACTAGTTTGACCAGCATTTTACTGTAGAAAAATGGGGACATAAACAGGTAATCCTTTCCAAGTTATTACTGCATTATTTATCAGATTAATATCAATTATTAAAACTCATCCAACAGGGAGTATAAATATGAGCACCTTTGTTAAATGTAACTTATAAAATTTTCCATAAGATATTTTAGAAAAAGGCCAAATGGGAAACTTAAACCAGAAGTCAGAAAAATACCCGACAAATAGATATTCTACATGTCAGCAGCTGCTTAAATATTAAACTCTGATGAAGAGGAGGGCTATTATTACACCTAAAGCCTTTTTAGAAGTGCATGAAAGCTTTTTATTAGCATTTAATAAAGTCAATGGTAATCACTTGTTAAAAATTGTAAAACAATTTATCTTTACCTCAATAGGTGTGCTCAGACCCTATAGAAGGCTTACTTCAACGGTGGGGAGGCAACTAGTACACCTTTGGATCACAAAAGCTTTGCAAAAAGTTTCATATAAAATTCTATTAAACCTTTGGTATCCATTGTTCTAGGAAACATGCCATTTTTTTACATAAAAACTACTGGCTGAGCTAGTTTCAATCTTCTATTGACCCTAACACACATTCCCAATTTTGGTTTTCTCTTCCACAATGTTCTTTTTTTGTGCAGGTATTTTATGCCTGTTCCTATCAGGACTCCTGCTGCTTCCAGCATTTGTGTCTGGGGTCACAACAAAAATGAGCGACACTTCTTCCGCCACTGATTCAGTCACAATGTCAGAAGCCTCTACCACCACTATGCTCCAAGTTTCAACCATGGAAAAACCCACAACCGAAGCAAATCCCCAAATCTCTTCTTCCACTGTGTCCAAAACAGCAAAAGACACCTCCACCCAGTCCAGTACTATGGTTTCTGGCAGTTCAACAGTCTACCCTACTCAGAACATCATGTCCACAACTTATGGAGGTACTTCAATGTCCACTGCAGCCCCGTCTCCCACAACTACCTTAAGCTCTGAAAGCCCAACATCAATCAGCACTCTCTCTGCTTCACCCACCCTGGCTTCATCCAGCACCCACTCTGCCTCACCCACCTTGGCTCCATCCAGCACCCACTCTGCCTCACCCACCTCCGGAGGCTCCTCACCATTCAGCACCCACTCGCCTCCAACCACCTCTGGAGGCTCAGCATTGCACAGCACCCTCTCTGTCTCAAGCACCTTACAAGGCACAGTATCCACCTGCTCCCACATGCAGAGGTTGTGTAGTCTAGGCTAAATGCAGGTAGACAAGCAGGGCACCAACCTTCCTCATCTTATAAGTAAACTCCTATTAAGTTCATTAGCCCACTTTCTTTTTAACAGTAAACAATTTCCAAGTAGAACTTTGCATAATATTAACCATAATCTTTTTGTAAAAAGAAAAGTTTTCTTTTTTTTTTATAAATGATCGCCTCCTGTCTGACTTTAGATTCTAAAGAAATAGGAAATGCATGGAGAAATTGGTGCTTACCAGAATCTGTTTGACTGGCCATGACTAGAGACCAGTTGGACAGATATTGAAAAATAAAATAAAAAAATACAGCAAAAAATGAACACATCATATATGCATGCATCTGTATTAGCAAGACTCAAAGTTATATTGATAGCTGTGTTTTTTTCAAAAGGACGTCAGAGGAAGCACGGCAGCTGTAAGAAGGCCTCAAAAGGTCCACTGTATGTCATATGATTGTCAGTCAGTTGTTTGGCTAGGCTGTTACAAAATAGAGCAAGACATTGGGCAGGAAACTCACTGTGAACCCACTTTATCAGATTCCAAAAGGCCTAAATATTTTACCACATAAAACATAGCATTGGAGCAACAGTCTAAGGTTTTATTATGAAACATCAGGTATGAGAGTTAAGCTTGACAGTCTGTATCGGTGTTCGAAATTCTTTTTTAAAAGTAAGGCAAAGATGGTCCTCAGCTGTTGTCCAATGTTGCAATAATAACAGCATATAAATAGATAGTGTGGTAGCATTTAATGAAAAAAATAATATACTAAAGAAGCCTCACAACTTTTAATTTGTTTATATGTCCTCTGGGACAGTATAAAAAGGTATTCTAACTATATAACAGAGTGACTAACTGTTAGCTGCTGATGATGCTAAAACAGAGTTTTTTTTCTTAGCAGTAGAACCACTTTAGTATTAGGCAGAAGAAAATATGAGCTACACAGACTTGGATTGAGTTTCCTGCACTGATTCTAGATTCATTACAACACTGACTATAATCTATGACAACGTTTCTCTGAAAAGGTTGAAAACAGAAATATTGGACTCTGAGTCTTCCCAAAATTACAATCAATATCTTAAGTTTTCTTGTTCTTTTGCATAAAGTTTATGCTTTCATGAGAGGGATGCATTGTTACCTCCTAAAGCAGGTATCATTGCAGTGAGTGGCCACACCCACTTCAAACCTTTGTCTAACAATTGTGTGGGCATGTCAGTGGACAAAACATGGCCTGGAAAGAGTGTCAAAAAAAAAAAAAGGAATCTGCATCTTTATTACTTTTTCAATTGTTTCCAAATGTCTTCCCAAATATGACATAATTTCTCTGTTTTAGACGGAATGACTGCAAAAAACTCCACATCAAATTCTTCAATGGATATGGTAAGTCAATCTTCTAAAAAAATAACAATGTCACCTGTTTTTGTTTGTACCTTTTTTTATCCTAATCATGTGCCCCTCATTGTATTCTAACACAGATATATTGCCCTTCCTTCTCGTGCAACTACTCCGACTGCTACTCCATGTACAACAGTCAGAATGCCTCTGCTTGTGCTTCTGGAGAATCATGTCAGGTAACAAACCAAATGATGCTCTATATACTTCTTTGTAAAAAAATAAAATAAAATAAAAAAAGAGAATGAAAAAATAATGAAAAACAATCATATTTGTATAATTTCTCACTGGATCAGCTGTTGAGATCAATGGACATGTGGTACAATGTGAGCTGCAGTGCTTCTTGTGCTGAAAGTTGCAGCAACACCACTCAGACCACCTGTGCTGTGAACTGCTGTAACTCCACTGGCTGCCTTAGTGACAATTTTGCATCCATGATGATGACAACCACAGGTAAAAAACAGAAGATGCATTCACATAATTCACATGATCTTACTTGTATTTATTGTAAGGCATTTTTGTTTCTGTTCTGTTACCATGTTATATTGTATGTATTATATGATGTTACCATCTTATATTGTGTATGCTTATCTTGCATGATTTCAGTGGCTGCAACCACCACAACAGCCTCCCCGACAACAACAACCTCAACAACCGCAAACAATGTAAAGACCAAGACCTCCATTTGGAAATGTCCTTAGCGTTTTTTGTTTTGTTTTTTGTCCCTAATTATTTATATATGTTAGGCTATTATCTGTGTTATGGGGTGAAGTTCAAAAAAGGTTCCATGACTTAAATTTTCTTGCATTTTCATTCTTTTTCTTGTTTTTGTTTTTTTTTTTCAGGGTAACAAATGTCAGAAGGGTATGTGTAATGGTGAAAATTGTTACCAAATTTTCAAAAATGGAATGCCTGAAACCTGTTCCTCCATGGAGCCACACTGTGAGGTATGACGCATGAAGGTTTTTTTTTTTTTTTGATAGCTGGGTTTTTTTGGCCTTTCAGTTGACTGTGCGAATGCATTAAACTTTAACTTTAATGGTTGCTGCAATGCTTAAGCAATAAAATATGCAGATAAAATAAGACCTGTTATACATCTTTAATAGGATTGCCGATAAGGAGGAAGTTATTAAGAAATTGTCACGTGACGATGACTGACGAAAGTGCTGCCTTCAATTGCACTGCCGTTTAAGTAAAACATTATTATATTATATATTACACTATTACAATAAAGCGATAAGAATAGTTTACAAAGTAGGATTTAAAGATCACACAAAAGTATTAATTTTATATTCTCATACTTTGATATTTTTTAATATGGTTAACTATGAAACTACAAAGATAATATTAATCAAGATAAAAAAAATTAAACTGAAAAAGATCATTTAAGACATTTTCATATGTAAAATGATAGTAAGTAAAATGATATGCAGCATATAGTTTGTGTGTGTGTCTAGCTGTGGAGTGCCTGTGGAATTGAAAGACTATAGACATAAAGCATAATGCTTAAACTTAAATATATTTGAAAAAAGTTATAAAAACATACTTTTGAGTACCGTATTTATAGAGGAGGGCAGGGACAGACTATGTACTCGTATGTGTATAGTTGCATGTGCCTGTGGATGTATCTATGGGTCGTCTACACTGTTTTCACATATATGAAATTAATTTAATATATGTCATAAAACAAAAAAAGGACTAAGGGTATAAAGTCCATTTTGAAACTTGCATCTAATTGATTTGAATATGTTATGCATGATTACAATTTATGTAATATGTTTAATATACTATTATTTTGTTTGTTGAAAATAAATGTTATTAATGCATTCTTACATACTGTAAATTGCCAGAGTATCCAGACTTAAAGTATGCAGCACTTCAACCTTAGCAAATTATTTACAAATAAATCTGATAAAACAAATATTTATATACAACAACTATATCCTTGTTTTAATTCAATTTCTTTTAAATTGTCTTTCCTCAGTTGAAAAAGAAGAACTCTGGCTCCGATGTTGTTTGGGAAGCAGGGTGCAGCAATTGCACTGTTCATACTGCCTGTAGGGGATCTTCAACCACCTCATGTCACCTGGAGTGCTGCACTGCCACCACAACCTCCTGCCTGATGCTGAACGGCACGCTGAATGTCCCTTCTTTCGCCACTAGAGGTCCCCATCTTCACATAGAGTTAATTACTTCCTTGCTATCTCTGCTTGCTCTCAGCCTGCTTCTCTGAGTTGAGGAGCATGCCTGCAGTCATCAGTGTCTGTATGTGTATCTTGATGGGGGTTAATCTGTTATTATATAAGTACAAACGTATGAAAAGCATCAGCTGATTGCTGTGTTCGGTCTCTCCTTTCCATTTCACAATTATTTCTGTTTAAAGACGATCAACAGGGCTTTAAAATCACATTTTATTAAAGAGCATTAAACAAGAGAAAAAAAGTCATCAACTGAGTCCTTACATCCGTTCACGTTTTAATATTATTTATATGAATATAAGGTGTATATTAAACAAAAATGTAAGTAAATGATGAATACCTAAATAAGTTTAAACTGCAGTGTGTTTTAGAGAAGATCTTGATTCATTTGCACTGCCTCACATCAACTGTGAATGGGAGAAATCGGAGCCTAAAACAGCTCCGGCACAGATCATTTATCATATAAAAAGTAATTTTTTGAAATGATGAAGCTTTAACCTTATTTGCACTTTATACAATTCCAAATGTTAAGCTGTTACAGGAAGTTGTGAAGGCTGGTTGCTGCATTTTTTTTTTTCTTCTTTTAGATGTAACTTTCTTAAAGTGTGCAATTCAATATGTAGCTACTTGCATTTTAGCATCTGTACTGTGGGGTCGACTAAGTAAATATTTCATTTTCAAAGGGTGATATGTAAATTCTAAATGAAATCAGAAATGTACATTCATTATAGCTTTGTATACAATATGAAGTGCAAAAATTGTGCTTTAAGTTGAATAAATCTAATCTTTATCAGTGAGAGGTCTAAATCTTCACATTTTTATGACCACATTATTAACATGTTTGAGAGCTTTCTGCTGATTATATTTTTTATTTTCTAAATGTTCACTAATCTACCAGTAAATGATTGCCACTGACCAATAAAGGGAGGTATAATGCTCTGTTGTGGCCAAGCTTTGGTGACACAAAAAAGTTAAAATCCACAAAGGCCACAGATGCACCATGGATTAATTTTACGCAGGCATAAGAAAATGTTCCAGGTAACCTCCTTTAGTTTTCTCAGTTTTTTTTTTTTTCCTCAGGCAAGCAATTAAAAAAAGACAACCTTTCCTCCATGTTTCTTTTGCGCTGGTAAAAAAAAAAAAAAACATAAGCCCACCCAGATGCATGCTGGTCCTACCATTGACTGCCTATTTATAAAAAAAATAATTCACTTGAATTAATCATAATAAACCAAAAACAAAGGAACACGACTAAATAACCAAAAAACATAATCTCATAACAGATATCAAACAATAAAGTAAAATAAACTTAGCTAGATTATGCACAAAAACAAAAAACATTTTTAATTATTAACAAAAAAATGGCTCCTACATGCTCATTTTTAAAGAACTTAATGAAATTCCTTACTGTATCTCAATATACACATTCATAAAGACTATTGCTTCCTCACAAATTCTTACTCAAGTATAATAGCTGGACTCTCCAAATTATGTAAGCTATATTATCCCTGAAAATATCTTCAAAGTTTATTTTGGATCATAGAAGGTATAATTATAAATTATAAATCACAACATTTGTCATAACTGCTGACCTCTTTGACCCACAATGAATCATGTAAAATATAGGGATGTTGGATGTTTTTTAGGGGAGATTATGACTTAGACAACTTTCATTGTCATTTTGTATACCCTGAGTGTAAACAAAACGAAATTTCATTTTGTCCAGCTCTCATGACATTTCCATTTCTTAAAGAGCAGCAGTGGTCAAATGTAAACAATGTGGGAGAAAAAAAAAGGTGGCAAAAAACGCATTGATATGGGAGTTCAGAGCATTGAATATATATGATGCAAATATGCAGTGTTTAGATTTGGTGTTGTCAGCGTGATGCAAAATGTCACATGAGTTAGAGTTTTCTCAACAGTTCAGTGGTCCAATGGCAGTGGAGAAGAAGCTGTCTCGGAATCTGCTGGACCTGCATATGTTTCAATAAGCTCAAATATCTGCTTGGATGGTCAATATTTCACAGACTAAAAAAAAAAAAAAAAAAAGAGCTCCACTGTTATCCCTAAGACCTGACACAGTTTTTTCTTTAGGCCTTTATAACTTTTAATACAAAATCTGAGACCTGAGAATTTCATAAAATGTACGCCTTATATAAGAGAAATTTTAGAATTGAGAATTTTTTGATACATTCTTTAACTTCTGAATGGTTGGCTTACCTAGACTTAGACAAGCTTTATTGTCATTATATACACAGAGTGTATACAAAACCAAAACTTGATGTTTACAACTTTAAACAGTGCATGAGCATCTTAGAACAGTGAAATTAACATTTCAATTTGTAAAGTGCAGCAGTGATCAGAATGTAAACAGTGTAGAAGTATATTATCCATCCATCCATCCATCCATCCATCATCAGTCTATGGGCAAAAGGTACAACTTGGAAAGGTGCCCTGTAAACTATTTTCCTCAAATGTAGTAGGAAAATAGTTTATATTTTTTTTATAGTCTCAAATGTAATAATAAATATTTAGGATAATACTGAATTATGCAAAATATACTATGTATATATTTTCGAAAACATTTGACAATTTAATTTATGCTTGGCATCAAAGTGTCATGAATCGCGGACAGATGGACCCAGTATTCAGGAGAGACAGTCAGTAGGAAAGTTCAAAAGATTTAATAAAATAAAAACAAAACAAAAGCGGAGCTGTGGCTCGCGGACACTGCAGGCGGGGGGGCGGGGCACCGCCCAATCTCAGAAACTCTAGGGAGGAAACACAGGTAAGTGACCACGATAAACTGATGTATGATTATCTGGGTTGGTCACTTACCTGGTTTAACAGTCCAGACCACGAGTGTCCCCAGTGCTGCAGTCCCAGAGGTGATGCTGGAAGCTGATCCTGGTGAGGGATCCAGAACAGACAGGAACAGGCAGGATCCAGATCAGGCAGGAACAGAGACAGGTGGCAGGATCCAGACTTCCAGACATGCACAGGCTTCCAGGAGGGTTCAGTCAGACTGGGACCAGGAGCATGACCAGGTGGTCACGCACAGGAGCAGACAGGATCAGGTGCAGACAGGCAGGCACAGTGGAAGAGGGTAGCCGAGACAGGACGTAGGAACCGGAACTTGAAGCTGGACTTTAAACTGGTCTCCTCCCTGGAGCCAGGCTTACTTTGATAAAAACTGAACCTCCACCCATAATGAGCCAAAAACCTAGAGGACTCCGCAGGGGAGGAACAGTGGACGATCAGGAGACGAGACAAACACTAAAACCCTCTTTCCACTGGCAGCTAGGATCCAGGACATGAACCAAATAAAAACTGAACAGAAAGACTGACAGAAAGACAAGCAATGATCTGGCACTGAATGCTCAGGCTGAACTGAATATAAACCAGAGGAAACAGGTGAGAGGAATAAATTATAATTGAGGCTGGGGAGGAAGAGGGCAGGTGAGAGGAATTACTAATTAGGGGAGAGCAAACAGGCCAGATCATGACACAAAGCTGATATTTTAAAGAAGAAAAAATGGTTTGTTGTTGATGTATCTCAACATCTACGAACTTAACTGGAGTACAGTACAGTCCTTGCAATTACTATTTGTAATTTACTCTGTATATGGAGAGTGTTAGCATAACAATATTAAATAAAATAATAATTAAAAAAAATACTTGAACTTTATTGATCTCAGATTTGAGAAATTTACCTCTGCATTTAACTCATCCCCTTGGGGAGCAGTGATTTGCCATCATGGGGCACCTGGGGACCAATCGGGGTCTTGCTCAGAGACACAGAGTGGCAGTCTGTGGGAGTGGGTTTCGAACTAACTCCCACAGAACCTTTTTTTTTTTTTTTTTTAAATAATTGAACTTCATTGATCTCACATTGCAGAATATTATGTATATACCTAAGTCACAATCATAAGAATTTAAAAAGTGTAAAATATATAATTCTGTGTAATAAACCCAGATATACATGAGCTTTCCTTTTTAAAGAATACAGTACTAAACAAACACATTGTTGATATTCTCAATACTTTTAAGAGCCAATGTCAGTAAAAAACTAATAAAATATTATCATAGTTAATAACTATTATTATAGTTATTATTATTGTTAGTAGTAGTAGTAGTAAAAGTTGCAAATATCCTGTTGGGTGAGTTAGTTCCTTAATTAAAGAGCGACAGTTACAAATGTTCTATTTTTCAATGTCCTTCCCCTACATGTTGAAATCAGATTTTCCACATGAACATTTCTTCAGTTCCACATCACAACTAAAACTGTTTTGTTTGAGTTATGGACAGAGGCAAAGCCAGAAATTTTTTATAAGGGGGCACAGGCAACAGCCAATTAATAGGCACTAGAACCTCAGGGTCAATCTACAGCAGGAACATTTATGGGCACAACATCCGTATTTTCTAAATAAAGACTAACTATACCTCTCTACAACCTTTGCTGACAAATAGACGCATAAATATTTAAACATGTGTGCTTTCTAGATAAAAGATATAGTGAATACAATTCTGAGTTTGCATGTTCTCCCTGAGCATTTGTGGGTTCTCTCCGGGCACTCCAGCTTCCTCCCACAGTCCAAAAACTTGACTGTTAGGTCAATTGGCTTCTCTAAATTCTCCCTAGGTGTGAGTGTGTGTGTGAATGGTTGTTTGTCTTGTTTTCTCTCTGTGCTGCCCTGCGATGGACTGACGACCTGTCCAGGGTGTACCCCGCCTCTCACCCATTGACAGCTGGAGATAGGCACCAGCACCCCCCGCGACCCCACTTGGGAGTAAGCGTGTTAGAAAATGGATGGATGGATACAATTCTTTGAGGTTTGAGTTTTGGGCGAACATCTTTTCCATCGTCATTACTTACTCAATAATCATTCTGCATAAAATGGATATTTACAAGTACTAATATCTACATAAATTGATTATTGAATACATTTTTATAAAAATAGCTATTTTTTAATAATTTGACTGAAGACTCTTAGATGACTTGTAGAGACAAATAATTTCCTCTTTACCTCAAATAACATAAAATCTAATTCTGAAAAAAAAGCATGAACTCTGCTCTTATCATCTATAATGTTAGTGTATTGATGTGCAGAATTAACCACAGTGGTTTGTTGTCAAGTAATTGTTAATATATGAAAAATGTTAAATGTCTTAAATATTCCACTTGTGATCAATGGTGTAACTTTGTGTTGAAAGTTGGTGGGGACGGCTCATAAGGAAAGGGAGCTACCTGCGCGACGCCTTTTTTTTTTTTGTTGGAAAGGATAAAGCCAAAAAAATGTGAATAACATTTATCAATTTAATGCTTATAGTTGAAAACATAACTGTTACAATATTCACTTATATATTTTGTGCAAAAAATATCACATAAATCTAAACAGACAGTACAAATCAAAGAAATCAAATAAATATATCAATTTTGTAGAACATTTATTGACGGTCAATTTTAGGTCACTTTTTAAAATTAATTTACTTTTAAACCAGGACTCGGACAAAATCTTAAGGGGCCTTAAGCAGAATATGATTAAGCAACTCCATCTTTCTGTCAAGAACATCCACCAGCAGGGCAAATCAGTATTGATACCCTGGGTATCAATACTGATTTGATAGAATCTGGGAGAGCGGACTATGTTCAACCATACATTTTCTGGACAGGTCACCAGTCTGTCGCAGTATGTTCAACCAGCTTAAAAGTAATTGGTAATCAGATTTATTATTTGCACTTTTACTAAGTGAACTTTCTAACTCCCTTAAATCTGAAATTCCAATGCCAAAATTGATTAAATCTTTTATCTTTGGACCCCCTGCAGAGTGACGTCACACCTGCAAGATCCTATCCTTACCTTACTGCTAGATTGCAAAAAGCAGCTTGCTCATGAGTTGTCAACATAACACGCTAAATCTTAAATGTACGTGTACATATAAAAGAAAAAGGGGCGCAGTGCTTGCTACTGAATGTCAACACTATGACAACTATATAACAAGGTCAGGAAAAGGTTTTAAGTGAAGCCGGGATTAAAACAGTAGCTACAAGAAGCTTCAAATAAAAGGTGTTCTTTATGTTCAACCTAAACACAAACTCCGATAGACCGTCAGTAGAGCAGGTGTTTAAATTAATCAATCACTGCTGCGAAAGCTTATAGCAGCGAAAGCTAATATACCACAGCAATCACTTAATAAACGCAAAATAAACAACCCTCTAAAAACGGAAAACTGTAATGGACTGAAAGTCCTGTTTTTTTATGTGGGAAATTATTTGCGTGTGTTTTAGTATAATTCTGATATATTGGCGCTGTTGTCTGTTTCTATGGCAACAATACTGAATGTAGTGTAGCTTAGAGACCTGCACGGCAGTGGCGGCTGGTGAAAAATATTTTTGGTGGGGCTGATATAGCCTAGTGTATGTCTCCAACTAATCCGGAATAAGAATTCAAATAAACAATTGGACAATACATACAATTAAACAGTAATGATTTAATTTACTATATAATAACAGTAACAGTGATGATTTGGGTCACTGTGACGGGGTTCTTTGGCCTCCAAGAATCCAGGCTAAGTCGGGTTACCGGTGTTGGTGATTTATTGTGCTCAAAAACTCAAAACAGGGTGCAAAAGAAACTAAACATATACAAGATACTCTGGGCCTCAGCCTCCCTCCAGTTACCAGCAATGTAACAAAGAAATAGAAAACAGAAATGGCCGCTCTTCTTCCCACAGCCCTCATTAAATAGTTTAAGCCCCTCACCTCAGGCTCTCTTATTTCTGATTTCTTCTCATAAATCAGTTTTGTCCATATATTACCTCCACAAACAATTGATGTACAAAAACAAATAATTTTTACAACTTAATTCTTTTACACAGATTCATTGACTTGTTCAATTACACCAAACTGGGTTTGAACCCAGCAAAGACGCAGCCAGACTGAAGATGACAAGTCCCCGTAGCATAAACACGTACACACACACACACACACACACACACACACACACACACACACACACACACACACCCACCCACACACACACGGATAACCCCACTGAAATATTAAGTGTGCACCCTCAATACGCCAGCAGGTAACCAGGAACAGTTTGTGTGTTTTAAGTTAATGGAGCTACTGGGCTCAGCGCGAGTGTATTGATCCTCACAAACACAGTATAACAGGAATGTGTGTGGCACGCAAAGTTTTAAGCGACGAGGTGGATTCGTCACAGTCACAATAACCATGACATGAAATGTTCCTACCCTACAACATGGATGTTCTTCTGGCAAACGGGTAGATAAATAAGGATCTCACCGAATTTGGTGGAAGCTGCATCTCGCTCGTTACGTTCGCCATCGTCCCTCTAATTGTCTGCACCTGCGCTTGGGTGCAGATGCCTGTTAAAGCGCAGTATTTTCAGAGCCCCAAGGCCATAAAGTTCTGAGACGCTGATTGGCCATTAAATTCACCTAGCAATAGTACATGATTGACAGATTCTCTGCAAATGTGGGGCAGTCTGATCAGCGCCCCCTGAACAGAGACAGTAGTAGTCTGTCTGTGGAAATCCACAAATGAATGAAAGTAGATAGGGAAATGTAGTTTATATAATTTGTTTTGCTTATAGGTACACACTCTAGAGAGTAAAACTGACATTTATGAGTTAATTTCTAAAAATATATTTTACGTTTCTCTCTTCTTATCAGGGAGGGTGGTGCCCCAGCGCCCCCTATGGGCCGGCCGCCACTGCTGCACGGGTCGAGTTTTACCAACCCGCACCCGCCCGAACCCGTTAGGATGACTACCGAACCCGACCCGTCACCCGCGGATATCTTCAATTCAAATCCGAACCTGACCCGTTGATATTTAACCCGCAACCCGACCCGTTAACACATCATAGGCTATTGTACGCTGCGCTGCACCCAGTGCCTGATTAATATAACATTTCTGATGTCCATAACAACACACACGCATAAAAAAAAAAATCACCAACTACCCGTCCGCACTAAAAAAATATCCGCCCGACCAGTTTATTTTTATTTATGTATTTTTCGCGGGTACCCGACCCGTTGCAGGACTCTAGTGTAGCTGACATAACAGGGCCGGAAAAAAGTGGTTTGAGTTTTTTTTCAACGGTTCAGTTATATTTTAAATACGGTATTAACTTATTTTTACACTATTCTCTATTCTTTTACTACTTTAAGTCTCTCCTGACTAAAATTAGGTCTTAATATTTCCACAAATCCCTCTCACCTGCAAGTCTGAGTCCAATGCTGTCCCTGAATGGGTTAGCACTTTTGGAGGGAAGCGACAGGTGTTATGGGGAGAGGGCGGAGGGGGGTGATGGGGAGAAAGCGAGAGGCAACAGATTCTTTTTTCTGAGTTTTTTTGACGGGGTTTGTGGACAGTGAGCAGCAGGGAGAACTTTTTTTAATTTTCTTTCTGAGGAGCGGCATGAATGGGGTTTTAATCAGATATACCCAGCACCGAAAGCAAAATACGTGTACAAAATATTGGTGGGGACTGTCCGCCTACCGGTCAAGATTATTGGTGGGGACATGTCCACACCAGTCCTTAAGGAAGTTACGCCTATGCTTGTGATTATTACTGTTGCCACCATCTGTATTAGAGGGGAAAAAATGGTAGGGGTGAATGACCAAGGGTAGTCATGGTCAACCCTGGCCCCCATCTAGCTCCGCCCCTAGTTATGGAGAGTTTTCTTTCCATTGGGTTCACTGCCTGACTTGAAGGTTAATCCAAACCAGTCTGAGTTTAAACCCTTCCTCTCTCTCCGATTGTGCTGATGACAGCCTAGATGTGACGTCAAGGCTGATCTTGACGAGTGCGTGGCAGTCTGTGGGCGCGCGCCCTCAGGGTTTCGGGCTAAACCAGCAGAGGAAAACATCTGGACCATAAAGAAGTTTAAGATGTCTGTCCGCGCTGAGCTGCTGGGCCGTGTCTCTTTCTGCAAGCCGCTCAGAAAGGAGGAATAACCGGGTCACTGGGAACTGTTACTCCTCCGCAGATTCTCGGTGGAGGAAAAAAAAAAACGTGCTACCGAAGTTCTGCCGGTTCTTCACAATGGACCAGTCCGTCGCAATTCAGGAAACTTTGGCGAAAGAAGAAAACTGCATTGTAGTATCCTTTGAACGGCGCGTGGCTTCTCTTCAATCCAAGGATCGCGTGCTTTAAACTCACTAACTGGACCGACAGATTGCGGTGACACGACCGAGGCTGAGGCCTGTAGGATTTGGATTTGTCTCTGGTGAAATTATATTGTATCTTAGTCAGTTGGTTTGCGACTTCGAAAAAGGGTCAGTTTCATTAGTTCGCACAGTTTGCAGAAGAAAAACGGGTTTGGTCAGCTCAAAACAGATTCCCCAAAATAGCACAGGCCTGTAGTTACACATGTCATCCACAAGATGGCATCTTTGCATCATTAGCTCCTACTGTTGTTGTTGGGAGTAGTGAGAAGGAGCTGGTAGACATGAAGCAATTGACACAATTAGATTTAAATGAAGAATATTGCTCTTAACATGCAGATTTCATATGTTTAAATATAGATATTTCTTTCCTACCAGAATGTTTTTTTTTATAAACATAGTAAAACTAAAAAATTGTTTCCTTAACTAAACTTGATCATGCTGCACAATGTGAAATCCTGCTTGAAGATTTTTCAGAAAGCAGATTGCTGGGACTGGTAGAGTGCTCCAAAGAGCATGCGTAAGTTTAAAAAAATAAACTGGGCTTTTTGTAGTATTGTTCAGTGAACAAATAAAAGGGGTCGTTTTGCCAGAATCCAGCACTAAAATGTACATTTTTTTCTTCTAAATATCTTAAAAAATGTTTTGCAGCATCTTCATTTACAGCCATCGTAGAATGGCCATAACAGCTGACGATGTGTCACTTGAAGACATTTTGCCCATCTCCCTGGACTTTGCTGTTGTTGAAGGTAAATTCCTTATACACAAAGTAGTTATAAAAACTATTTGTATAACGGTATATATTTATATAATATGCAGTAGTGCATTCATACCCTTTGTTTTTTTCCCAGCTATAATCCCAGATGTAAGTTACTGAACATTTGTGAATGTGTAGAGCCAAGGGTTGCTGTGTAGCTGAGAGGTGAACTTCCACCCTAGTGTTAAGTGTCTTGCACCCTCTAACTTTTTTTTTTTTTTATATGGGTTGCCCTGTATTTTTATATCAACCTGCCTGCCCCTCTTGAGGAAAAGCATCCTAACAGCATTCGAGTTGACGTGCCTTTCGTTTCTTTACCCAAAGGATTTTGCATATATTCAAAAGGATTCAGATTTGGTCATGTGAAAAACACACCTTCTCCCACCTGTTTGCTTTCTCCTCTTTATGGCTTCTTCTTGCCACTGTTCTATAAAGTGCATAACTAATGGATACCCGGTGACAATCAGGGGATTGTCCCACCTGAGATGATGATCTTTGAAGCTCCACCATAGCTTGGCCAATAAAGAGCTGGATTTCAAAGGCAGGACTAACAGGGTGTCAGTGTCATCAGGTTAGAAGCACTTGGATAACTACGGATCTGAATAGAAAACTCCAAGCAACCCACTCTGTTTTTATAATTTTGTTTTCCATGAAACATGTCATGGCAATAATAGCAAATACATCCTTTTTAAGAAGAACTTGACACTAAAGCTCTCTTGTCGAGGTTTTAAAGTTAGATTAATCTCCCTTAGCACATCAAACAGGCATCATTAAATCATTGCTTCATTGTGGGTACCATCTAGCTGTTATGCTAACGGAAAAGTAGAAAGGTGCAGAGAGTGATGCATTCCACATCCTGCACTTTGATTGGTCCAGATATCTGGCTGGAGTCAACGGTGGTTCAGTCTGGTTAACCTTTGCCTGGCAAGGTCATCATAGACATCTTGGCTTCCTCTCTGTTCAATGCTCTTCCTGCCCTGTCGCCATCATTGTCAGGGCAGTTGCTTAAACATCACTCAGTGAGAGTTTGGAAACTTGGAACGTGGTTTTATATCCCACGCCTACATTAGAATAGATGTAGTGTCAACTTCATTCCTGATCTATTAAGTCTGTTTGCATATAACAGTGTAGACATAGATGTTCTCTATGTATAAAGGTTACCTCTCTTAAAAAATTGGCTACACCAGACATTTTTAGGAATATTATACTAGGTATATGGGTCTTTAGATTTCGGCCCTGGGCTCTGCAGGGCCAGTCTGGGGCCACTCACACCTGCTATTGAGCATATTCTCATTCAGAAGCAGCCTTGTAAACCCATTATACACGAACATACTATGCAAATATACCACAAGCATTTGGGTATGGGTGTCCACAGATAAACACTAACACTCTAATATTATGCTGCAACTAAAGGTATATAGCTATGAAATACATTGTATAATTATCAAATGTTTTGGTTTATATTTACATGTATTGACCGGGTGTCTATGGGATGCTTGCTCTTTTTGTGGCTAGTATGATGTTCTTTTTTGTTGTTATTTTGTTCATTGTTCTCTTTCCCTCTCTAAGGGTCTTAGTATGTCTAAAATTTCAAGAGGTTTAGGATACTTCTGCTAAACAAAATGTATCTTACTTTTACTGTTAATAGTTTTATTGGAGGTTTTAAAGCTGTAAAGCAAAGACGGCACATTTACATCCTTTAAGCACCCTGACATGTCTCTTATACTGCTTCCTTCATAGTTTCTTCAGCCGAACAGCTTGTGGTTGTGGGTGAGTTGCCCTAGTTTATTTGAAACCTCAGACATATCAGCCATGACAGATCTAGTATGAAAGACATTTTGCAATATTCTTCTCTCTGCTGTCCTCTGTATCTGATTGTAGGCGCCGACACCAGAGTGAGAATGAGCTACAAGGATGAAGAGCTTGAGCTCACGCTTCCTTTTGGGTCCCAATCGCGCCTCTTCCTCTGTGAAGTCAACAAGGCGTGGAGTGGTAGGTCGAACTACGATTACACAATTGTAAAAAAAAAAAAAAAAAAAAAAACTTTATAGGCTTTGAAACATTTTAGGTAGCAAAAAATAATTGAATGTTTTTGATAGAGAAATAGCACAGATACTATGTGCTATGTGACAAAAATATACTATGAACAATGATGTTGGAATTAGGCAGGCCTTTAGTTGAAAGGGATTCTCTGTTTGCAGGGATGTGTCACATTCAGCATAAGCTCACTACTTTAACAGTGGAAGCATCACATGAACAATATATGAGAGTCATTGCATATCATGAATGACCCTTTTGTGTTTGCTGCACTCATAGTAGGGCTGCAAACACTTGTATTTTTTATTTTTTCTGTTAAATGTAAACCACATATTTATTTGTATTTTGCTTAATTTTAATTTAATTTAAATTAATACTTTTTTGCCCTGTAAGCTGCTGGTAACCGGAGGGAGTCTTCCCAAGGGATCAATAAAGTTCTGTCTAAGTCTAAATGCGTCCCTAGGAGAGATATCAGCATTGTAAGGAGCATTTTGCATTTGTTTTCTCCTAATATATATTTATCTTTTTGCCACCTCCTGTTTTTCTAAGATGTTTGCAGGTCCCCCGCACAGGTTCCCAAGTTTGAGTGGATCA
This sequence comes from Cyprinodon diabolis, assembly GCA_030533445.1. NCBI lineage: Eukaryota > Metazoa > Chordata > Actinopteri > Cyprinodontiformes > Cyprinodontidae > Cyprinodon > Cyprinodon diabolis. The sequence goes on along the minus strand of CM060064.1, from coordinate 34,812,813 downwards.
ACAAGTACAAGAAGGCTATCAAAAGCCAGGAATCTGTGAAGCAAGTCATTGCACCCCTGGAAGAGTTTTCCAATAAAGTCAACCAGCACCAGGAAATGGGTTTGTCATCTCCATTCTATTTGTTAAGAGCAGAAGGTTGTGAAAAACTTCAAACTCCTGACTAATCTCTTAGCTTAAATGCAGATAGGGATGACACACAAGTTTATGTTTCTTTGGCTTTCAGCATTGTGCTTTGAAGGCTGGGATACTAGAAACTGTTGATATCAAAAATACCACTTCCTTTGTATGAAGCTGCTTTGACCTTTATGAGGTTTTGTACATGGTCACATCGCAGGTGAAGAGACACAGACGTATTAAGCAACAACCACTAAGGGAGACACATTTATTGGCAGCCCTGGTTTAAAAAAAAAAAGCTTGGACATAACCTGGAGTCTTTTAATATTGTATGATTATTCATACTTTGAGCTAAAACAAACAAAAAAAAATGCTTCTGATTATGTAAATAATTGTTGTATTTTATTTATCTTTTTGTCCAATTTGTAGATTTTAGCTTCAGATATAGTTGGCATACATTCCCAGTTAAAAGTAGGGTAGCACATTGTAAGAAAGCCTTATGAATGGATAAATTTGGAAATTCCATTATTATTATTATCCAATTAAACGCCATTTAATGTTTCAGTTTTAATATGAGCCCATTTTCTTCTTTCCTCTCTGTTCTTCCAATACTATGTGATATTTATCATTTTCCACAATGCTATTTATATCCAGTTTGAGGATGTGCAGCCATGAGACGTCCAGCTGGCTAAATATTATGTTAGCATGTAAAATGCAACTTTATAGCATGAAACAACTACTTACTTAAAATGTCTTGCATGTTTACTTTTGTATTGGTAGGGTGTAAAAAGCTTTTTCGAGCGTTGCCTTGATAAAGATTGGCATTTTTACCCCCTCATGACCATCCTGGTCAGAGAGCATGGAGAAAGAGATAAATATGGGTCCCTGTTGACCTTGTGGCCAGTTTTTAAACTAAAGGTGCTTCTATTTACACATTACAGAAACAGATAAACATATTTTAGTAACTACTAGTTCTAGACTCTGATCATATTATAAATGTGTTATATAATAAACATGCTCCACTCAAAGTATCTAAAGTATTGTGTGAGATAATGAGTCTGCAATAAGATAGGGTTTTGAACCTTTTTATTTAGGGCTAACAATGATTCATTTTTAGTGCATCAGTTCAGGTGACCCATGAGAAGGGTTTCAGTGAAACATAATCAAATGCCTTATTTAGACACTGTTGCATGTTAAGTTTTTTATTTAAACAGAGAAGCTTGCAGCTATCTGTGTGCAGAGCTTGACTGATTGCAGATATGCATATATGGGCGTTTGCATGCAGCGCTTGACCCACATGCAAAACAAATTGAATTGAAAAAAACACTCAGAGGCAGACCTGTGCAGAAAAAAAAAACATTTGTGGCCAAATCATCTACTTTATGCTTTTTATTTTCTTGATTTCTTGTAGTATTCAAATCTGAATACCTCATTTGTAATTATTGGCGCAAAGCCCTCCACAGTTTACTTTTTGCAGCTTGTTCAGTATGCTGCTTTTTTTTTTTTTTTTTTAGCAGGGAAATGTTAAACCCCTCCTCCTCCTGTTACCACAGCCATAGCATGGGCAGGTCTGAAACACAATGTACGTTGATCAGCTACACAGAATGTGTGGTATCGTCACAAGGACATGTCTGGGATGACGAGAGACTCTGGTATGAAAATGAAATCCGTAGTATTGTTAATTGATTCTGAGGAGGGGAGACAAAACGCAGGAGAGCTCCCAGGCAGCTGAGATTGGCTAAAGCTAATGCTAAAGCTAGCAAACAGTCATTTAGAAAAGCTAAGTTTAGACTGTTGGGGCTTTGCAAGATACATGTTGCGAAACTTTGCCGCTTGTTTTACATCATTTTAATCTTAGTGCGCCAATGTTTTCCATCTTTACAATTCTGTTCTATTTATTTATTTTTTACTAATATTTCGTAAACGTAAACACGTAGCAATATGCTAGCGGTATCACCTGTTGCACCTGTTCTGGCTGATGTTGCTAAACGTGTTTTAGTGATTAATATTCACGTTCTTTCACACATTTGAATAGCTTTAGCTTCTTTTATTATTTCCTGTCTTTTTTTGGTTTCTGTCCAGCCCTCTTTTATCTCCTTCCTCCTCTCCCCCGCTCACCTTAAAGCTGTTACCTGTAAAATTGTTCAGATCAGAGCGAATCTATGTTGGAAAGATATGTTTTGATCAGCTTTTTTTTTGTTTTGTTTCTTTTTTAGCTGTAGCCGATTAAAAATAGACAGGTTGTTTCTTTATAGGTTCTGTATCTTTGTAGGTACAGCGTGGATGAGGGGGGAAGTTGTGTAATTTTGAACTTTGAGCACTTGTTGGGACAAAAGGCCGTTAATGTTTTAATACGGAAGAGAATGAGAGCTGTACGGAAGAGGATTAGGGCCACTGACAAAATAAAAAAAAAAATAAGTTAAATGATTTTTGAATATTATTTCAGTTTAATATGGAGATAAAGCCAGAATTCTAACCTTAATCTCAGATTTCTGACTTTAGTTTCAGAATTCTGTCTTCTGTCTCAGGATTCTGAAATTAATCCCAGAATTCTGACATTAATCTCAGAATTTTGGTTCTTACTGAAGGAAGAGATGTGGGAGCACTCTAGCCTGATTAAATCAGACTAAATGTGAGATTAAATGTGTAATTTAGTCTGGCCCTGATTAATAAGACATCAGAAGATTGTTGATGAGAACGATACGTTCTTTTTCAAACCATGTCTGTTAGGGATGCACAATATTGGGATTTTGGCCGATATCCGATATGCCGATATTTTAAAACTCATGTAGCCGATAACCGATATCGATACTGATGTCAAAGCTGGACAAAAATAAGTAGTCATTGAAAATAGCAGTTTTGTTATCCATTTCTGACACTTTAAAAAATAATATACTCAAATATATTTTCATATGCTGATATCAAATAGATTTTTAAAAACGCGGTATCGATCTATTTTACTTTCAAAATCTCGTGAAATTTCATCGTTCTGTTACAAATTCTCGTGATATTTTGCAAATTCTTGTGAGATTTTGTTAGTAAAATAGATCGATACCGCGTCAATATATCAAAATATAAAAATATGGCAAAATTTCGTGAATTTTCGGGGGATTTCGTAGCATAACGATGACATATAGCAATATTTCATTAGTAAAAGAGATTGATATGGTGTTTTTAAATGGCAATATATCAGCATATGAAGATATTGTGATATTTTAATGTATCAATATTTTTTCCCTCGTCTTTAGAAGTTTTTGAGGAAGAAGTAGTATGTTTTTTTTTTTGACTTTAGAAACTCAGAAGCTGATGAAATATCGGGTTAAATATCGGTGGGGTGGCCGATGTCCGATATTCAGTTTTAAGGCCGATACAGGCTTATACCGAAAGGGGGCCGATTATATCGTGCATCCCTAATGTCTGTGCCTATATGCCAACGCTCTGACCAATGAGCGCAACGGACTGTGACATAGAAAGCACAACAGAAAGCTGGTGGGGGAGTGTCAACAAACAGCCTGTCGGTAAAACGGCGTATTACATCCTTCTTAAAAATGAATGAGCGTAGAGCCTCTTCCTGCTCACGTTTAAACGAAAACGAAAATAAAGTCTAATCCTTCCAAAACTGATTTCAAAGCTGAGTCAAACGACAACTGTTCAATAGTTGTCATCTTCCTTGTGCTTTCTCCAGCATCGCGCTGCTTTGCGGTCCCGCCCTCAAAATCCAGCCCACTTTGCATCCAGAAATTTAAAACATATCTCTGCATTGTTATTGGTCAGCCAGTTCTAGGGCCTGGGGCCTAGATTAAAGTCAGAATTCTGAGACTAAAGTCAGAATTCTGAGACTAAAGTCAGAACTTTGAGATTAAGAATTCTGAGATTAAAGACAGAATTCTGAGATTAATGTCAGAATTCTGATTTTTTTTTTTTTGTTGCCATATTATACTGAAATAGAATTTAAGAATCAGGTAACTTTTTTTATTTTTTCAGTGGCCCAAATCCTCTTCTGTAGAACTGATCAAACGGCCTGACATTTCTGCTGACTAAAGATCGAACCGCTGATAAGGCTACATGATGAAACTGTAAATTTGCACTTTCTTTCAGATATCAAACATCTCTCATCATCTTTAGACATCCCCCCTCCCGAACTGCCAAAGATTTTATGAGATTGTACAATAATCTTTATCAGCTGGGATTGTTGCGGAGCAGTATAACTTTAACATGCAGAAAGCTGTTGATATAACGGATTATTGCGATCATAAACTCATTGGACATGTAAAACTGTTAAGCCTTACTTACAGTTGTGACACAATTTATAAGCGTTTGTTTCATTTTTTTTTCTTGCCAGGCAACAAAGCTGTTGTCTTCCTAGTGATTAGTTTAGTAGCATTTGTAAAAGCTGCATATTAGCTAGTATAGAGCAGCCACGGGTTACATTTCAAGTAGCAATAATTAAAGCTATACTTTAATGGTATTATTAAAGTTATTTGATTCATTTGGGCTCATTGGTAATAAAGTAGTGTCCCTTCACATCCTCTTGCTGCACACTGCCTGTCAGCTAACTTATTTTGGGGAGCTACTAATTCTCCTCACTATTTAAAAAGATGGATTTGGTTATTGCTAAAAGCTCACTATGTGACATACCAGATAAGGCTCTCAACTAAATTATATCTAACTGTGACTTTAAAAACTGTTGAAGTTAGTCGGGATCTCCGTTCAGTTAGAGTGTGGGGTCAGCTAACACGCTCTTATAATGATACTATTACACTGGTAATATATGATCCTTTTGCTTTTATCCAATGAGTCATGGTTTTTCATGACTAGAAATATTTTTGTACCTATATAATCATCCCTGTTACAATTACAGAAGAAGTTTAGTGGCATTGTTGTAGCCTGCTGAGCCACAGTGCACAGCAACTGGTGGAGCACATCCATCACTCCCATTTTCAGGGATTCATACAATTGATTTGCTGGCCTACAATTACAAAAAATACTTAGTGCAAAATATTCATCCTGAATTATTATTTTTTGCTTGTTTATTATTATTAATGATACTGCTAATAAAGGTGTATAAACGAATATTTTAGAATGTCTCAAAGTGTTGTAGTATTTTTGTTTTTTGTTGTTTTTTAGTGTAGTGTTTGTGGCTCTTGAGTTTTTTTGTTAAAGACACATGTCTGCACTGAGAATGCAGATATTGGTGAGACATTTATTCCATATGTGACAAAATAATTGCCTAATAAAATTATTGCAATTAGCCCATTTTCTTTATAAACTGCAAAGTAACTGTAAAAAATTAAACCAGGATTTGATAATTGCTTTTTTTTTTCTTCAGTTATTAGGTGATCAAATCTGTGCAATTTGGAGTCAATAAGAATTTGATGCCCCACTGCCAGCTAATGCTGTTAGAAGAAGCTACTTCCAGCTATATTATCCTTTATCTCAACAATATGAATAAATGTCATTCTCAGAATAAAAATTTTATATGAGCATAGTTGAGATTTTACTCATTAGATATTTTTAATTAGATTAAAAATGGATCACCATTCATCTATTTGCACATTTGTTTCTAGAGTTTTTACTCTTTATTTTTTGAACACAAATAACTTTTTTTTTTTTTGTCCTTCAGGTTTATTATGTGTTGCTGCTGGTATAATGCATTCCTGATGTATCCTGCTGATGACATTTAGTTTAATTTCCTCCTCAAAGTGCTTGGCTTTCCCTCTCTGTCTTCTGTGCCAAGCTGCAGGAGACAGGGCCCATGCTGTCTCATACTTCACACTCAGCCAGTAAATCCAGCTACTTAGGATGCAGTAACCGTAACTGACTGCAAAACATAGTCTGGGCCATCAGCTAAGCCTAGATTTAACGATGTAAAGATTCACATGATTATTTTCCGGATTACAATCTCAGTCGTTTTATTTTTGAGATCTTGCAGCTGAAACACAATCTTTCCAAACAGTAGCAGGTGAAAATACTAACATTTAATTTTGTCTTTTCTCTTCTTGACTCACAGAGAAAGTGTTGGACAAAAAGGGATCTTTAGAAAAGGTGAAGACCTCTAACAGTGTCACACAAAAGCCCAAAGGGGATTCCAGCCAAGAGAAGTAAGATTTTTTTTGTGTGTGTTCTTTTTTTTTACTATCTTCTACTATTAGTTTATTATAAAATCCTGGTTAAAGTTTAATGAAATATCCCTCCTGTAATAAACTAAGCAATAAATATATTTCAGTAATTAGAATAATACTAAGATTGTTTAATTAAGTCATTCAATTTGAGAAGGAAGACATGACTTATGTTACTTAATTCTACCTAATTTTCTGGTTTCCTTAGTCTAAGCTAATCCTGAAAACATATTATTGTGGATCGCAATCTGGCTGTAAAAACAGAAAAGGGAAAACAGTAAAGTAGTTTCTGCTGTGTGTCATGTTTTAAACAACAGGAGGAACCTTTTCTGAACTGCTGCACAGGTGTGCCGCTGTCCTTTATTTAAAGCCCAAACAGTTCATCCTCACAGTGCAGCATTAAATTGATCAAAGGGAAGCCATGACTGTAGAGCTCCTCAGCAGCCCTTTGTCTGCAGCTTTACTTAATCTAGTTTAGCTTTGAGTTTTTGTTTATTTTTTTATTGCTTATAAGTTTTTCAGCTCCTGTTAAACAATATTTTTTGTGCTCTTTAATAAAACGCATATCGGAGTTTAGAATAATGCTTCGTTCTTCGCTGTCAAAGATGGGAGTTTTATATTGGAGCATGAAAGGTAGTGTTTGGTAACAGTAAATTCCTGGAAGACTACATAGCCCTGCATTGCATTTCATTTCCTCCCATCAGCCTAATTTAATATTATGTAATCACTGTATATTTAGAACAACTAAATGGCTTTTGAAGCCAGACAATGGGATGTGGTTACTAAGAATAGAAACCCTTTAAATTCAATTGAGCCTTTTCTCTACAGAATAACCATTAATCAGTGTAAGAAACACTTCTGTCTTGTCTCTAAGAGTTTGCTTGTACATTGTGTGATGCAGCCAGAGTCGAGAGGAACGGGATGACCTGGTTCGCTCATCCAGCCATACTACATCAAACAAAGCTCAGATTCTGGCCATGCCGCAGTTCGGGCTGCGCGACAATCTTATCAAGTGTGAGCTGCTGAAAAATGAAGACCTGTACACTTATCTGGAGAATTTCAGGTATGTTATTTACTGATTTTAATCATATCCTACCATTTTTTCCCCAGTCAAAAGGATTATGAAATGTATTACTTAGATAAATTCAAACATTTATTTGATTTCCTAACTCATATATATCTACATTTATTTTCTAACTTAAAAATAATCGTTTTGAGGGCCTTATTGTCTGGGAGATAATGTCCTGTGTCAAGAAAGACATGTTGGATTATTTTGGCTTGATATCCTGTACTGGGGTGGGGGGGTGTGTCGAACCCCAGAGCAAGTAACGCTCCATTAACATCCTAGAATATTCTCTCTTCATTATGAGGGTTGCAATGAGCAGCTCTGCTTTTATCTGCACAAGAACCGCTCATGGGTCCGATTTTTCAAACCTGTAAAAACCTGCACATGTAAAACTCAGAGCCGAGACAAGAACCGTTTTACGGACGACTATCCTCATTTAAAATCCCGCCTGGATCTGTGCGTAATACAGCACAACCAGACCTGTGATCACATTGTACACATCACTTCACCCATCACTTTTATGAAGCTTTTTAGTCCAAAAAAAAGCTTCATTTTTCAGGCTGTGGTGGAGTACTGTCTTAACAATAGAGGCCCAGTCTCTTTGCATGATGCTCACATGCGCACAACGCTCCCAGATGACCGGTGGTAAACGAGCTGAATGCCCAAGGGCCTTTTTTTTCTCTCACAAAGGCAAATACACACTCCCAATTGCATAAACACAACACATCAATCAAACGAGCCTCTTTTGAAACAACTGTTTGATTTTACATTGAATTAACCAAAGACCAAACTATTTCAGGAGCATTTACTGCAGGCTGCAAAAATACATCAGAGCTCAAAATAATGTTTTCCAACTATGTTGTTTACTCACTGATATGTAGGCCTGATCTTAGGTTTGCTGTGCAGAACAAGAATAGTGTCCTCAGCCACCAGTGGCGTTGAGATGCTTTCTCCTTTTCTCAATGACAAACTCATAAAATGAAAAGTCTCTATTGCTAGCTGTGCTTAATGCCAGGATGATAAACAATTGATCAGTTATCAGTGGGGGCATCAGGAACATTGCGTGAGCTTTTCACCTGAGCTAAACTACCAAGGTGTATTCAAATCAGCGAAGGCTGCCTGATTGCATGCTTTAAAGAAAACTATCCGATAAAACTTGATTATTATTAATTTGTAGAGTTAATAAATAGTAAATTATATTCAATAACTTTTATTCAGGTCATAACTGTTTTAACCCTTTATTTGCACAAACATCAAATCCCACTGAGGAATGTATGCATCTGTAGAGGCTGTGCAATTATTCCCATGTGACTGCTAAATGTTCGAAGTGATGTCACCTCGTGTATAATGGGATTCAATTTAGCGTAGCTGGAGAGAACATCAAAACTTCTGTATTCGTCATTTATTGTATTGATTTTTTTTTTATCGTTTTGCTGTGTTTCTAAGTTTATAAAATTCCCTGCCAATTTTGAAATCTTGCTGCGTGTGAACCACCCTGTAGGCTCAAGTTGAGGTGGTGAATTAGGATATTTTTACACTTCAGTGAAATCGAAAACAAGCCCAGCTTGTGTAGTGTGTCGCTTCAACATATAGAAGAGTTATAAAAGAATGAGTCAGCATCAGTGGGTTTTTTAAGCTGGGTACCAAGTAGAACAAGGCTTTCATACAACATCCTAGCTGTTGTGTTGCTGTACCATGGCTCAGTGTGCAGCACCGGCTCTGCTTCAATAAAAAGAATTAGGAACTTCTTTCCTGTGAATAATAATCATTTTTTAAAACTCTGCACATAGATTTATAATCTAGCCATTCTGCCACCTTATGGTAGGACTGTGTAACTGTACAATCTGGAACACTGACAATGAGCCTGTTGACAGCTTTAGTACAATTTGAAGTGAATTATATAATAAATAGGACTATTATAAATAGCCAGGTAAGGCTATCTATATCAACTTAAGCATCATCAAAAACATTTTTTTTTCTAAAATTAAATATTGAAACTCATCCTCAGTATATCCAGAGCACCTTTATTTATATATTTTGTTCTCTTAGTATTAATGACAGTAGAAAAATCTTAGAAAAGCCTAAGAAAACTGAACTAATAGAGAAGAGAAACGGAACAGGTTTGTTTTTTTTAATGCAGAAGTGTTATGTTTTGGTCATATTGTGGTCTCCACAATCATGGGGAAGACTGCTGACCTGGCAGTCGTCCAGAACACAGTCGAGACTGTGAAGGAGGAAAAGTTACAAAACTGCACTGGATGGAAAGCAAACAGGCCTGAAATAAAGTCTGATGGGGCCGAGCTGACAGGCGTTATTATAGGGGTCTCCTTAACATCTTAGCAGAACCACAGACCGAGGGTCTACATGACTGGCCTCATTAATGCAGTAAATAATAGAAAATTACCCCCATATACTGTATATATAGTACAGCACATCGAAAGAGGTTTCAGTTAGCTTCCTTTTTTAGATGAACATCTTTTTCTCACTTTTCTCATATGAAATATTCAAGTTTGTATTTAGAAAAAAAATGGGGGATAATTAGACTCTAGCTATAAACTAAAGAAAAACCAAACAGAAATGAATGCTTGAAATATATCACTCTGTGGCCGACAGATTGGTTTAATTTCATTAATTAGTTTCTGAATAAAATCAACTTTTTATTGATATCCTGGTGTATAACGAATCACCTTTATATCTGATGGATTTTAGCTCTGAAACGTTTACATCTCTGTCCGTTATTTATGCTGTATGGATTGAAAGCTGTCTTGTTCAGGATAGTTTAATAATAGTCAGGAAAGTTTTATTTCCGGGTTAACGAAAGATATCAGCATTTTGAAAATCAGCTCTAAATTAATTTCAATACACTTTAAAAGCTCATTCTACCAAAAAAGATAAGCATTTAGACATCTAAATGTATGACATTGTGTGATTTAAATTTAGTAAATATGCTAATTAGTGTGAACAGTTCCTGTTTTTAGTAGATTAAGTATTTAACTCTTGAAGTCTAATCCCACCTGGCAGAAACCCATTTTAGTAAAAACATAAAGTTATCTTTGTAAGTTCAGGATACAGAGGGTTGGAATGGCACTAAACAGGGTCTATGTTCCATTCTAAACAAAATGCTGATGAAAACAATTACTGTGTGAAGGTCAAACGGGATTATTGAATGGAAGGAAACCTTTTTTTTTTTCCTGACCTGTAGAGCAAATCTCTGAGGGGATCTAAATGGAAAGAGCGGTTCTCCGTGTGTCACAATGGAAGTGTCCTTCATGAGCAATCTCAAAACCCAATGGGGATGTCAGTAGATGGTGTTGTTTCCTCAATGTATAACCTGACAGCTCGTCCAGTGTGCGGGGTTTCTGTTTTGCTTCTATTTTGAAGTTTCGGGTTGCACAGATATGTTTTTATTTTGAGGTTTAACACTTTTGCTGTGTCGGATGTTGAAGAACATGTACGCTGACCTGAAAAACACTCTAAAGTTGTCGCAGGGTTGTTCCAAAACCTGCTTTTTTAAACATCTGATAATATTAGCTTGTATGTGGTTTATAAAAGGAGCTGTTAATAGTGACATCAGAAAAAAAAATGTTTTATTGGTTTAACATAAATACATTAAGATGTTCCTTTCATACATCCTATTGCTTCATAGAACTAGGAGGAAAGTTTTCCCATTGTTTCCCTCTGCACTGCAAACATTCTGGTTAATAGAAACTAATTTCATTTAATGGTTATTATTTCACCATTTTGGTTCCCAAACTTGGCTCCAACGACAAATTTTTTTTATGTTAGATATTTAAACTATTCATCAGGTGGATCAGACTGGATGGTAGTTCTTATTCTGCCCTGTTTTCCTGTTTGGTTTCAGCTTTTTTCTCGGCACCTACAATGTGAACGGACAGACGCCGAAGGAAAGCCTCCGTCCATGGCTGAGCTGCACTCTCAAACCTCCTGACATTTACTGTTTGGGGTAGGTCTTTCATGCTGCTCAATAGGATCTGTGTTAATCCCATTATGAAGACAGATGTTACCTGCGTAATCCTTTGACAGATACTATTGAGCCTGTTTAAGAAAAGACCCCACTCTCACACATGCTGACATTTGTTCCTACTGATTCTTGCCCACAATCTGTTTTTCTGCTCTGTTGGTAAGGTGTGAAAACTTTTGTTGAACAGAACATCATTTTTCTTTTTATTAACCCTGTAGTTTCTGTTCTGTAGTTTCCAGGAACTGGATCTCAGTAAAGAGGCCTTTTTCTTTAATGACACCCCCAAAGAGCTGGAGTGGACAAAGGCTGTGTCTGACGCTTTGCATGCAGAAGCCCAGTACGCCTTGGTGAGTAGGTTTCTCTTTTCATGCCATGAATAATGAGCTGTCTTTATCTACTGAGAAGGTTTAGCTGTTTGAATGTCAGAGCCAGTTTTGGTTCTGACAATTGTGTGTGGGGATGTGGAGTTGGCAGAGCTGAGACATAAGTTTAGATATTTTCGTTATTCTCTTTGCCCGTTTCCTCTTTCTCAGAGTGCTGACTCTGTCTCGTTAGCTTCCTCATTTGTTTGCGGCGCTTCTTTATTCATCTTCACAATTTACAGGACGTGCTTTAGAGCTAAGGAGACATAATGAGGTGTCATTTCTCCTTCCACACTTGTCTTATCTGCTGCTGACACAGTCAACTAGAAAACACATCTATTTGTTGTTGCCGATTTATGTTGGGCTTATTTAGACAACTATTAGGCTATGTGCTTATTTTTCTTTTTATTCTCACTGCTTTGTATTTAATGTTCTATTCTGCCCATCATTTTCTTGAAATGAGATGCTGATAAGGCTAAATGTGTTATTAATTTTAAGTTTTTCTCTGCTCATCTGTATTCGGTCAACATGTCCCTCTGCTTCAGGTAAAGTTGGTTCGTCTCGTTGGTATCATGCTGATTTTCTATGTGAAGAAGGAGCACGCAGAGTTCATCTCTGATGTGGAGACGGATTATGTGGGCACAGGCATAATGGGAAGGATGGTAAGGAAGAGCTTTGCATTGCCCTGTTCGTTTAAAAGGGTTTTAATATCATGGTCTATATTGCAGGTAATTCAAATTGAGTGAAACAGTTTGGTCATTAAAACCAGCTTCCTCTTGCTCTTTTACACTGTTAAAACTTTTTGCTAATTTATTTTTTACTAGGTTAAAACTAGCTGCCCCAATCATATGTTTGTTTTCCTGTCTTATATTTGGTCATTCTTACTAGAAATGCTCCAGTCCAGGTTTTTGGGATCCAGTCCACATAAGCAAATTTTAGATTATGTTTTTTCCTGACTTTTTTCAAAAGTGCTGCTTAATCTTAGTGGACTGAACGTGTTTTCTTTTTTTTTTTTTTTTTCAAAAGCTGAAAACCATTCGGACATTTTTTTTTTTAGATGGTTCTTCTGTATAAAGCACTTTGAATTGTGTTTGCACTGAAATGTGTTACATAAATAAACCTGCCTTTTGTTCTTTGCAGGGAAATAAAGGGGCGGTGGCAATCCGTTTTCGCTTCCACAACTCTGACATCTGCGTTGTCAACTCCCACCTTGCTGCACATGTCGAAGAATACGAGAGGCGTAATCAGGACTTCAAGGACATTTGCAGTCGTCTCCAGTTTCGGCAGCTCGATCCTACACAGCCGCCGCTCACCATCATGAAGCACGAGTGTGTGACTCCTTAGACATACTCTGTTGTTATGCTTCCATTAAGACAAATGTATATTTAACATTTTTTTGTAGGTCATTTTGTTATTTATGTGCATCAAACTGATCACTATTAAAAAAGGATGTATTGTATTGTGAGTGTAAATAAGTTACGTTTGTGACTTCTTCCTTGATCAGTGTTGTTTTATGGATCGGGGACCTCAACTACAGAATCAGTGATCTGGACGTGGACAAAGTGAAAGATCTGATCACCAAGAATGATTTTGAGACGCTTCACTCATATGACCAAGTGATTATCATCCTTATGATAAGTCTTTTTTCTAAATGGGATGCAACTTGAAATGTGTGTTTCTGAGCGGTGACATTTATCTCCTCCATATGATCCTCAGCTTAAGAGGCAGATCGATGAGGAAGCCGTGTTTGTTGGGTTTGAGGAAGGAGAAATTGATTTCCAGCCCACCTACAAATATGACACGGGCTCTGATAAATGGGATACAAGGTATTTCTAATTACTTATAGAAGCAGTTATTTTCTATCTCTAAGAGTGTTGGTTTGCAGAGCATGGTGTCAAACTTTAAGGACTTGCAGAGACTTTAGTAAAACACAAAGAACATTTCAATTTATCCTGAAACATGCCGCCCTTGGATGAGATTATTTCAATCTTCTGAATTATTTATTCATCAGAGGCTTTCTGAGTCCTCTTTGTTTACTCATGATCTCCCCTCAGTTCTATTGGAGTATTAAAAAACGATCAACAAGAAGCTTGTTAAATGTACACAGTGTTGTTACTTTAGGGCTTTGGATGCTTTAAAGGGATCCATGTTGCTCTTTCTCTGGAGAATATGCCTTGAAGTTGCTTTAACGTCATGTTAAATGGTAATTTTGGTTTCCGCTCACAAATTCCTTCAGCCATTCATTGCTGGATTAATATGTTTTTTACAAATGAGTTCTAAAACTGGATTCCTGCTTTATGTGTTTTTATTCCAAATAATACTTGGATTTAATGTATTTCTCTGTGTTCAGTGAAAAATGTCGCATCCCTGCATGGTGTGACCGTATCTTGTGGAAAGGGAAGAACATCCAGCAGGAACATTACCAGAGCCATATGGCAGTAAGGACCAGTGACCACAAGCCTGTCAGCTCCTTGTTCATCATCGGGGTAAATGCTTCAGTCTTCAGCTACCTTCATGTTTAATTCATTTTCTAGGTTCACCTTAATAATTAACATGAATGTTACATTGGTCAAAATCTGTACTTATGTAAAACTGCACTATCTCCCCATTTCTCTGTCAGTGCAGTATCTCCAAAGAGCATACTGTATGTATTCATTTCTAAAGCTTTACTTTTAGTCACATTCATTGATATAGGTTTGGATATTTTCATCCTTGTTTCCTAAGCGGAGAAATATGAAAGAGGAGAAAAAAGCTTTCTGATTATCCTGCTGTTCACACTAATAAAGCCTTAGAAAATTAAAAAATCGTCCAGTTCCAGCAGCATTCCAGTCATTTCTAAAACAATTATTCTGACTCTGATTGACAACAGTGTGGTGGGAGTTCAGTCCTTTTGTGTTGGATATAAAGTGAGCCGCACGTGCCTCAGATATTTCTATTAAAAATGTTAAAAAGACCATTTATTTGGCAGCAAAAGCGTTTTGTTTAAACAAGATTTTTTTCTCAATTATCTACGCTATGTTGTAATGCAGTTGCAACAATTATGATTTCATTATAGAAAGATCCATATAAGAAACTTGGCTTTTCAAAGTACACATAGGTTGGAAAAACACTAAGATGTACTGCGGTTTCTTTTTCTTATTTTTTTTTTTTTGATAAAATGAAATTTGCAATTTAAAACATCTATCCCTGGTTTGATTGTTTTGCCTCTAATTCGCTTCGTCTTGTATCTACAGATCAAGAGAGTAAATAGTGCAGCCTACAAAAAGACTTTTGAAGAGATAGTACGCAATATAGACAAAATGGAGAATGAATGTATTCCATCTTTAAGCTTGTCCAAGAGAGAGGTAAGGCTCTTCCTATTTATACAGCTCTTAAATTAGATATTCCTTCATAGTGTTGTTTGACCATACCTAGTAGAAACTAGCTAAGGATTTAATATGTAATTTTTTGTTTGTGTGTTTTTTTTCCCCATTCAGTTCCACTTTAAGGATGTGAAGTACATGCAACACCAGGCAGAGGCCTTGAGCCTTTTCAATGATGGGCAGGTCCCGTGTCAGTTTGAGTTTATCCAGAAGCCGAATGAGTCCACATACTCTAAGCCCTGGCTCACAGCCAACCCGTCCAAAGGCTTCATTCCTCAGGGTGAGACACATGAACGTTGGAAAGATCATTTCATCCCAGTAGTTATAACCATTACATCATCCCTTTTACGTTATGACCAGTGTTGCTAAACTCTTAAACTTGTTTTTTTTTTAAGGTGGTTCCATGGTCATTGAGCTGGAGGTTTTTGTAAATCGCTCCACAGCACCAGATCTAAACTGTGGTAAGCAGGAGATTGAAGATATTCTGGTACTACACCTAGAGCGAGGCAAAGACTATTTCATCTCCGTCACGGGAAACTATTTGCCAAGCTGCTTTGGTACTTCGATCTATTCGCTATGTCACATGAGGGAACCTGTTCAAGACATGCCCATACAGACCCTTCTTAGGCTGGTTAGCACCCTCTTCAAATACTTGCTCATTTGTTGCAATCTTCTTTAAGCATTAAACAAATATACATCATTTTTTTTTTTTTTTTTGACCATCAGGCTGAAATGTCTCCAAATGATGATACATCCACCACTGAGAAGCCTCTTGACATTCCGAAAGAACTTTGGATGATGGTGGATCATTTATTCCGCAATGCTGTCAATCAGGTGGGATTTGGTTGATTAGAAATTCAAAATCTGTTCACATGGACACTAAATTATAAGATCCGATCGTGACGTATGTAAACGTGTACCAAGAATTCGATCAGATTAATCATTTAAGCATGCGTGGATGGTCCACATGGGCAGGGGAGGTTATTTTACTCCAAAGATCCAAATGGGTGTTTAAATGGAGGCCAATGGGAATGGTTATCAGCAAAACCACCTCTCTTCTACAAAATGAAATTTCTTTCTGATCGGATTAGAATCCTCAGTTTATGTTTACATGAAACACTTTTGATCTGTTCAGGCCTATAAACGTAGCCCGTCTCTGTGTCTTTGCTTCAGGAGTTCTTTGTTCCGGTAATAAAGTGCATTACTTCAGCAATGCAGTCAAGATATTTTTTGCATGTATGTTTTTTTTATTTTATTTTATTTTTTTTATTTACATTCTACTACCGGTGGAAATGGAAACCAAAGTAAAATTTAAAATTCGCTGCTGTGCGCACAAACTTGACCAACACAGTGGACCCTGCTTCAGCATTGCATCATTTATATGTATATACTTCAATAAATAAATATTTGTGTTTCCATTTACAGGAAGATTTATTTCAGCAACCTGGACTTCGAACTGAATTTGAGGAAATAAGAGATTGTCTGGATTCAGGGATGCCAGACTCGCTTCGTATCCTTAAAAAAAAAAAAAGAAAAAGAAAAAATCCTGATAGATTTGAGGAGGCTGTGGTGTAGTCTACAAATTTAAATTCCTCATATCTTTATTTGGCTTAATCATAGGCCAACATTTAAAACAGTTTTAATCTATTTGGGGTGCATGGAGCTCACTGTCATCACATGTCATCACTGCTGCTCAGAATTGTTCTACTATAACAAGTTTACGGTATATAATGCAACAAAAAAGCTTCCTTGACTCTGGTGTCCTGCAGCGGGTAGCAACCATTCAGTGGCAGAAGCCCTTCTTCTCTTCTTAGATGCCCTACCAGAGCCTGTGATT
This sequence comes from Cyprinodon diabolis, assembly GCA_030533445.1. Lineage (NCBI taxonomy): Eukaryota > Metazoa > Chordata > Actinopteri > Cyprinodontiformes > Cyprinodontidae > Cyprinodon > Cyprinodon diabolis. Next base: position 34,795,971 of record CM060064.1, on the reverse strand, counting down.
CCCTTCTCTTTTTATCAACAGTGCCTTGAATGCTGCTCTAGTGGGGCCCAGTGTGAGAAAGTAAGGAAGAACATAGCAATCTGTTCTATGATCTGTCAAACTCCATATTTTCTTTTAATTGTTTTTCCTTCCTATTCAGATTGTTTCCATGCTACCTCAGTGCCATAAAAATGTGTTCAGCTATTTAGCTGCCTTCCTTCGCGAGCTCCTGAAAAATTCTGCAAGCAATGGATTAGATGTTTCTATTTTGGGTAAGTAAAATAACTAATAATAGCTTAATTCTTGCCTCACCATGTTGTCAAATATATCTCACTCAAAGGGAAGACTACCAAACCATGAAACCAAATTTGGTCTAGGATTCTGTTCATAACAATCTTTGCTTTTAATAAAAAGTCAATTTCATTTTAAAACATACTGAGACTGCAAAAATATCTTTAATGTTTAGCAGGAATAATTTTATGCATTTTGAATAATGAATTCTCTTTCTGCACAGTCACCATTTTCGCCTCCTTGCTCCTGAAGTCGCCTAAGAAGCAGGACTTAGCAGAAAAGACGAAAACCCAGGAGTTCTTTCAGCATTTCCTGAAATAACATTCCTTCTCGACACAAAATTAATCTATTTGCTGAAGTGGAACACTAAAAAAAGTCCAGTATTTGAAATTAACTGTAATGATTTATTTTCCAACATTTGTGTATAGAGAAATAGTGTATTTACATTAAAGAGGCTATGATATTAATTTCAAACAATTTTGTGATCCAATTATCATGATTATTGTAGATGTTTTAAATGTATATTTTATTTAAAGAATGTGTATTTTAATGTTTTTATATATATAAAAGTGTTTAAAAAATGTCTCTTTTTCTTCATTTTATATTTTAATTGAATAATCAGAAAATGCATTGGGGTATTTTTCTTTTATTTGGATAAATATGAATTATGTAAAAGTCCATCCATTCATTTTCTGTCTTGCTTATCCCAAGTGGGGTTGCGAGGGATGCTGGTGCCTATCTCCAGCTGTAATGTAAAAATGATCTTTATCATTAGATGAGGCAGGAACATGTACAAGTATTGATATGTATACAAACTTTTGTGTGCATGTGTGAATATTTCCATTTTTACTGTATATGTTTTCTGCCATTCACTTTGTCCAAATGGAATACATATATTTTTTCAAATATTTTGAGTTTTGGTTTGAGGTTGCTGTTAAAAAAAACAACATTTAAGCAAATATTTTTTTAGTGGGGGGGGCAAAAGGCATTTGGCATGTATGAAAAAGCATGCTTAATGTAAAAAAAAATAAAATAAAAAAAATAGGATGGAAGGTTTTTGGGAATGGCACTGATGTACCATTAAATATAAAGAAAATGTACATGATTCATTTTGCAATCAGTTGAAATGACTAGCATAGCTGAACACTAATAACGATGAATTACAATAATAGAACTCAGAATCAGAAATACTTTAATAATCCCAGAGGGAAATTACTTTTGTTACATGCTAAAGTTAAAGTTTTATATATATATATATATATATACACACATCCAACTACACAAGATAATAAAGATAAAAATATATACACATATAGCTCTTCTGTATATATATATGTATGTATATATATGCATATGTAAAGCTAAATCCAAGTAAAGTGATAATCCAAGTAAAGTGATACGTGGCGTGCAAAAATAGTACATAGATGTCAATTACAGAGGGGAGGTGTCTGAATCACTTCAGGGGGGCGTTATAGAAACGTTGCAGAAACAATATACATACAAGGGATTTTTTCCTCTCCACTGTCGCTACAAGCATGCTTAGTGTGAGGGATTGCATCAGAGTCAATGAGTCGATGCAATCAACTGGTTTTCCTTAGATGGAAAACTTTGACTTAATTTGACTGGATGATCTGATGATTTGACTATAAAGTGCCTCAAGATGAAATGTACTGTGAATTGGTGCTATATAAATAAACTGTACTGAATTGAACATATAAAAGAGGTGATTAAGTATGTTGTGTTTCCTTATAGTTAGTAGCCATAGTCTAAATGCTGACTATCTGACAGCGAAGTACTACTGCCATCTGGTTTTAAATTGGGGCAAGTAAGAAAAAATAACAGTAAAGGTGTCCTGATTTAGTCAAATCGTTTTGTTTTTTAGAATTTAGTTGTGTATTTAGTTTTGTCATATATGTCAGAAGGGTTGTATGGCTTATTTTATTCTGCTTTTATGTTCCATGTAAATGTTTAGTTTCCCATAATTCATCACAAACGGCCGACCGGTGACGTCGTTTGGCATCCCCCCTGTTGGGAGGAGATAGGAAGAATTGCTCACCATCCTGAGCTTAGGGATAGGAGTCACGTTTGAGAAAGGTAAATGTATATATTTTTTGTCAGTTCTTTGCACCCTGTAAACTTTGTCAATGGTATGTCATACTGTTGCTTTCAATAGGATTAAACACGTTATCCCTGTGATACAGTTGGTACGTGATGTAAACTGTCGACATTAGCAGTGCTAGCTGACACTTTAGCCTAGCCGTTAGCTAAAGAGTTCCTAGCACATCTATGCCTGATGTAAAATATGTAGTTGACACAGCTTGCGCAATGCTAACAAACTAGCATGCATTTGAACACTTTGATCTCACAAGTTATCGAGAAAAAAAATCATCTATTTTTCCTGTAGTGTAAGTATTAATCGCTATAATTTTACACGCGGTTAATGTGGTTATAAAGCGGAATAATGTAAATAAATTGAGATATCGATCTTGGCTAACTAACGGTGTTTGGCTAGCAACCTTGGTTTGATGACATTTGGACAACTCCACGAAAATGCTTTGTCAGACAAAACTTTGCTACATACAAAGTTGTGTTTATGAGATTCGTAAATATGTGTGTTTAAGTGATTTTTCGAGTTTTTTTTTTTTAAGTTTCTAAAATAGAAAAGTTATTTCTGGTGGTCAAAAGACGTTGGCATCTCATCGAAGGTTAAAAAATAATAGCAGTTAGTGAATGCTAATAATGGCTGTAGCGGTACAAAAATCAGATCATTTTTAGTTCAACCCCTCTTCGTATTGTTACACAACTGGCTTTAGAAATTTCTAGACTTTTAGTGGCTCCAGTCAGTGTTTCCTCCAGAAAAGAACCTTAGCCTCAGTGCGAGGCATTAAAAGCTACCAGCTTTACGTTGCCCTAAATGTATCTCCTTCCTTACAAGATTCTTCAGTTTTTTCAACAAATTGTATTACTAGACACGTAGTTACTCAGCTTTCTGACAAGTTTATTATAGAGTGAAAGGGCTTCCTATGAAAGCGAAAATAAGTATCCCCTGCTTGAATCAGCTGTTCATCCACATTTTTGTAAAGATGAGATTAATCTCTCTATCAACAAACAGGCCTGATTGATTTCTTAGCCCTGGTCTTTACATTGCAAAACTATCTGAAAATGAGTAAATATTTCTTAAAATAAGTGTTGGCCCTTAATCTTAGGTAAATAAAATGAAATAAATTAGTATTTTTGCCCCTTAAGTAAGATTGTTGATCAAAAAGATGATGTACTTGAAATAAGAGAATGCAGATTCTTTCTTATTTTGAATGTAGATTGTCATTCATTTGGGAAAGTGTCTCAATTATCTGCTTGATTCCAGAAAAAAATACATTTATTTGAAGAAAAATTGACTTGGATTTCATTTTTTGCAGCATACGATTCAGTATCCTGCATGTTCTCTTATTTATTATCTTTGTTAATGATGATCACGATGGTGATAATCAAAACTATATGTACTCTAGGAAAATATTCTTTCATTTATGACTTTTTAAAAAGTATGAATTCTTCTACATTGTCTGTAAACCTAATCTTATTTTTGAATAACAAGCCTGGTTATTCTAAAATAAACCAAACTAAAAAATATTTCAGAGAGCCTCTTCCAAATCTGGACTTAATTGAACTCAACTTCTTTTGCATAATTTATTTTTTTCCTTTCTTTTTTTTTGGTCTATATGCCCCAAAAATCCTCTTTGTGTCGCTTAATGAAACCAACTCTTCAAAGATCAGTAGCAATCTTTTTAGTTTGATTGGTTATTATTAAATGAAGTCATAATTTTATTGTTACTTTTTACATTAAATTATATTAATCTAATATTGAAATCTATAAGATGATTGGAAAGATTTAAGTTTGCAGAAAAATGAAGATGAGAACAGAAGAAATCGGGAAGGATGCAAACATGTTTTCACAGGGCGATGATTCTATCCGCAGGTACATACCTTCTTTTTTTTTTTTTTTTTGTCGCTTTTTGATAATTGAGAAGGCTGTAAATCTCCCCAAAGCAACTTTGTTTCCTGTTGTGTTGTACAGTTTCAATTATTTCCACACTGATAAAAAAATATATTTTAGCCATCTTTCAGGCCACTGCATGAAATCAATAACGATTAAAAGCATGGACGCCTAATTAATGAGTCCAGACTTAATGCTGTAAAACGTCTGCCAGTTTAGTCAAACATTGCTCATCAGCCACAGATTTAATATTGCCAGCTGACAATATAGATTTCTGTGCTTGTTGAGATGTTAAGACCGTAATAGCACAAGTTGTTGTAGTACCCACACTTGATTACTGTGTTTTTGTTTTCTATGTACTGTTTTTAGTTCAAGAAACACTGAAAATTATATTTAGAGCATACTTCAGTATGTCAGTTTTAAACATCAAGCACACTTTTAAGTTGACATCAGTTCTATCTATAAACTTAGACTGTACCTTGGGAGGTTGACTTTGCAAGAACACAAAGGCAGGGATAGTCCCTCTTCCAAAAAAAAGAAGCCTGGCCCTCATTTTAGAATTGGTTGACCGATGATTTATTACATGATTTTGAAGTTAGATTCATGTCAGATGATTCTATTTCAACAAGCCTTTTAATAACATCACATAGGGCTGACAATTTAGCAAAAAATCTAAATTGTTGCAGGACTTTACTCAGGGTTTCCTCGGGTCATTAAAAATCATTAAATTATTTTTTTAATTAAGGCCTGAATTGGCATTGGAATTCATTAAATGTGATTATTGTGGCAAATGCTTTATTTAAAAAAAATAAAAATTATAAAAACAATTTCGTCAGATATATCGCGATATATTTGTGTGGAACGTAATACCATATGTTCGGAAAAGAAGCTCGAAGCTGGGAAAATGGCTAGAAAATGAGGAATTGGGGACATGGCTACAGCCTGTCGACGGTAAAGATGACGAAGGATTTTACGGTGTTATATTTGACAGTCATCGGTACTTGTTGATGGCATTAAAATTATTGCTAAGAGCATTAAATTAGAGTCACTCATTCCTGTATAAACCCTTTTACTGTAACTTTTGTGTAAAAAAAAGTGCATACTTGTACTCGCACACGTGAATCTGCGTGCTCTCTGCGATTCTTTCTTCCCTTTTGTGTAACTGCAAACCCAGTTTTCGTGAATTCCTGCCACCTAAAGAGATGGAGTGAGAAGTTTAGTTATGACAGTTGTTGGATATAATATCACCAAAAATAAGCACCTCTGCAATTTGCAAATTTTGTTCAATTGTGGTTGTATTGTAAAAGCAATTAATCGACCAGGATTGTGTGTGTATTTAAAAATGGTTTTAAAAAAACTAAATTGTTTGGCAATTGATGCTCTTTTAATGAGATGTTTGAAATTTGTGAAAAAGTAAAAAAAAACATTTGTATTTGTTTTTAAATGCATAAAATATCGAAATTTAATAATGTTGCATTTTCATCGTAAGAATGACTGCCTTGTAACCAACCTGTAATTTTCTCTCATACATTCCTCAACATAAAATGGAGAATATGATCAAACAAAAAAATCTTCAGCTTGGGTTTATTTCTATATCAGTTTTAATTTTTCTTATTTGGGCTAATTCAGCATGTGGTTATTGATCAAATGTTGGTGTATAGCTGTTTAACAACATTGACAAACTGACTGGCTGATTTTGAAGAGTTTCACTTCTTAATCACTTCTAATCACTGAGTGTGATTACGTTATTATTATTAGTTCTTGAAATTGCAGCTCACAATAGCAAATTAATGGCTACTTTTGAGCGGATAAAGAAGTCAAGTAGCATAGTCACCATTCCAGCACCTACAATTTCCATCTGTAGACTAATAATTTTGATATGGTGCACTATTTGCCTTTACAAAGACTTCATTATCACTAAGCAAATTATAATCACCTAGAAATGACGCCAAATGTAATCTAGGTTTTATTTTTCAGGTAACACATTGAACTTTGCCAGCGTTTGGTCCTTCTGACAAAGGAAGGGAAGGCATCTGGGACCATGAGTGAGAATGGCCCTCGAACAGAGGTGCCAATGTACTTTGAGGTGGAGGTGGATCACCTGGGGCAGGAAGATGAAGAGGAGGAAGACAAGGTCCACGATGACGAACTGATCGCGGAGCCTTCGTCCTCATCTGGTCGTGTGTACGACCGCACCACAGTGCTCATTGAGCGAGACCCCATCCGACTAGATGAGGAAGGCGAAGAGGAGGGCCATTGTGGTGGCGACGAAGATGGAGTCACCTTTTTAACTGAAGGGGAGGGAGATGCGGATGAGGAAGGATCTCTGGCCTTCATGGCTGACCCTGATGGGATGTCTCAGGGCTACGTGCACCACACGATTTCTCCCGATCAGATCCAGTTCACTATAAATCCAGGCTCCACCCCGATGCCACGCAACATAGAGGGGGCTACGCTCACCTTGCACTCCGAGTGCCCAGAGACCAAGCAGAGGGAGGTAAGCCCTGACAGATGTGTTTACTATAGTGTGAAGGAAGTATTGCTATGGTTTCCGTGTGATACGTGTTTGTTGAGGCAGAGCCTGTCATTGATTGTTAGTGGTACACTTTCTGCTAAAGTAACAGCTTTGCCTTATTCAGCAATTACAGCTAATTGGTCAACTAGAGAGCATTATAGATTTTTCTGACAGTTTTAATTCTCTTCCAAATGAGAACTGAAGGAGGAAAAAAAGTATATTGTATAGCAGTGTCTCCCACTTGTACCCTAGCAGGTGGTCTGAGTATGTAGGAGAACGCTCTTTTTTTCAGCTCCTGGTTTTGTAATGATTTCACAAAAGAAGAGTGAACAGGAAAACAGAAACTAACCTGGTTGCTCGTTTACCCTGTAAATCTTCCCACGGTTTTGGCCCAGATCTCAAAGGAAATGACTCAGGCTTAAAAACATTATAGAAGCCTAATTAACAAACTACAAGCTGCATAGCTGGTAGTGGGAATACTCTTACAATAGCCTAAGCAAATGCACTCGCTGTACTCATCCTCTCAGGTATTTATTAAAAAAGGAGGAAAAAAAATTTAAATACCTTAATTGTCACAAAATGGGGAAATTCATTTTGTGCATTTAACCCATCCCCTTGGGGAGCAGTGGGCTGCCACCGTGGGGTGCCTGGGGAGCAATCAGGGGTTAAGGGTTTTGCTCAGGAGCCCAGAGTGCAGGCTGTGGCGATCCAACCAGGCCCTTTCAACCTTCCTAGAGCACAAGCACACTGCTCTAAACCACTAGGCAACTCTCTAGATCCATCTCCGTAACAGTGATATCTTGCAGGCATGCCACGTGCTGCCGAAGTTCTCGCGAGTCCAAGAATAGGCTTCCCCTTGCGCTTTGGCAGGAAACTGCTGTGCATCCCTAGAAATTCCAGACAGACAGTGCAGAAGCATATCACCAAAACTGGTTCGCGACCAGACCCAAGCGACGTTTGATGTGTGCAGTTGCAGAAGTATTATCTGCCCTTTAGTCCACATAGGAGATGCACAAGATCTAGATCTGGGTTGGATTTCAAATTAAATCAAAGAATTAATTTTTTTATACCATATATTTGGTTGAGCTGTGATCTACAGTTTCATAAAACATAAAATACATTTTATGTAATAAGGAACCATAGACTAACATGGCTGAATCAGCATCCTGATTCTCCAAATACGATTCAGTTATGATTCCATATCTATTAGTCAAGCCTGTTTTCCACTTAATGCTGACACAAACTGTGATGAACCCTTATGTTATTGTTTAACTTCTTTTTAAAGAGGGAAATTACTTTACCTGTTTTTAATTTAACAAAGAAAGACAGCAGAGGGGCACTGTTTGGACCTGGCTTCTCTTGGTCAGTTTCAGATGCTGAAAAATGTTCCTGCACATCCTTTAACAAACCCAAGTACGAGCAAATTTCATCAGTGTTGTTTCCTAACTGCCAAACTATTTTAGATTCCACTTTTAAGATATTTTTTTTTTTTTTATGTCTTTAATCGCCTTGTCCTGCTTTACATTTCAGAGCGCTTGGGGCCTTATGTGCTGTGTTGTTGTCTAAGGTCAGCTGACCTTGTCCTAAACTCTGCTACTCTATAAAAGGCAGGGGGATCTCTCCCTGGTCAATTTTTAAGCTTTTTTTTTTTAAACAAATATTTTTCTTTCTGGCTTTTAATTCTTTGCAGGGATTTGATTTTATGTTATTATGATATTTTATGTTAGCTGTATCTCAATGTATTTTCTCTACTGATATTATCTATACTTCGCTTTTATCTGTGCAGCACTTTGCCCTTAAAGGGCTTTGATAATTCAGTTGGATTTATAGAGATAATCAGGCCCCCAAACTGTGTAGAGTCTGTTTTGTATTTCACTATACAGTAATTTGTAGCGGTGTTCATTTTTGAAGGTTTTAAACTTTCCCATTTCAACCACAAATCTAAACATGTTAATTACAGAGGGGACTTAATAAAGAGGGGAAGGTAATAAAGAAAATATTAAGTAAAAGAATACATAACTTATAAATGTAACTACAAATAGAAATTTGAAAACTGTATATAAATTTGTATTCAACAGTATTTACTCTGAGAACCTCACATTTAGCCTGAAACAATTAATCATGATTAAATGATTATTTAAATAATTGCCCAGTAATCAATTTCCTCGTTAACTATAGTACAAATGTAAAAGTTTTAGTTTCAACTGGTTTAATTTCGTAAAAAGTCTTCTGTAAGGAACCCTTGGTGATCCGATTATTAATAGAAAAAATAATCGACAGATTAATTAGTTTGCAAATAATCGCTAGTTTAGAACATCACCTAAACTAGTGGGGGTTTTTCTACCTGTAATTTATTTAATCTTAAAATGAAAACAGCTATCCTGTGACAGCTTTATAGGTTTCCTAGAGAACATAAATAAATAAACAGCATAGCAAAAAGCAAGGAACACGACAGGAAGATTAGAGAGTTTGAAGCAGGTATAAGTCAGACAATATCTCACATTTAGGAAGGTTTCAGAAAACATTTCAGTCCATCATCTATAATAAAGAGTAGAGGGGAAATCTACAAATAAAGGCCTCTACCTAACTTTACTGAGAGCATTTATCAGAGGAGAAGCTCTGAACATACACAGCTTAGGTGGGAGGTTGTTGATAGATTTGTTAAATATACTTTTAACAGTTAAATACAATGTTGACAGGACTTTTCTAGAACCAATTTAGCAGCCAAGAAAGTCCATTGCCTTACATTGATTCTCTTGTGTATGTTTTGTAAAACTTGCTTTGTTTTTTTAAGAGGTGCTTAAGTCTGCTCTATAAGCCTTAGTTGGTTCCAATTCTTTATTTGCATAGATATTTGCGTAACAAATACCAGTCCTATATAACTTAGTGTTAACATTGGCAACAACACTCTTACTAATGCTACACATTAATAATTGCAACTTGGTTGTGTTTTTATATATAAATAATTGACATGCTACCATCTGTGGTGTGTGGAATAGTACACCTCTGGATTGATAAGAAAAACATTATCGGTTTAAACTTTAGATGATTAAACTTTATGACTTCAGAACTGACAGAGGGTTTACTTTCTTATGGCAGTATGTGCATGGTGTATGTTTGATGTGCTGCAGCAGTGAGGATACGGGCCACCCTAGCATGTAGGCTTTCTTTCTGCACATTAAACATTCAGCAACCTGACTAGCCCTGCTTCCATGGTAATTCGGCTGAAGTTATGTTTTAATTCTTGGAAAATTCTAAGAGAAAATGCTGTCTAAGGTAGAGTTTATTATCAAGAAGGCAATCTATAACCTTTTTTCTCCTGGCTTTGTTAAAAGAAGGGTTTGGTGGGGTTTTTTCCTGAAAGGTGAATGGAGCGTTATTGTTTTTGCTGCCCTAGGGTGGTTGTTTGAAACCACCACACTGCAGTGGGCATTGTGCTGTAAAACAATATTGAATGGAGAGCATTAGAGGTTACTCATCGTTGCTGTCATTTCTGCTCAACCACTTTAAAAACTGACATGTGGCTGAATCATTTAGTTCATGTCCCCTCTGTAAGGTCACACTGTCACAGATTGTCACTTCATTTATCATGGTCTGTTATTTTTGAGCTGAATCAACAAACTATTTACTAATTTAAGTTAGGGCTGGGCGATATAGAAAAAAATCTTATCGATAAAAAAAATGCATATTGATCGATATCGATAATTATTGAAAAGATTTGAAACCATATTTTATGTGCAGCTCTGCCTGGACTTTTTATAATATTGCTTAATGATTTCATTTTAATAAAAAACACAAACACAGACTTCGAATTAAATCTTTATTTAACCAACTTTTTTAACCATAACAGAATTGTTTTAAAGAAAAATAACTTAAGAGACCTGGGTTATGTTATTAAATACTGACAAAGAATAAACTAAAGTGACCAAAATAAATATAACAAATAAATAAATGCCCCCCACCGCCGCCGCCCCCGTTTCCTGCTTTAACCTGAGTTACTACTTTGAAGTTTCTGGCACCTCAGCATTTTTATCTCAATTGTTAGAACTACGTGGGAAACTGCCCAGAACTGAATATATATATATATATTTTCCCGAAGATTCCTCGGATGAGAGTCGCGCCGGGGCCTACACAGCTCGTACTCCTGCGGGTGTGAGCTGCTGAGATGATAAAAAAAAAAAAAGTTGGTTGTGTTATCAGACTTGGTTTTCACTGGTTCCCTACACATTTTACAGATGACTGTTGTTTGTTTTTTGTCCGACTTGCCATGACCGAAATACTGCCAGACTGCCGAACTACAAAAACCCTTCTTTGAAACAATTTCCTCCGACTCTCCTTGCTGCGACATCTTCATGTGCTCTGTGTTGTGGTTTGAGAGGGCGACGCTTTGTGACGGCGTGCCTGGGTCCGCGATTGTGATTGGTTGGGAGGAAGCAGTGACTAGCATAAACCTACATGCTAGGCTACAATGAGAAGGAAGGAAAACTGCGTTTCTTTTTTATCGAACTTTTATCGACCCTCTTTTCTATTGCGCCACACGTCTATCGATCGACATATATCGTTATTGAATTATCGCCCAGCCCTAATTTAAGTTTGTTTTGTTTTTTTAAAGCAAAAAGCAAATAGAAGTAATCAACCATTTATGAGGCAATTATTTCAGTAGACCTGATTATTGTTGTTCCTATTTTTTTTCGTCCCATTCATCAGGTAAAACGCTATCAGTGCACTTTTGAAGGCTGCACTCGGACCTACAGCACTGCGGGAAACTTGCGGACACACCAGAAAACACACCGAGGCGAGTACACGTTTGTGTGCAATCAGCAGGGATGCGGAAAGGCCTTCCTCACCTCCTACAGTCTCAAAATCCATGTCCGTGTTCACACAAAAGAGAAGCCTTTTGAGTGCGACGTGCAGGGCTGTGAAAAGGCCTTTAACACGCTATACAGGTGAGCTTACACACACCCGGACCGTGCCAGGTTTATACTTTATGTTGCAGTTGATACAGTGCTGGCACACGTTCCCGTCTCATTCAGTCGCAAACTCCAACACATTAAAGCCCAAAGCAGGTGGCTGTAATGATGACATTATGGTGTAAATCATTCATTTGGACTGCTCTACAAAAGATGTTTGTTTCTAGATAAATAAATATTTATTTGACATCCACAATCTAATAAATATCCTCATTAGTTATCTGATCTTCAGTGCCTTTCATATCTGTTGGAACTTTTTCATTTTTTACCATGTAACAATGAGCAACTTTATTAGATTTTATTTAGGGCTCCACCGATTGCAGGTCTCTGGCAGACGACCAATTTTTTAAAAGCCTGTCATGTCAGATACAAATAATTATTATTACTATTTTTTTTTTTTTTTTTCAGTAGTCAGTTATAAGATCACAAGACACCTTTAAAATTTCTATCTTATTTTTCTGAGAGACATTATTCAGTATCTGTGAAACGATAGAAGCTTCTGAAATAATTATTCTCATAATATATATCAAAGTTTGAAGCATTATCAGTGAGGGATTTTCATCGATTTGCTGAAGTAAATAAGATCAATGGAAAACATCTAAATATTGACCAATTAGTCAGTGCTTTCATTTTTTAAATAGATTATAGAATAAGCATTAAACATCTTATTGTCCGTGGTTTAATTTTTCATCTGAAACTGGACTCGGTGTTAGCAGACTACATTTATCTGAACTGAAAATATTTAGTATGGATTCAGTTTTCAGTTCCTACTTGTGTAAAGCTGGTCTTATAATTATGAGCCTTCTTAACATTCATTACTTTGTGTTTTTGTCTTTCGCTGTCGCTGATACGTTGCAGATTTCCCCAACTAGTACAAGTACAACTAGAAGTTGAGTGTTCTGTCAAAAGTCTATAGTCGTTTCAAAAAGTGAAGGTCATAACAAATATTCATTGCACAATGAACCATGTCCTTGCTTTTAGCCATTTGGATAATAAAACAAAAAAAAAATTCTGTTTGTCTGTAACAATTAAAATGATACGTGTTCATTTTAATGCTTTCAATGCTGAGTTGTGCCTCCTTTAAGCGTGTAGTCTCAGTACGAGGTGGCATGGAGGCGTAGAGCCTGTGGTTCTGCTGAGCTGTAATGGAAGTTGAGGCCAGTTTGCCTGCCAACCAGGCTCTGTGACACTGTGGTCATTGAACCAGCTCTCAGCAGAGTGGCCAGGTGCCAAGTCCTGTTGTAAAATGAAATCAGCAGAAGAAAGCATGAACACTTGAGTAACACTTTAGCTTCTCAGACATCCCTGGCTCTGGTTTAGAAGTGACTCGAGGGTCTAATGCTACTTTTGAGGTCCATTTGTCTCTGGGTTGTGAATTGTAATCTGTGTATTCCAGCCTCCGTTACCTCATTGTGAATCTTCCCAAAATCTTTGAATGAATTTAGTTTCCCAATCCTCCTTAGGCCATGATGATCATTGTTCTCTGCCACCTTATCTGCTTGAAGATCTTATTCTGTGAAACCTTGGATTTTTCTTTTCTGTGGTGGATGTTAATGATTATATTATTGGACATTTGGCAAGTCATCAATCTGCCAAATAATTGTGTTGGAAAATATTTCTTTATTGTCAAATTACATAAACTAAATTCAGTGTCTGTATAATAATCCAAATAACTAGCAACAAATGTGTAGAATATCTCTGAAGAATCTAGGTAATTGAGTTCTTAAAATGAGTGAATAACTTTTGGATTCAATTCTAGTTTTTGAACCAATTTTTCAAAAACATGTTACCCGATTAAGTTTTGTTTTGCACACCACAGCCTTTTTGCTTCTTTAGCTAATCTAATAGTCAGTCTTTCTGTTAATGATGCTTCAGCTTCTTTGTGTCACAAGATTTTACCTGAGAAATCCATTCAATGCAACATAGATGGATTCTCTGACTTCTCTACCTTTTTTTACCCTGCCCACTTTTTGTCACTGAGATGCTGTATTACTGCTGTCAGTGGGTTTGGACATTGCTCTGTTGAGTTTTCCTCTGTGCCAATTTTAAACATTAAGATTTAAATGCTTCATAGATATTTGATATGAACTGAACTGTATAAGATTATGTGTTTCAGTCTCTTAAAGGAATAGTACACCCAAAACATGATTAGCCTTCATTTTCTACTCACCCCCATGCTGAACAACACTCTGGAGTACTTTTTTGATATCTCAAATGCATCTGGAGATCTGGGAGGCTTCTTACTGTCTGCTGACATTCAAATAATGGAGGTCTATGGCGCCCGAGGCAGAAAGGTCCATAAAAGTCCACAAAAAACGTGTCAATATTCCTCCATACTGCTCGTCCAATGTATTCCAAGTGTCCTGAGTGGGTAGGGTCCATAATTTACTTGAAACGAAGTCATTTAGAATGTTTTTAGAGCATAAACAGTAGTGTATAGGATTTCCTAAAAGCGCGCGCCTGCGAGTTCACGAGCCTACGGCAACCGCGGCAGACCAAACCAGATGAAAGTGCGCATTCAGCTCGGCAAAGAACTCATGATCTTCCTCAACACTGAAGTCCTCAGACATTTTTCTTTCGTTGTTTTTTTCTTTGCACAGGTAAACAGCACATTTCTTCTACGCTTTCATTATCAAGAGCAGACGCTGAATGCGCACTTTCATCTGGTTTGGTCTGCCGCAGTTGCCGTAGGCTCGTGAACTCGCAGGCGCGCGCTTTTAGGAAATCCTATACACTACTGTTTATGCTCTAAAAACATTCTAAATGACTTTGTTTCGAGTAAATTATGGACGCTACCAACTCAGGACACTTGAAATACATTGGACGAGCAGTATGGAGGAATATTGACACGTTTTTTGTGGACTTTTATGGACCTTTCTGCCTCGGGCACCATAGACCTCCATTATTTGAATGTCAGCAGACAGCAAGAAGCCTCCCAGATCTCCAGATGCATTTGAGATATCAAAAAAGTACTCCAGAGTGTTGTTCAGCATGGGGGTGAGTGGAAAATGAAGGCTAATCATGTTTTGGGTGTACTATTCCTTTAAGCTCTCCTATTATGGGTTAGAAACCAACTTGACTGTTTTTGCAGGCTGAAGGCACATCAGAGACTTCACACAGGCAAGACATTCAACTGTGAATCGGAGGGATGCACTAAGTACTTTACCACACTGAGTGACCTGAGGAAGCACATCCGCACTCACACTGGGGAAAAGCCATTTCGGTAAAAATTTCCATCAAAACCAAACTTTTTTATTTCTGTTCCTTGTAATGTTTTTTATGCTTACATATGGTCAGCATGGTCTGGTCTTTATTATAGATGATCAATAGTTTATCGTAAGGTGTTGGGTCAATTCTATGCTATTGTTCACAGTTGTGATCACGATGGATGTGGGAAAGCCTTTGCTGCGAGTCATCATCTAAAAACACACGTACGGACCCACACAGGTATGTATTTGCCTTGTTAGCGATACCTTTACAATTGTTTGAATGTAGTAATGTGACAGTCTAAGAAATACATAACCTTGCAAAAATCTTCCTATCCTTTGATCTTTCCCACATTTGTCTAAGTACAGCGACAAACTTTATTGCATGTGTTTGAATTAAACTACCAACACATTGATGCTAACAACAAAATCCAGTGCAGCCAGATAGCAACTGATAGGTGAACACAGTCTGTGTGAGTGATTTGATTGCATTATAAACACAGCTTGTTGGCTGAGGCCTAGATTTTGAATATGGATGAACTTTGGACAAGTGAGTTTAAAGCAGGTTTAAGTAGTTAAACAATACATATCTTCCAAAAAAGTTTAAAAAAACAAAACATCAACTGGCTTTTGTTTTCCAAGTTTGAAGACGTTTCGCTTCCCATCCCTGAGAATCCTCACCTGCATACAAAACAATACATAAAGCTTTTGGGAACTTTTTCAAGCCACAACTGCTGACCCATATAGACATTACAACCCTCCAAAACTCACCGGCTCGGTGGAGGCTGTGTTGTAATGAATGGTTGAAAACAAAATATTATTTTGTAGCATATGGTGTGGGAATCCTTTTAAATTAGCAGAGAAAAACAATCTGTTAACATCCAGATAATATTAAAATGTCAAAACATCAGAAATCTTGGTGCTGTTTAGCTATGACAACAGGGTGCAGGATAACTTTACGCCACTGGAAATTTCCCACTCAGTCCACGTTTAAGGAGTGGATACAGGTCCTAAGTTTAATGGCCAGCTACGAATGGGTCACCTATAGGGTGGCTGGGAGGGAAGACATACACTATATTGCCAAAAGTATTTGCTCACCTGCCTTGACTCACATATGAGCTTAAGTGACATCCCGTTCCTAATCCATAGGGTTCAATATGACGTCGGTCCACCCTTTGCAGCTAGAACAGCTTCAACTCTTCTGGGAAGGCTGTCCACAAGGTTTAGGAGTGTGTTTATGGGAATTTTTGACCATTCTTCCAGAAGCGCATTTGTGAGGTCGCACACTGATGTTGGACGAGAAGGCCTGGCTCTCAGTCTCCGCTCTAATTCATCCCAAAGGTGTTCTATCGGGTTGAGGTCAGCACTCTGTGCAGGCCAGTCAAGTTCATCCACACCAGACTCTGTCATCCATGTCTTTATGGACCTTGCTTTGTGCACTGGTGCACAGTCATGTTGGAAGAGGAAGGGGCCAGCTCCAAACTGTTCCCACAAAGTTGGGAGCATGGAATTGTCCAAAATGTCTTGGTATGCTGAAGCATTCAGAGTTCCTTTCACTGGAACTAAGGGGCCAAGCCCAGCTCCTGAAAAACAACCCCACACCATAATCCCCCCTCCATCAAACTTTACACTTGGCACAATGCAGTCAGACAAGTACCGTTCTCCTGGCAACCGCCAAACCCAGACCCGTCCATCAGATTGCCAGATGGAGAAGCGCGATTCGTCACTCCAGAGAACGCGTCTCCACTGCTCTAGAGTCCAGTGGCGGCGTGCTTTACACCACCGCATCCGACGCTTTGCATTGCACTTGGTTATGTATGGCTTGGATGCAGCTGCTCGACCATGGAAACCCATTCCATGAAGCTCTCTGCGCACTGTTCTTGAGCTAATCTGAAGGCCACATGAAGTTTGGAGGTCTGTAGTGATTGACTCTGCAGAAAGTTGGCGACCTCTTCGCACTATGCGCTTCAGCATCCGCTGACCCCGCTCCGTCAGTTTACGTGGCCTACCACTTCGTGGCTGAGTTGCTGTCGTTCCCAAACACTTCCATTTTCTTATAATACAGCTGACAGTTGACTGTGGAATATTTAGGAGCGAGGAAATTTCACGACTGGATTTGTTGCACAGGTGGCATCCTATCACAGTTCCACGCTGGAATTCACTGAGCTCCTGAGAGCGACCCATTCTTTCACAAATGTTTGTAAAAACAGTCTGCATGCCTAGGTGCTTGAATTTATACACCTGTGGCCATGGAAGTGATTGGAACACCTGATTCCAATAATTTGGATGGGTGAGCAAATACTTTTGGCAATATAGTGTATTTAATGAGGTGTGGCGCCCATCCTAGCTCAGTTGCTGGACATAAGGATGTCTCCTTCTATTTTCATTTTATTAGATACAGGAACAGGATTGCTATAATAGGCTTTCTAGGGGGGTTTAGTGATGTCTTGTTTTGTGATTTATGTTATATGTTGTAGGTCTAGCTTGCTATTAACATTGTTGCTGGACTGCTTTTTCTTTTTTTTAATACTCTTATTATTATTATTGTTATTATTATTATTGCCTTGTTTTATGGTTATTTGTGTAGGGAAGACAAAAAACTGGACAGTGGCTAAGTGCACACAGGATGTTTCTGATTCATGTTACTGTAACAAGATAATGGGTGCTCTTCGGTATCTGTCTGACAAAAAAAAGAAAAAAAAAGAAGAAGAAATCAGTTAACAGGAATAAATCGAGATCAAAGAAAACTGGTTAGAAACCTGAGGGGTTTCTAAAAGCAATGATCCTGATCAAATGTTAACCCAGAGCTCCGGTGGACTAGTTAGTTGAAATGTATGGAAGTTTAAAGCCTTTTTCAAGGCTCTGCAGAGTCTTTACTAACTACTGAACACATAATCAGACTGTCTGTGTTTCACATCCACTTCTTTTTAGGGGAGAAGCCATTTAACTGTCCTAGTGATGGCTGTGAGAAGACGTTTAGCAGCCAGTACAGTTTGAAAAGTCACATCCGGGGCCATGACAAAGGACGGCCCTTCACCGTCACCATCACCCACCCACACTCTGAAGTGAGTCATTGCACAGCAGCCTCTTGGAATATGAAACACCTATTAGCAGTTTGTTGCTGTCTTGCTTTAAAAGTGTGGGCTGTGTTTAAGAAAATGGACTCTGAACATGGTTATTTCTATGTGTACTACTACAGACAACATATGAATCAGGGACTGAATGTAAATGTCATTCAGTCCCTGAAAGCAGTTAATCTTAAAATCCTGTATCTTCTCAGTCACTCAGCCTTATTCAAATTCAGATCGATAGTATTTTCTTGTGGTAATTGATTAATAGGTCAGTGTAAAGCCCTCATAGCTGGTTCCAGAAAGTGGAGAAAAGAGCTAGCATAACATTTGTGCCTCTTTCTAAAAGCACAGAGAGAAAATAAACTAGTCAGAGCATAGGTGGATTTTAAAAACAAAATAAAGGAACAAGATGAAGTATGCAACAACTTAAAAATACTCCTGTATTCAACTTTTGTCTGACACTGATAGTGTTTCCTGGGTGAAACCCAGTTTTTATGTTTAACAGTAGAGGTTATAGTTTGGAAATATATTCTTTTTTTTTTCTTCCCACTGATCCATTCCTGTTTCATAATTTCAGGATGCAAATCACTCGCTGTGCCTCAGTGACTTGAGTCTCATCTCTACAGACTCGGAGCTACGAGAGAACATCAATAATGTAAGTTTTGCTCTTGCCTATGTTTTTCTTGAATGTGGTTTAGATTAGATTAGATGATTAAGAAATGAATTTAGTGTGTAGACGGTTATTCTAGTAACCAGTGACAGGATGTAGCTGGAACAGAAACAGAAGGTCAGTGCATGAGCCTTTTTCATCTTCAATGGGTGACTTTCCTGTGATATGGTGTGTGTATAACTATATATTTATGTTTGTTGTACTGGGTGGATCGTTGTCGCGATCACAGAAGTAATGGTTCCATGTGATTGGTGACCTTTCCTGGATATTTTTAGAGTGTGTTATTACTGGTTTTCATATTTCATTATTGGGATTTTTGAACACTGATATTCAGGCTTCGGAGTGTTTCAGATAAATTGGAACATATGCGAGGTCCTCATTTAAAACAAAGCCAGTAGGAAGGAAACTAAAAAGGCAGGTACTGTGTGAAGAGAATGATGAGGGAGAAATAATCACCTAACTAAATGAGCTTTTCTTCTACTGTATCAGCTTTTAGCTTCAAATAATTAACAAGTATTTAATCAATTACATGTTTAAAAACATGATGGGATGCATAATGAATTAACGTGTGTTCTTATGTTTTAAGATATACCTACATTAAATTCTTTAGTTTTCTCTATACAGATGGAGTGTACTAAAAAAAGTGTAACTGATATGAGTTTTTGTCCAGAAGACTGAGACTAAAAATAGAATGGCTGCAAAAAAACACTACTAATATTCAGGGGGTGCTATTCTGTTCAGTTATTTTATATAGACCAATTCACAAACCATGGCATCTCAAGGCACTGTACAGAGATAATCCAATCAAAACTTTTAGACAGATTGGTTAAAAATGATCAAAGGAAAACCAGCAGTACTTAAACACATCTAATAGCCTGGAGTCTTCTTATTTATTTACTTAAATTAGCTTAATAAATATAGTCCTTTCAACAAATTTCTTCCTTTAATTTCCAGTGAGGAAAAAAAAAATCTTGAATATTACATAAAACCAGAAGCAGGCTGATCAGTGCTATTTCCAAGCATATCATAGAAAGAAGAAAAACTTGGAGAAATTCTTAGTTAATTATGAGAAGTTAAAGTTTTCACAGTCAATAAAGATCAAGGTTCAGTTGATAATTTGTGTTGCAATCAGAATATTCTGAGTTTTATCAGCAGGAATAAGTGTTGATTGAATTTGTCTTTAATAGATTTTACTCACAAAAACACCTAATTTCCAATTTGTTGAGATGCACCAGCGTGTTATCTGTAATCAATGCTGTTGAGTCATGTTAGCTGTTTTTTTTTCTGACATTTCCAGGCTCAAAACTCGGACCTTAACAATGCGACTCCCATAAAAATATTTGAACTCATGTTCCAGAGTCCTGAAAACAGCATCAGCCAAGATGATCCCCATTCCATCAGTAAGGCCTTTGAAATAAAAATCCTGTACTTAAAGTGTGACAAATAAGTAATGAAAGTTTGTGATTCTTCTTTTCCTCCCAGGTGAAACCTTCTGTATAGAAACCTCTGCCCAACCAGGAGGGACTGATGTCTCGCCTGTAATCTCCTTTTCTGTCAATCCTACCTCCTCATCATCCAACAATGTTGCTGTCATGGAGACCTTTTCCCAACGCATTCAAAGCCCATCCTCTCAGACACACACTCCTGCTCCTGTCACTGTTGGTGTCAGCGCAACACAAAACCCCCCTTTCATGCAACTAAGTGGAGCTCAGCCGATTCCAGATGTGCCTCAGGCTTCTGTACAAGCTCCGAACCAACACTATGTGGCGCTGCCTCCCACATTCCTGCAGTCAGAAAGCGCTACTCAGACTTCTCCTCCACCGCAGCCCATCTCTGCTCACCCTCCAGCTCTGACGTCCACAGCTCCAGCTTCTACAGCCACAGCAGCTGATGGTCTGCCAGCTGCGGCTCAACCTGTGCCTTTGGCCGGCTGTGATGTCACCAACACTGCTCCCGGTCAGGCTGCAGCTCCTGCCACCATCACCATAGCATCAACACCCAACATGCTGCAGCCTGGCCTTGTCATGTCGGACCAGAACCTTCAGTGGATCCTCAGCAGCGCTGCCAACAGCCAGCAGAACCCTGAGCAAGTAGTAAGTAGGGGAAACACCCAGGGCGTTTTTAATGTTATCATTGAGGATTAGCTCCAAGACGGGAGAGATGCTAGATAAGCTTTTGTTACAATTTTCAGCCCTGAGATTTTTTTTTTATTTCTAAATCAGATTTGTTGTTGTTGATGTTTATTCACAGTCTCATCAAGGAGCTCCAAAGGTGGAAAAGGTTTTCTTTACTACAGCCATACCAGTTGGGGGAAATGCTGGTAAGCTATTTTATGTTCTGTTTTTAGGCTACAGTCATCTACCAAAATTTAAGAGATTAAATGAGGAACATATATTTTTTGCATTTCAACAGAAAATTACCCTGATGCAGTTTTGGTGGGCTTGTTACAATGCTAAAGTTTTATGAGCTAGTAACATCAAAATGGATTGACCTGAATTACCTTGATGCAAATCAGAAATAATGGTTTTGATTTTATTTTTAATAAACATAATGAATAAATATTCCAAATATACTCTTAATATATCGAAGTTCCAAATGGTTGGTGATTGACAAAGAACAAGTTTTAGAGCATCATAATCAAGCTTAAGCCATTTATCTTATTAGCTTTATGTCTCCTTTACTGTCAGCATCAAATGCCTATTCATATCAGTCATATCAGCATCCAGAAGTCTGAGTTTAAGCCGTTTCTTTTCCAGGTAACTCTGTCCAGCAGATCGGCCTCAGCCTTCCCGTCATCATCATCAAACAGGAAGAGTCCTGCCAGTGCCAGTGTGCCTGCAGAGACTCTGTGAAAGAAAAGACTGCAAAGAGTGCCTCCTCCAACATCTCAGCCTCCTCACAGCAGCAAACTGCAGAGCCCAGTCCCCAGCTGTCATCTGAGCCTTCACTCCATTCAACCACTTCATCTTCCTCATGCTGCCTCCCCAAGTCTTCCTCCAAGGTGGGTGAGCCGAGGCCAGAGGCCCCCTCTTCTTCCTCCGCTGCTGCAGTTCAGAGTTTCCCCCCTGTTGTGGGCAACACTGCCACCAACCCACCCCCACCTGATGGGTTGGCCAATATGGACGTCTCAGACTTCCTGTCCATGCAGAGCCCTGAGACTGCCGCCAACTTCGAAGCTCTGCTGCTGGTTGCGGAAGATTTCAACATAACCACTGACAACGGCCATTGAGTCAGGCACATCATTTTCCTATTCCACTCGCAGCTGAGAGGCCTCATCCATCAACCTGTATAGTTTGTGCATGCTAAACCCTCTGTCTGTGCAGTGCATTCTGTACTGTGTGGCATATAAGAAATGTTTCTGATTTATTCTCAATGCAGTAACTTGTTAGTTTGCTTAGAGATTTAGCAGCCTTTGGGCTAATTCATTCTGATAAGCAGTTGATCCTTTGTGGAAAACAATAGTTGTATATATTAATTATATTTATCTATTAAAAAGATGATGGAATAACTGTTGTCAAAGCACTGATAATGTAAATGGCTCAGGTTATAACTGAGCGGTAAGGAAAAATGATCTGTATATCTTGGTACTGTACCTTAGGTCCTATCAGACGCTTCAAACTAGTATGCAACTAACCAGAATGCACTGTATATTGGAGGAATTTGCTCTTTTTTTTTATTTAAAGCATCATTTAGCTTGTATGAAGTGGTTCCCTTAGAATGTAGTGTTGAAAAACTTATGTAATCAGGATACTAATTGAGAGAAGAACCTATAAACATCTCTGCCTGTTTGTTTTTTAATGGCATTAAGTCAGTTGCCTCCAACTTTAACTTAACTTGTGTATTTTAATTTATTTAAATGACCTTGTTTACTGAAAAGAACTGAAAAGTAATCTAGTAATTTATTTCAATCAGGTCTGCTTTCAAGTTTAGCTTATTTTGTTAATGATATACTGAATGAGTTCTAGTTTATCCTACGGTGAAGCAAACCATCGCCTGCAAGATACGACCACACCTAAACTACTGTCACCATCCCATGCTTTTAGGGTTGTTACCCTCTCAGGGATGCATGAAGTCAAAACTGATCCTGCCCCCCCCCAGTTCATTAGACATATTTCCTTTCACCAAAAGGCTCACACCTGCAGTAGCCCTATGTTTTGCTGCACTCTTCCCTGTTTTTTGCACAATTTTCAGAATAATTTCACAACTTGTTGGCTGAGAGGCGACACCACTAGAAACTTTTTGTATACAACTGCTGTAAAGTAGCAATTAAACCTGGTGTCTGGAGACATTGTAAATAGAGTACATTTTAGTGTAATCTTTGAAAACCTCATAGAATTCAGGATTTGTATTTTTGTATAGAATTCTGAGCTAAGAGTTTGAAGCTAATGTATCCTGCATCTTTCCACCCCAGTCACATGTAGTTTTTGTTTTTTGCTGTTTATTTGAAATGTTCTGGGCTTCTGTATAGACACCCTTTGTAACAAAATATGTAACTATACCCTGTTAATAAGAATAATTTAACAGTATTGTTTCACATGGGACACAATGCAATGACAGCTTAGTTCATCATCTCCTGCAGGTTTTTGTATGGAAGCTCCTTGGCCTTACAAACCATTCTGTAAGCCTCTTTGCCTTGACCATTTCTCCTTTGGATGCCAAAATGTTCAGTTCACTTCTGATCTTCCTGAGCAGATTATTTTGGCCAAAAAGTTCAGGTTTACTCAGATTTTTAATAATTTGTTTAGTTGGACATTTGGGGAAAAAAAGTAATGAACTGTTATATAATGGATCAGCAAACTGACTAACCACTGGTTATATGTCAACATTAGCAAATCAGACCTTCAGTCTTTGAGAAGCAGAATTTTCAGATGAGTCCTGAGTCATTCAACTCTGTGCTGGTCTCCTTTAGAAAAACTGTAGTGCTGAAGAAATTGAAAGCCACCACCTCTTTAAAAGGAAACATTATTGCTGCTTTAGGGTCAAGAAATTTTTTTCCAAAATCCCAATCCTTCTAAAATGTTGAAAAGCATCAGTTACTTTTTTTTTTTTTTTGCCGTTTTTAGGCTCATCTTTTGAGCCAACTGTTTTGGTTTTCAGAACATCTAAAAATGTAAGGAACGCAGATCAAGCGAAGCTGTTAAGGCTAAAGACGGTAAAAAAAAGCAATAAGTTCTCTTTGCGACTTTAAGAATAGCACATTTTTGCCTTCAACCCAGTTTGTCCCTATATAGAATCAAATAGGTTAAAGGTTTTATTTCCTTTTCCATAAAACCTGAAATTAAAGTCTTTGCATCACTTTAAGTGTCACCTTAGGGTGTTGAACAGTGGGCTGCCGCTGTGCGACAGGGGAGCAGTGTGGAAACCTAACTAATGGTTTGTTTGAGCAAACAAAGGTTCAGCTCTTTCAAAGCAATACACAAATGAGTGGCTTACAATTTACAAATTGTACTGCAATGTTTAGAGACTCCTCACATGTGCTTGACACTCCCAGCTTATAAAACTAAGAATCTAAAAAAAATAGAAGCGAGCCAAGCACCCAGTCAGTTCATTAGCATACAGTATGTACTGTTAATGTACAGTACTAAGCTATGAAATTTAAGGTGGCATTTAGAGTTTAAAAACTGACTTAAGACCTTTTTTAAACAGTTATCTGCAGGCTTATGCTCAAAGAGAAAAAACTAACTTTGAATCTGGACTTGAAAGACTTAAGGAACTGTGCCCACAACTGATTTAAATTCTGTTTTAAGAATTTCAAAACTTTTCCTCATTTAAAAATGTGTTTTTGACTTGCTCCTTTTCCCACATCCAATTATTTTTCAGCATTCATCTTGAAAATATTTAAATTTCTTGCTGAGTTTACATGGTTTCAAAGTCCAAGTTTGTCTACCTGAAAGTGAAAGATGGTGACATTGACCTAGAAGCAGGAAGATGCACATGTGTTTGTACCCCCCCTCCCCTAGAGCAGTTAACATAGAAAACCATAACTTCTAAAGGAATGTGGTCCACCCAAAGAGTGATCTATTAATGTGTATTTTTCAGAGAATGTATAATGTGAAATTGTTTGCTTTTGCTTGTTTCGTACAAATTGATAAATACCTATGAACCGAGAGCAATATAGTAATAAAACGTTATTCATGTCAGACATATTCAGTTCGTTTGCTTCCATATTAACAGGATTGACAGCTTTTTATTCAGTTTGATTTCATAACTTTTTGGGGAGTGTGTCTTCTGTTTCTTTCTGTGGCTTCAAGTTTAAATTCTGAAGAGATTTTCTCTGCAAAAAGAGACTTGATTAGATAGTATACAAGGCAGGAATGCAAAAATAGTAAAGAACTCACCTCTAAGACTTTATTTAAAGCCTTCAAGTCATCCAGAACAGCTGTGCACACAGTCATGCTCTCTGACAGGGTGGCTAGCCTGACATCAATTTTCTCCCTGTCCTGAAGAGTCAAATTACAGTTAAAATAGTCCCATTAACTCCATTCAACGTGAAAATGTCAGATAACAGCTTTAAATTTAGTCGAAAAAACAAAATTAAGAGACTTAAAATCAGCTTTATCCTTTGGGATTACTCCTTCAAGGAAATTCTGGCTCCAGTAGCTTATATAGAGTACAAAGGGCAGAGTGAAAGCAAGATTCCCATTTTGGAACGTTTAGTCTTGGTTTTACATACACCAAGGCTTCAAAGCAGTGCAGAAGGTAAAGATGTTGCAGAAAGAACAGTTTTGTGGATCGTCAATCAAAGCAGGTTCAAGAAACTTATTGCTGCTATAGTGGACAAAAGTGATCCCCAGAATCCACAAAGCAAAGTTTGAGGAGAGCATACCTGATATTAAATTCATAGGAGCAAACATGCAGAAATTAACATTTAATTTCATATTAAACAAAAAAATCCCCATCAGTATCCAGCATATGTGCCGTTTCTGCCCAAATATTTTTTTGTTGTGGATTTTTGTAACAGGGATAATAGGATCATACAAAATAATTTATGACCCATTTGTTTTCTACTTCCAAATTAAGCAGCTCTTCAACCAGGCCTGCAATAAGCAGTTTCTTTTGACCGGATGTGATTAAACTTTTAACCTCTCGGTAGAAAAATAAATATTTTGATAGAGATGAGAAATCTGCTTCCTGGTATGATAAGTACCAATAGTTTGGATCCAATCATGTAATTAAACGGCCTTAGGTTTGGGGAATATATAAGAATTATGCTCCAATTTATAACTACCAATCCATCGTTACTATATTCTAATTTGACAAACAGGATCTTCAACAATTTTTTACCTGTTTGGTGAGATTGCAATTATAGATTTTGACTTGGCCGGACCGGCGCAAAAAAAACAAAAACAAAACAGCTCTGCTCCATATTTTGAAGGTGACGGACGGAGAAGACGGACGTGGACTGTGAGTTGCGCAGGGGCGGAGCTTGATGGGGGGCCAGGGGTGGACATGGCCACCCTTAGCCAATCATTGGCCACCCCTACCATTTCCCCCCCCCCCCTCTAATACAGATGGTGACAGCAGTAATACTCTCAAGTGGAATATTCACAACATTTTATTTTTTGTGGTTAATTATGCACATCAATATAATAACATTAAAGATGATAAGTACAGAATTAATGCTCTTCTCAGAACTAGATTTTGTGTTATTTGGGGTAAAGAGAAAATTATGCATCTCTGCAAGTCATTTAGGAGTCTTCAATGAAACAACAATTTTAATAAAAACTTATCAAATAATCAATGTAGATATTAGTGCTTGTAAATATTTTTATGCAGAATGTTTGATACAAGTAGGTAAATAATGACAATGGAAAAGATTTACACCCTAGACCTCAAAACTAAGTTTTAGCCACTATACCTTTTATCTAGAAATTACAGATGTTTAAATATGTGTCTATTTGTTAGCAAAGGCTCTAGGAAAGTATAGTTAGTCTTTATTTAGAAAGTATGGATCTTTTGCTTGTTAATTTTCCTGTTGGAACAGTGTAGATTGACCCTGAAGTTCTGGTGCCTATCCATTTTCGGCCAGCCCTCATTGTACATTGGTTATTGCCTGGCCACCCTTATTAAAATGTTCTGGCTACATCTCTGGACGTGCGAAAGAGTAGCAGAGGATGTGGAACAGCCCTTATTAACATTACAGACAAGTCCTCCACACGACGTGCGTCAGCAGAGCGGAGCGTTGACGAAGTATTTGGAATCTGAGGGTGAGAGTCAGTCAGCAGCGCACAATGCATCTTAACGACTGAGCTCAACTGTAAAGTTTTCAGATGGTGATGACTTGAGTCATGTAATATGTTGGTCAACTCAATTGTCAAACCCAAAATCGACACTTTTTTTACCAACACTTTTTTCCTGCCTTAGACCAAAATGCTTAGTAAAGAGATGCCAATTTCATTTTACAAGTGGGACACAGCCAGGGGCGGAGCTAGAGGGGGGGGCAGGGATGGTGGGGCCACAGATGGTGGCAACAGTAATACTATCAAGTTGAAAATTCAAAGCATTTTTATTTTTCATATGTTAACAATTACTTAACACTGGTTAATTATGCACATCAATATACTAACATTAAAAATGATAAGTACAGAGTTCAAGCAGAAATAGATTTTGTGTTTTATGGGGTAAAGAGAAAATGATGTCTCTGCAACACATCTAGGAGTCTTCAGTAAAATCATAGATAAATAACTATTTTAATAAAAACTTATAAAAAAATAAATTTATGTAGATATTAGTACTTGTAAATATCTATTTTATGCAGAATAATTACGGTACTGATAAAAGTAGGTAAGTAATGACAATGGAAAAGATGTTCACCCGAAACTCAAACCTGAAAGAATTTTTCCACTATAAATTTTATTTTGAAAGCACTGATGTTTGAATATATCTGTCTATTTGTTAGCAAAGGCTGTGGATAAGTATAATTTGTCTTTATTTAGAAAATATGGATGTTTTGCTTATGAATTTTCCTGTTGGAACAGTGTAGAATGACCGTTAGGTTTTGGTGCCTATCTACTTTCGGCCAGCCCTCAGTTTACATTGGTTATTGCCTGGCCACCGTTATGAAAAATGTCTGGCTACGCCTCTGGACACTGCCAAAAGTACAAACAAAAAAAACTAACAACTATGACGTCACGTTGCTGGCCACCAAACTCTGATCCCCACAGAGGACTGCGCACAAACTCCAGTTCTCAAGGGTCGGTTTTCTGAATATTTTAGTTATCTCCCTGTTCAAATTTCTGCAGGAAGTAATGCAAGACAGCAGATGTGCTACAGGCTGCCATTATAGGAACCTAGGTTTCCTTAATACTGCAGTACAGCTGAAACTCATGCAAATGAGACAACCAGTGTATAGAATGTACAGCACAAGCATAAGCTTTTACATATGAATACCTTTCTGTATCATCTTTCTATAGGGGCATGTAGTGCTGTTAAATATTGCAATTATGTTAATATTTATCTGATTGTTCCATCTATTCAAGCACCATTATTTTCCCTCTTCTTAAGCATTATAAGCATTATTAAGTGCAGGCAAAGAGAGAAGCAAAACAGTTTAACCAAGCAGCTATTGGTGAGCGAAATATTGCAATATCAGAATATTTTTACAACCTAATTTTATTCCATTGATCCTAGGAATTAGTTTATTGTACAGATTTAGTATGAAAGTCAAAATTCTCAGATTTTTTTTTTTTTTTTTAAAAAGATTAACAGAAATAAACCAACAAAAAGAAACAAAAAGTGAAATTTTTTAAAACCAAGTCACCTAACTTGTATTCACCAGTAATTAATTCAACTGCACCTATAGTCCAGACACATTTGTTTGGACAGATTTGTAAATAATCAGTTAATGTAGAAGCCAACCTGTTGCAACAACACCAGGGCCTCAGCAGTGGCCGTTGCTTTGACCTCTAATCCTTCTGTTAAAGAGAAAACACATAAAATGAAGAATTATTTAAGCTAATAAATGTGTGTTTTCATTTTTAGTGGGAGGAAAAGAATGTTTTTTACCTGTGTCTGAGGCCATGTTTACTGAGATACCTCCTTGTTTTCAGTGTTTTAAAGCTAGTCCCTTGGTATACATCAAAGCTGTTCCAGGTGTTTCACATTTTCCTAATTGCTGCTAAGGATATTTTTGATAATGATAATTCTTTGTTCATTTTTTTCATCAGTTTGATATATGTTCAATGTTTAAATATTACTGCTTCAATCATTAATATGTATTCATTTAAGTGTAGTCATATTTGAGTAATTTTGGATCCGATAATGAATCACGATGCTTTGGCCCTTTAAAGAGATCTTGGGTCGATCAGTGGGTGGAGCTTACACTACTACTGTTTGATGTGATTGGTCTACAATCTAATTATGCATCTGACATTATTTTGTGGTTTCTATCAACTGCAAAGAATTCAGTATATGTTTTTAAAAAAGCTAAATAATTACTGGTTTTATTAACTGTTTTTTAACTAACTTGCTTCGTAATATTTTATATATCATTTTTATCATATCATATATATATATATATATATATATATATATATATATATATATATATATATATATATATATATATATATATCATATTTTAAAAACAGATACATCCAGCTGTTTACTTATTTCCAGAGTGAATTATCACATATGTCCAGAAAATTAAATATATATGTTTACATAGTTTATTTAAATTGTATTTCCTGTACGATTAAAAAAAAGAAAAGAAAAAAAGACGAGATCTAAAACTAATCATAGATGTAGTTTTATTAACCATCGTACGTATTTCGTTGTTTTTGGCCTAAATCGGCACTTATACCTTTAAAGCGTCATCAGTTATCGGTGCAACCCGGAAGTGTTCTCTCATTGCGTCAGGCAACAAGATGCTTCTGATAGGGGGGAAATCACTCCCGTGTTTCAGCTGAGTTTGATTTTATGAGTTTGTTTGGGTTTGTCGCTGGGTTGATCAAATTCAGAGGATCTCATAGTTCAGCTCGTCTTCTCGGAACCGACATGTGTAAAGAACCAAAGACTAGACTGTTCCGTTTGTCACCGCCAAACTCCAACGGGGCTTCGGTTCATCAGGAGACCCAGACAGGTACCGGTCACAGCATGTATGCCAATATCAGTCCTGGTCGGTGTATGGACACATGTAGCTGTGGATTTGCTTCTTAAAATACGCTGTAGCTCTTTGGAAGTTAAACACTAATTTCTCTTATAATGACCAGTGTTTTCAATCAGGCATAGAAATCAACATACACCCAAGAGATGAACTGTAGTGTAGATCATTAGTGTTTCTGTAGACACCCGGTGTCTCGATACTTTTTCATTTCCAAACCGATATTGCAGCTTTGGTGCCGATATTGACTGATATCACCATGGATCATAAAGTTTTATTTCTTATTTATAGTGTGGAATGATAGAAAATGTTTGAACAATTGATATTTCTCCAAAAGAGAACAATAGTGAACAGGAATGAGAACAACAAACCCATCTCTAATTGCCAAAGAGATACAAGATACATAAACTTTAAATAAAAGCAGATGGATGCATTGTTTTTTTGCAGATATTCACTTTTTGGCTGATTTTCGATATCAGTCTTGGTTCTGTGCATCCCTTGTGTTTAGACTTATGTGCACTTATATACTTCTCGTTTAAAAAAAAAAAAAAAAAAACTGCTCCACATAATATGCACTTGGTTGGATATCTGATCCAGCTAATTTGTCAACATAAGAGCTGATATCCGTTCCAGGTATTGGATCGGTGCATCTCTGCTCACTACCATCAGTACAGATAGGATGGATCCTTACTTTTATGTTGTCCTGACTCCAGATTTGGTGCTTACCATTTGAATGTTGCTGCTAAGATTGAGATTCAATATTTGGTTGAAACATTTTCCAACATGCGGTTGGATAGTTTTGCTCTATGTTTAAACAAGTAGTGGCCCCAACTGTAGACTGTTGCTGCTTTGACCTTTCTTCATTTGCTTCGACATCTTGTGTAGAGATGGTATTCTGCATGCTTTGGTTGATCATGTCAAACCAGGAGGCCCCCTGACCTCTGTTATTATCAAGGCCTTTGTCGGCTTAATAACAAGTACATTCAGTACCTGCTTAAAGGGGGTTATTTTCAAAAGGTACTTCTAATAAAACACTTCATTGGAATACACAAATTCCAAGAAAAATTTCATCTTAAAAGGATACGAAATGCTGTTGTTAATCACATTACAGGGGTTTCTACATTGAGTTGTAGATGTTAATGGCTGTAGGCATGAAGGATCTCCTGTAGCAGTTTCTTACAGCAATTTTGGAGAAGCATCTGACTGAAGACTATTGTTTCTCAACAGTCAGAGGAAGAGATTGGGGATCTGGAGTTATCGAGTCATCTCTATAGCCCCATTTACACTACCCTCTTAAAACCGATCCATGACAAGCTTGGCTCCTTATGATAATTTACCACCACGCTAGCACAGTTCCTCGCCTCCTAGTGATGATCTTCAGTACTACTGCTCTCTAGAGGTAAACAAGCAAATCAACATGGCGGCACCCGTAACATTCAGGAAGTTTGGTTATAATTGTGATATTTCGTTGTTCGCGGAGAGTCAAGCGAAGAAGACTGCCTTTGCTGAATTTTCTTGAAAGATTTGGCTTTTGGGAAGTGGATACGACAAACAATAGTCTAATCAGGACTTACAGATGCAGGAAACAATGACAGACGTTGAGGTTCATCACACTGCTAAGCAGAATCATCACTGGAAATCATGTGGCACGGTCGGGAAGCTAGTATTTTTATGAATGTCTGAAATTACATCATTACAGAGGCTGACTGCAAGGAGATGACGCGGTCTGCTTGTGCACTCTTTGTTATTTAAGAACCGAGCCAAAACTGAACTGCACAGAGCACTACTGATAAACTAGTACCAGTTTAGCACGGTTCGGTTGTGTCAGGCGCAGTCCAGTTCGGTTTGCGTGTTATTTACACTCAACATTTACCTCGGTTACTCTGCTTGGACCGATCTCTGCACTGTTTCAAAAAGGTAGTGTAAATGGGGTTTATGTCATGTATTTGTTCTACCCAGCCTCTGAAAGCAGGTGAGTCTAATCTGCAAAGTGAATTAACCTTTGCAGATTGAACTACCCTGGTTCAGTGGCTGGGCAGATCAAATACGAAACTTAGAGATTACTTGCTGACTTCAGATCCCCCATCTCTGATGTGATGTCCTCAGTAATGTCCATAATGACCTTCATTTTATGAAGAATTCTCCATATGCTCTTCCAGAACAGAGCCTTCTTTATCAGCCAGTTAGATGTGTCTCCACAGCAGACCTGTGGTAGATAAGCACCATCTTGCTGCAAAAACCTGAGCTTCCAGCCTCCTCTGTCTTTTCTTGTAGATGGCTTCACAGTTGCATCTCAAACAAAAAGCAGAGTAGAGCTCAGCTCTTACTTAGAAAAATCTATCATTTAAAAATGTTACTTTCTTGGTGATAAGGAAACCTAAATAATTGAAGTTTTAATTCGAGATGCACCGATCCAGTCTGATACCGATACATGGTCTAAGCGTTTTGGCCGATATCTGACACAATGCGATACTACTGTTGAATGAAATACCCGTATACCTTTTGATGTTAGTAAAGGCAGCAGCTTTGACATAAAGATTGTTGTACAAAAAAGGTAAGAAAGGAAAATAGACAAAAACAGTCACTGCTGTGATTGCACTGCGTGATGTGATCAGCATTGAAATCATGAAATTGAATTCAACAGATCACTGTAACTGTATTGCTGTGTATGATATTATGGTATAAAAGAATTAAAATGACTGGATCAGAAAGGCTCGGCATATTTCATCCGCTATCCGGTCCATCTACTGGAGCTGATATCCGATCAGAGTATGTCAATATATTGAGTAATTTCTTATTACATTCTAAAAACATTGTTGGGGTGTATTCATCTGTTGTTATTTTTTATGGTCATTAGATCCTAAATAAAGAACATACAATATTCACCTGCAGAAGCCCCACATTTGCAACCTTTTCACCAGAACTATACATCCTATTAATTTAGCTTGTTTTCAATATTTTTTCCCTCAATCCTCAGATAATTCGGAAATCCTGAGCTGCACATTGAAGGCTTTAAAGGATGGTCACGTTGTCGCAGTGCCCACAGACACCATTTACGGCCTGGCATGCTTGGCCCAAAACTCTGAGGCTGTCAAAAAAATCTATGAAATCAAAGAAAGGAACGGACAGAAGCCGCTGGCGATTTGTGTGGGAGAAATTCAGGAGATCTATCAGTGAGTGTGCTTTCATTAGACTTTGTCGCTTTTTGTTCTGTTTTTGTACAGATGAAGTCACTCTGTGATCAGTTCAGTCTTTAAATTTGTAAAGAATCCTGAATGTCTCGTTTCCTGAGCAGGTACTGTAAGGTGAAGGTGAAAGAGGAGCTTCTGAGGGATCTGCTGCCTGGCCCCGTCACTCTGGTGTTGGAAAGGTCTGAAGAGCTGAATAGAAACCTCAATCCTTTCACATCAGTACGTTCCCTTCTTTAATTGGACAATTTCAACTACCGGTAAATCAAAAGTCCTGTCTCTTTATAGGCAGTCAGCTGTTTTTATTTTTTCCTGTAGCTCGTAGGCGTTCGTATCCCTGATCATCCCTTTATGAGGAGCCTTTGCCAGATGTGTGAGGAACCTTTGGCTCTGACCAGTGCCAACATCAGTTCCCAGACAAGCACACTGGTGGTACAGGTAAGTATCAGAACCAAAGTGTGGATCTAAACACAGTGAAATGTTTGCTAAGCAGAATGTGTGTTTCCCCTGATAAAGGAGTTTGAGGAGCTCTGGTCTAAGCTAGCAGTGGTGGTGGACGGAGGACCAATAAGAGACCAGAGCCGGCAGGGGTCAACAGTGGTCGACCTGTCAGTGCTTGGTAAATACCGGGTCATCAGACCAGGCTGGTAAGTTTCAGTCAGCTGCTGATGTTTGGTGGGATTTTCATACAGGGAGGCATCTAAAGGCGTGACTTTTCTTGTAATCCTTCTTAAATGTTGCAGACGGACAGATGTGTTATCAGATTTATTAGCCTCCCCACTTTAGCCTCCTTTTACCAAGAAGGCAGCTCTCTCCATGAATGTTAACCTCCTTCTCTAATCCCCATCACAGCCCCTAAACGTAACCTAGAATATCTGTGGTGGGCTTGAAGAGACAACCTCTACTAGAAGTCTGCAACATTTACAGTCCGAAGAGCCGTTTTTGACCTCAGTCCAGCTTATAAAACTTGTTATGAGCCACAAACATTAATGGCCTTTTCAAAAAGAAGTAAAAAATCCATTATATTTAATAAATATCTTCCACAACAGATTAGTCCTTTGTTAAATTACCACTGTCTGAATTCAATAAATATATTTTCAGTAGGTAGCTGAAATTTGTGGAAAAAAATTTCCCCCCCTTAAAAATATCTAAAATATATATTTCTGTTATGCTTAAATTCAATTTATTTTGGAAATTCAATACAATAATGCAATGGAAAAAGTGCTAAACCCAGCATTTGTTATGTCCTCTATATAAGAGAATTGTCATTGCCCAGGTTCTAAAGAGGCACAGGTTGCAGATGCCTGATTTAAACTGAATAAAGCACTGATACCCAAAGTTGTGGTCCTTGATCAGCCAGTCTGGGGGTCCTGAGATTCACTTTAGAAATTAAACTAAACAATAAATATTACATTTAACATGCTTAAAGAAAAAAAAAACAGCTTCACTTAAAAATAAACAAAACTGGAAACTATATTTGTTGATTCTGTTTGTAATAACATCAAACCTGAGTTAAACTGATTTTGAAGAAATGTTTGTACACTGAGCCAATAGTTTGGGTCATTGACTTTGGTACCATTTTGTGGGTGAAATGCTGAAATGTTTTGGAACCTCTGGATTAAAGAGCCTCTATATACTGGAACTTTAGGAAATGTTTTAGGAGAAGGTTAGCTGCTTTCCTGCTGCCAAAAGTTTAGTGATTCTAATAATTCTGCCACTGGAGATGATATATTTTTTATTCATGTTTTGTTCTTTTGAGTACATTCTTCAAATTAAAGGTTGATATTTTCAGTTTCATTAGCGTGAGAACTTGCTACTGCCATATTTGACTGTACAGGGGTGGTAATAAATGTCCACAGGGCTGCTAATAATAGAATAACCAGGAATTGTGTTATTATAGGTAATGACTATTTTGAAATGTTAAGAAAATTTACTTCTGAGGGCATGAGCAAAGCTTCAGTATTGTAAAACAAATGTTTTAAGCAAAAAAAATGTTTTTTTAAGTGTTTTTTTTTATACAATAATAAGACTTTGCAGTGGAACTTATTCTACATTTTTTATAAGCATCCACCTGCTGTGGATTACTCTTATGTGCTCCTAAAAAAAAACAGGCTCTGATTCCGATTATCTCAATAAACGTTAAAGACATATTATAATCAGCAGTTTTGCATTAATTTTGTCATATGAACCCAGCCTCAATTTACGACAGGCTTCCAACAAAAGCCTGCCTGCTGGGATTAAATACCACCGAGTCAGCTCGTCACATTGCGTTTGTTTTTGCCTCCCTGACTGAGCTTCAGCCCCGTCCCCCTTCTACCCCAAACCTCCAATGTTCCTTCTGAAATAGACTCGGTGTGTTAAACCAGAAATGACCCTAATTCTGTTTTCAGTGCCCTTTCTGGAACGGTTGACGTGTTGAAGCACAAATATGGACTGTCAGACTACTCGGGGAAGGAATGACCTTTAAACCCCATGCACTCCAAACGCACACTAAGACGCACGGTCAGCTCTAACCCAGAGATATTCAGGAAGGCAAGAAGGGAAGAACTGGACATTCCCGTGGAAAAATAAACTAAAGACAGAAACACAGAAGGAAAAGTGCTCTCAGAATCTTCTCATACTTCTGTTTCTTTGTGAGGTACCTTTTATATTTTTTTGTTCTAATATTATTCAAGGGGTTGATCAGAGGTTTATGCTGTTCTTGTTCAGTCAATTCAGACATGGAATAAACAAGCCGAGTTTGTAATATTTTGTTTTTAAAGCTCTTTGTGTTTACAATGTGCCTGAATTATCCTTTATAACAATGCAAGGGTTAAACTTTAATGAACTGTATTTTGTTACCTAGCATCAGTTATTTTCTTTGTAATGTAAAGTTTGAGACTTCTGTTGCATCTCATTATTTTAATTAGAAATAAAAGGTCCTAATATAAATAAATTTATATACATATCTATTTGCATTCTTGCATTTTCAATAAGAGCTGTTTTTTTTTCTCCTTTATCTTAAATCCGTGATCTATCTCTGCTTTATGTACTATAATACATTTTATTTTTACGTTTTGGATTAAAGACGTTCTGAGGCTTTGTTCACTTGCAATAGAAAAAAAAACACAGGTGGTAATAAGGTGTGGGTTTCCACTGCAGGTTTTCACAAAATACAATGTTTTATTTAGGCCTCCTTCCATTGAAATTCCAAGAATCAAACCAAATAACATTCAGCAGATTTCAATATTGATTATGTATATACACTGCTCAAGCAAAAGTATAAAGGGAACATGTAAACAGGACAATATAACTTAATTTAAATCAAACTTATGGGAAATCAAACTGTCCATTTAAAAAGTAATCAATTTCACAGGCTGTCGTGAAAATGGAATAGACAACACGTGGAAATTATTGGCGATTGGCAAAGCACACTAAATAAATGAGGGGTTCTGCAGGTGGGGACCACAGACCACCAGTCAGTACCTAATTTTCCTGGCTGACTTTTTTTTTGTCACTTTTGAATGTCGATGGTGCTTTGTCACTTGTGGTAGCATGAGACTGACTCTACAACCCACAAGTAGTAGTGCTGCTCCTCCGGGATGGTACATCATTGTCAGCTTAGTGTCCAGAGGGTGGAGGCACTATCAGGAGACTGGCCAGTACACCAGCAGATATGGAGGAGGCAGTAGGAGGGCAACAACCTAGCAGCACGACCTCTACCTCCACCTATGTGCAATGAGGAGCACTGCCAGAGCCCTGCAAAATGTCCAGCAGGCCACAAATGTTTCTGCACAAACTGTTAGAAACTGACTCCATGAGGATGTATGAGGGCCTGACATCCTCAGATGAGGATTGTTCTCACAGCCATTACTTTGCAGGAGACTTGGCATTTGCTGCAGAACACCAGGATTGGCAAAGTTGCCACTGGTGCCCTGTGCTCTTCACAGATAATAGTTTCATACTGAGTAAATATGACGCTAGCGACACCGTGGAGAGCTATCTGCTGCCTGCAACATCCTTCAACGTGACCAGTTTGGGTCAGTAATGGTGTGAGGTGGCATTTCTTTAGAGGGCCTCCATGTGCATCCAATAGGTACAGAGATGAGATATACAGACCCCTTGTGAAACCATACACTGGTGTGGTTGGCCCTGGGTTCCTCCTGATGCAGGAAAATACTAGACCTCATGTGACTGGAGTGTGTCAGCTGTTGCTGCAAGATGAAGGCATTGCAGCTACGGACTAGCCCGCCCGTTCGCCAGACCTGAATGCGATTGAGTACATCCTGGACAACATGTCTTGATCCATCCACCAAGCTCACGTTCTACCACAGACTGTCTAGTAGTTGGCAGATGCTTTTTTTTCAGGTCTGGGAGGAGATCCCAGACCTGGAATCATCAGGTGCATGCCCAGATTTTGTATACATAGAAGAATGTGGAGGGCACACACAATACTGACCCTCATTTATCCCTGCTCTAAGGACATTACAATAAAGTAGAATGAGTCTTTAGAGTGTTTCCAATTTAATTTTGTGTCTGACTCCAAATCCAGGCATCCATTGGTTAATACATTTGATTTCTATTGATGATTGTTGTGTGATTTTGTTCTCAGCACATTCAACTTTGTACAGAGAAAAGTATTCAATGAGAAAATTTAATTCATTCGGAGCTGGGATGCGTTATTTGAGTGTTCCCTTTATTTTTTAGCAGTGTTTTTGCAAAAGGTTCCAAGCTTTTGTTTCTGGGCCAAAAGCTTGATTCTGATGCTCGCTGCCATAACAGAATCTGGCAGGAATGGTGAGACTGCAGCAAATGGGAACAATGACAACAATCATCTTCAGAACGTTTTTAACTGTTATACACAAGTTCATATTACAGTTTGCAGCCATCCCAATCCTTCTCTGCATTGATCATTGGTCAAATTAAATGCAGACGTATTCTGCTTAATGCACTTTAAATGTGTTTTTCCAGCAAATCAAGGTGGATCACATACATGATCCCTTTCCGTGCAGCTTTTCTCTGACTGCTGAGTAATATGGTTTATTTGATTACTGTTCCCACCAGATGTTAGTGATACCGATGCTCCTCTGCAGGTGCATCATGTTGGGCCAAACTAGTAGGAGAGGGATCATTATTTAAGCCTTTCTGTATATAGATTATATAGATACGAGAAGACTAACACATCAATCTAGCCTTATTTTTTTTATGATTGCAATTATTACTGAAATTGTTGGGTAGTAAATTCTAACCAAAGGAATGTTTATATCATTTATTTGGGATAATAACTAAAAGGCACTGTAGCCGAAATTAAAGCAGATAACAAATTTTTTTTCCAAAAGTCTTGTTTTCAAGAAACGACTCAGAAATCCAGTAAAGGACTAAAAAGGAAAAACCTGAGAGTCCTTCTCCTCTAGCTGATTATCTGCTTTCCTGAACCATGATACAAATACTGGTGATCCTGTAGGCCACCATGATAATGTTGGTATTGGTGAACAATTTAACTGTGATGTGGAGAAACACTTGATTTTCTGAAAAGAGTTTTTCAGCAAAACATTTTTAAGGATCTCCAAGGTGTCCCTAAAGTAAACAGCCAATGAACATGGGAGGAAAAGATCCACATAAACAGTAAATTCTGTAGGACTTGCTTATTCCTATTGTAACACATTTTCATCATACAAAATATAAACCATCATTTCCTACAGTTCAGAAGGTTTTTTTGTCAGGTGGAATTTGTCAGGTATCATTTTTTTTTTTCTGTACTAATAAAATTTAAACAACTTAAAACTGGAAGACTCATCCCAGCATCACCTGGATTCAATCACCTCATGTGGTTCTGCTCCAGTCAACCACCGTCAGATCCTCATTCCTCTTCAGCCAACCGTCCTATAAGGAACTGCTTAAAGTTCTCCATTCACCGA
The DNA here is from genome assembly GCA_030533445.1 of Cyprinodon diabolis. Classification (NCBI taxonomy): domain Eukaryota; kingdom Metazoa; phylum Chordata; class Actinopteri; order Cyprinodontiformes; family Cyprinodontidae; genus Cyprinodon; species Cyprinodon diabolis. The sequence goes on along the minus strand of CM060064.1, from coordinate 34,757,092 downwards.
TAGTCTGGTCTTCATCTGGGCTTCAGCTCTCCTCCATCATGCTCTGTCTCGTTCTGGCTTCCTTCTCTGGCCTGTCCTCCACCACCAGTGTCTACATTCCGGAAGTAGACATATCTAAACCTAATCTCACAATGATCATGCAAGATCGTCGTTGTTCATAGCTTCCATGACTTCCGCCGTGGACAGAGTGCCAAAGAACTGTCAGTTCATCAATAAATCTCTTAAATTGCCACTTTTACTGTGTGCGAGTCTCTCCAAGCTGAATTGTATGTGCAACCAAAAAAGTCAGATTGGATTTGATTTTGAAGGAGAGTCTCATTAAAGGTTAATTGGTCCAGGATGACGAGGTTCTGGGAGTTTTTCAACCGAACAGTTTATTTTCATTTATATATTTTTACCAGCTTAATAACCTGGAAAGGTTTTTTTTTAATATATATATATAAAATAAAGAAATGAGTTGTATCTGTGTAGAGGGATTTTTTTTAATCATTGAACTGCATCGTAACATGGAGTTCACATGTCTACCTCATTGTAATTGAGATCTAGTTCATATTTTCTTTTTTCTATTTTTTAAGGCTAGAAAAATATATTTTCTCTGTAGAAAAAATGGGACATGAATAATTAACACGCTGTATTTTGACAAATTTAATGAATTGATGAACATGTTACTTTTTTTTTAACCACCAATTTGAAATTAAGTGTAATATTGTTCATGAAATCATATATTGCTTCTTGAATTCTTGTTTCAAAGGAGTTCATATTCTCTGTGAAAATCTAAACTTTTTCTGTATTTTCTTAAAAAGAAATAGTGGAGGATGTTCTTTTTCCTGGTGGATCATTAAAATAAGTGGTTCCTCTAATTGTCAATCATTTTGGTGATATGTTTACATAAGGCCATCCTATGTGCTCGTCCCCATTTTCACTTACCAGTGGTGAGTCTGACAGAGTGGAAAAAAAGCCAATCTTCTTTTGGAAAGTAAGCTTGTGTAAGCGATGCAAACAGCAACTTTTAAACAGAGTGTGCACGAGGAGAAATGGGCTCATGCACGCTCCTACACCCATTTACTAGACTTTCCCTCTCAGGAGCGGGTACAGGGATGTACATGTGTAATTCGTTTTTTAAGTGGAGCATCAGCTGAGCAACCTTGGGTGAGGCTTCATAGTCAGGTTGTTACCAGGAAACCAACTAAATAAAATGAAAAACTACAGCCGCTAGAAAAAGGGTGCAGCCTTACTGATGGTGAGAAGAGGCATATGTGTAGATTTCAGGCTATATGTATAATTTTGATCCTGTGTAAAATAACATAACCTAAGCTCAATCTAAACGTGTCCCTGATTCTTGTATTGAATCAGTTTAATGTATGAATATAAAATCTTATGTAAGTGTGTTTTGTTCTCTGTCTTTTATAATAGAAATTATTCAAATCTGATCACGCCAAAAAAAAGGAAATAATTTCTTTCATGCCTTTTTAACACACCTGTATTGTCATTGATGAAAAGAAAAATTTGCCATGGCTATCGATAATTGGATGGATCTTTTTCTTGTAAATAAACTTGAAATCTTGGATTTGAGAACAGGCAGGAGAACAAATCAGGTCCATGTAGTATGTCAGAGTGTTAGGCCATTTAGCAATAAAATATGCTCTGTTTTAGTCACTAGAAGGAGCATTTGCTGTCATTTTGAAAACACTACTAGAGAAAGCTGTTTGAAATAAGTTGGCTTACATCAGCCACTGCTGCTTCTCTTTATTGAACTGCTCAGCCCAGCGGCGGGTCAGTTCCAGATAGTGTTCAGGTCCATGTGGCTGATAGTCCAAGTACACACGGGTCACAGTTCTCTTAGGCATGGCTCTCTCTATCTGCGTCCCTTCATGCCATTCGTTAAAAGACGCGATGGTGACCATCTCGGGCCTCACACTGAGCGCTGCCTGCAGGGCCGTCTCGTAGTAACGGCCATTTACCCTGTTGCGAGTGTTGTGATTGTTCCACGGTCGAATGCTGGTGTCGATGTAACCAGGTCCAACGCTGGGAATGAAAAGAAGGTTGTTTCCGTCGCAGAAGGCCTTGATGGCCTTCCAGTTTTGGTGAGAGGAGCCAAAGGAGAAGCCGTTTGAAGCGAAGTAAGTGTACATGCCGTCGAAGCCGCCCGCGAGAATGTCATGCTTGTGCCGCTCCTCAACGATCAAAGCAATGAAAATAGAGTCATAGGCAGAGCCACGAACACTGTGGGAGCCTGTGGGAGTCAAAAATTCAGACCAGGACTCCGCTGGAGTCAGATAGGAGTCATAGATGTAGAAGAGCGGAAGGCTCTTCCCAGTGCTGGAGGTGAATCTGTAGAAAGCCCCATGGTCCCCATACCTTTAGAAACAAATAGGAGAAAAACAGAAACACTAAGTACTGAACTTTTATATTATATTAAATATCTGGCCTTTTTGAAGCCTTTATTTTCACAATTCTTGTATAAATCTAACCTTAAGCTCAGAATTAATAACAGTTTAATAACTAACCATGTGCTGATTATTTCTATGCAAATGATTCATGCGCAAATATGTTTTCTCATGGTATGCAATATCTTCAGTACAGCATGTAGATTTTTTACATCTAATATTTATAAGCATTTGCTTTCAGTTTTGGGCTTTTAAGTGTTTACTTATCGAGAGCATTCCTTCATACGTTCTTTGATGCTAAAAGATTGAAAGGAAAAACTGCTTCCACATCAAAGTCCCATCTATAAGTCATGAATCTGGTCTTATATAATCTAAAAATGCAACCTAAAAGTCTTTCTGTGTTTTGGCCTCAGTTCCCTTAGTCATGCATGCAAACCTGATGGGTTTCTGTTTGAGTTGCATCAGAAACGAGGAACATCCAGACAAGCATCCAGACAAGCACCTACCTGTCGATGATGTACTTGATGTTGTCATGCACAGTCTGGTCATTTCTCCCTCTGTAGGGCTGGATGTGAAATGCAACCTGGGAAAAAAAACAAAAACATAATGAAAGATGTGGTTTCTTAGCTTTAACGCATGTCAAGGTATAAAGTATTGGATCTGTTCTTTTTTAGTAAAGCCCTAATGTAATGTTCCTCACTTAGGTCAGGCTTCTATATGGACCATAAATAACTCAAGAAAAGCTGCATTTTGTTGCTGTTAATCAGAGTAATTATTTGATCACTGCTGATTTTTTTCAATTTTGTCACAGTAGGCTTTAGAATAATAAATAAATAATATTTTCATCTGAGACTTTTTTTTTTTCTACTGAAACATCAGTTTTCATGTAATGGGAGGGAGAACAGTTGCAACGTTACAGGAGACCTGAATGGTTTGTACATAAAAGGTGCTTAAAATAAATATTTTAAAGGAAAGATAGAAAATTCACAGTCGATGATGCATAATTTAAAGTGAAACAAGACTTTAAAATCAGTGAAAAATCACTATGGTTATTTCTTCAGAAAAGCTTTATGTTCCAGGGGTCATATGGTACATCATTAATTAATAACATATGTCATCTTGGCTGGATTTTCTTGCACTTTATTGTTATTTGACACGGAAGGAGCAAGTTTTACAGATACAGAGCTCAGCAGGAAATTCCTGTCAACATGTATTAGCTTCAAGTTGCTGCTTAATGCGTACGAAGCAGTTTCATACAGTTCCTGGCAAAATAACCTTTCATACAAAAATGATTCACAGTTTTCTAAATTGCTTTACCGATAGAAATATGACAAATTTTCTTCCAGTCGTTTTACCACCCCCAGAAGAAAGTCTGGTGCAAACAACTCCCTTAAGGAGGCACTGTGGAATTAGTCCACCTGTGTATTATTTTATCACAGTAAAAAAATAATCTGTTCTCTAACGCGTCTGAGGTTCCAAACAGCATTAAACCTTTTAATGAGACATCTAAAGCAGGGTTAAGCTTTGAAAATCTCATGGAGAAGCTGTTCAATCATTTATGTAAAAATGGACACAGACCTGTAAAGATATTACATACACCTACAGTATCTAGAAAAATGTTTACCCTTGACAGATTTCTTCTGTTATGTGATTTTTTTTTTTTTTGCCTGCTCAAGTGTTTCTAATCATTCATAAAAAAAACTATATGTTTAAACAAGCCAACCATGCTTAAAACCCCAAAATGTCTCTGAATTTAATAGATGTAAAAACTGCCCGTAATCCCACATCTCTGATTCTACTTCGGGTTCTTGTGTTCACAATAGAAATACAACTTGTCTGACTTTTTCTGTAAAATCTATTATATCATTTACACTTTACTTACCATTTTACACCAGTTTGTGTTGGAATATCATATGAAATCCCAGTACAATACAACACATTTACATATTTTTACATCAATGTTAAAAACTACACCGAATATAAGTACTTTTGTAGACCCCATAAATAACCTGCCTGGATGTGGGCAACACAACTGTTGTTTCAATTTCTCTGTAACTGCAGATCTTTTGTTTTGAATCCATAATTTATGGAGCCATAATTTTCTGGTGTGTAGTGCTCCTGAGAAGCTGATGTGCATCAGGATATAAAGCCACATGATCATCACCCACAGGGGAGACACAAAGCTGTTTTACTGCAGCTCACTGCAGACCCACTATAGCACTAATTCTCAATACACTCTATCAATAACTCTGCTGTAAATTTGAAGTAAATGAGTTTAAGCATCACCATATTTCATAAACACTTACAGTATGACCCTGAATGAACTGCAGCATGATTTATGCTGAGCAGAGAGGAATTTAATGTCATCTTATGCAGAACGCACAAATGGAGGGATGTTGGCAAGCAAAAAAAAAGAAAGAAAAGAAACTGATCTTTGCAGTGCTTAGATCATTTGCAACTAAGATTGGGACATTTTTGTAATTCAGATTGTCAGTAAAAGACACAACAACAGAGGGTCACAAAAAATAAAGTTTGGTCGATCACAGGGCACCCATGGGTCATTTTCCCCTGTGCATTTGACATGGCCTACTTACGTGACAGAACTTTTGCAGCCCCTCAGGGTGCAGATTGTTCAGAGGCGAAAACTGACTCATGGGACTTAGATGCTCATTCCTCATTTCCTCCTCCACCAAGCTCCCAGGGTACCCCCACCACCCTGTCCCCACCAAACCACCCACACGCACACCCTTGGGCAGAAGGCCTATTTCGGCTCCAGTTGAAGCTGAGGTCACCAAGCAGCAGCAGTAGCAGTGCTTTTGAGGCTCAATGTGATGAGCTATCCAACTCTGCGGTGCAGAACTTGCAAGCTGTGTGTGGGAGCTGCTGAAAATACCTTTCACCTTATATAATGAAAACGCCATTGGTTTCTTTAGTAGTGTTACCCAAAGGTAGGTGATGGAGGATTTGTTAGCTGTAAGGTTTAGGATTGTTAGAATTGTTTGATTTCAGAAGTGTAAAAATTATAGGTCAGTTTCTTACCATTTATGTTGATGTTAGGAAACAAAAAAGTACACCTCTTGTTTTTTTTATAGAAAAATGAATATCCTCTTGTTATTTAGGATTACCCTAATCTACTAATAATCTGATTTAAACACACAAGGTGAACTATATGGCTTCAGGCTGATTTGGCCTTTGCTAGTTAGTACCTTTCATGCCAATGTCTTACACATGGATTAAAACCATTATGTAATGATTTTGTTTCTTTTGTAGTCTAAATTTTACTGAATTATAAAAATATGTTGAATGGTATTATAGTTATACATTTATTTTAATCTTAAAATTGTGTTTTTTTATCTATTCAGTCTGGTTAGATATAATTTTTTTGGTATAATATCTTGATTAGCCTTTATGGCAGGTTACTTAAAAATTTTTGAAATCGAAGATTCTCAAAACTAGTATGAAATATCCCTCTTGTGGGAACGAATTGATGCATGGTGGGTATCAAACCATCCATGGTAGACAGCAGCATTTGAAATCCCAAAAGGTGAGGTATGAAATAACCCAAAATACAAACTTATTTATTTATTTATTTTTTCATCATTGTTCTTCAAGGGTACAACAAAAGTTTTAGAAGCTCAATGCAATATAAAACAAAACAGTGCAGGCAAATAGTGCAATAAAAAGAAAATAAATATAAAAAAAAGTTTCTATTCATGGTGAGAACATCCATTCTGTTCAAATTTCAAAATTTAGCTGTTGATTTGTGAAAAACTAAGAATTTCAAACATTTTCGCCTTCATGATCACAACCATTTTCTTCATGTTTGGCAATTACAGCAGTGGTTTTATGCTTAAAATGATTTTACTTGACTTCTCACAGTATTTTTTTCCAAAACGCGATCTTGGTCTCTTCTGATTACAAAACGTAATATTATTAAAAGAGAAATAAAATGTCTTTAGGGTGTTAAAACAGAAAAATAAAACCCAACAATTAAGTCTGGAGCTATAATTTGGACTGTGTACCATTTACAGAAAATCCACCAAAAATTTAAATTTGTGCACCAAATTCTCTTTCTGTTATATTTTAATCACTGAAGTCTGTTTGGATTTGTAACATTTTGATTTCAGTTTAAAATATAATGATTAAAATGCAACTTCAAAGACCTAATTTATTATTACATTTCTCATAAAAACAGTCAAATTTTAAAAACTTTCAATTGCAAATTTTGTATAACTCCTTTTATCTTTTATTAGTGTTGTAGCTTACATAGATAACACAGAACAGCAAGAAGACAAATTTGGAAAGTGGTTCTATATTTTTGAAATTAAGTTATGATTCTAGCTCTGAATCCTTCAGGGCAGTTTTAGTGGCTTTCACTTATATAGTGCTTTATCAAGTTAGAAGACTTGACCAAAGCGCTTTAAATTACATTCAGCCATTCACCCATTCACAGACTAATAGTGGCAAGCTACATATTAGCCACAACTGCCCTGGGGATCAGTGACAGAAGCGAGGCTGCCATATCATTGGTGTCACCGGGTGCCACCATCAGCAATGTGGTCAAAGTGAAAACGACACTGAAACCAAGAGCCAGGGTTTGAGCCGAAAATCCTTCAGTTGCAGGGCAAACTCTTCCACCAGACACCACTGTTGCCCCATCAAAAGTGGCTTCGCATTTATGCTATTATTATTATCAGCAATTATTATTATTGTGATAATAACAGCATTATTAGTGTTATATTAATCAGGAAAATGATCTGATCCACAGTTCTGTTCCTCTGAAATTGTAAGAGTGAACAAAAAGAAGGAATCTAAAAATACATGTTCTTCTCTGCAGAAGGAGTAAAAGGAGCCAGGTAGGAGGATGCTTGGAAAAATCTGCACTCAGATTTTATATATATTCAAAAGCATACAGTAACTCCCAAAAGATACAAGAAGATCTTGTATTTCAATGAGATGCTGACATGTTGCTGAATGAAAATGATTTGAAGCATGTCGCTTTTCATTTTCTGTGTGCATTTAATGAAAAAAGACCTACTGTTCAGAGGAGAGATGACACCAAATCGGACAATAAACTCAGTCTGTTCGTTTTACTCCTGACAGCATTATATGTGAATCATTCACAGACCCACAGTTGCATGTATTCCCTGCTAGTTCTTGTCTTGTCGCTCCAGAGATATTTTATTTATTAGCCTTCAGCCAGTTTACTGAAGAGATAAATGTGATATAATATCTGACAGTGCAACTCCACAGAGTTGTTTATAAAGAGGACAGTGCCTCTGTTTGTCTGATGCACTGAAAAATGAACTATCAGAATTTTCAAATAATACAAACTCCATTCCAATAAATAGCCCTAATTATTTGCATGATAAGAATAGATAATCAACTTAAGAAAATACTCACATTTTTGGGTCAATGCCAAAATATTCATACCCTTGTTAACCATTTTGTCATGTTTAAACAGCTAAATAAAGAAAGGCAGCAGACAATCATAAGTACAGCATCTTTGGATGTCAAGCATGGAGGAGGGCAGGGAACATAGCAGAGCTGAATGAGACTTTGAGAAAATGTTGACAGCTAATGATGCTCTTTTTAAACTGAGAAGCTCTCCCCTGCATAATAAAAATATGAATCTGAACATGACATTTGCAATCTTATGTAAGAAATTCTGTAAGATTAAAAATGACTCTAAGCGTCATATTCACAGCTCTAGCAATTGGAGTTTGTCATCTACAGTTCCACTCAGACACAGTTTACAGCTGGTTCCTGGTTGTTTATGTTGCATAAACCTGATTTCCAACCATGAGCCTTTACACAATGTACTGCTAGTGGGAACAAATACTTAGTCATCAGGCACATTATTAAGTCACAGATTTTCCATTCCGCCCTGGACAAACTCATTTTTAGTCTGCAGGAATCTCTCGTACATCAGGACCAAAACCTCCTGCTCTCCAGAAATGGTTGTTGATTTTGTGCATTTTCAATATCTGCAACATTGCTCTTTTCCAGCTAAAAGTTGTTCTATTTTCCTCTATTCCTATACAACTTTCATTGTTTATTTCAGAATTTAATAATTCCACATTTATTTATTTACTTAATATGTTTGCATCCTATCACTGAAGCAAATTCATATGTGAATGATATACTTGGTAAGGAAGTTTTTTTTCTAACTCTGACTCTTAAACATAAAGCTGGAAATGAAACTCATTCAAATTTATATCAATTGTGATTTTAAAGGTGAAATTCATCCATCCATCCATCCATTTTCTACCCTGCTGTGGTTGCGAAGGGTGCTCTGTCAATGGGCAAGAGTCAAGGTACACCCTGGACAGGTTGTCAGTCTATCGCAGGGCAACACAGAAACAACCGTCAGAACCTTCTTGCTGCAAGGCAGCAGTGCTACCCACTCTCCCACTGTGCAGCCCAGGTGAAATTCAATAACTATGAAAATATATGATTTAAAAGAGTTAATACAAAGCCAATTGCAATCAGCAAATATGAATAAAACAAAATGTCTCTAGGATTCCATGTGTGATCTTTGTGTTTATCCATTTCTTTTAATGGGAAACAAGTAAAGCAAAAGTGTCCAGAATTTTTAGGGAACAGAATATGGTTATCATCCAGGGCCCTTTTTTGTGAAACCAACATAAGAAGTTAAGTCTGTATTTTCTGAATACCCGGATGTCAGTTTCACAAAAGCAGTAGCACATACTGTAAATTACCATGGTGATCTATTCTCTGCAGCTGGCCTGTGCCTGACCAGGCTAACAGCCAAGCTCCTTCTCCTTCTTCTTTGGATCATTGACAGGTAGTGGCATTACTGGCATCTAGTGTGGATGGACCGTGGATCGGAGTACCTGACCAACCAGTTATACATTGCTTTATCAAGTTTATAATTTAGGAACTTTGTTAAGTTAAGAGCAATATTTGGGGCTATTTAATAAAGTTTTTCCTGATAAATGACTTCCATGAAGTACTCCGGATTTGATCCCTAGTGTCCTGTATTGGAGGCAAAAACCAGCTACTATGCTGCAGAGACTAAATATGAACCCATAAAAGGATCTCGCAGGTTTGCCCTCTTAAAAGAATAACAAAACAAAAACAAAAACATAGAATATTCTTACTTTTTATTCATCATCTATATCTAGTTGTTCTTGTTGGTCTATTTTCAGTAATAAGAACACAATGACTCACTCTAGCTTTATTTAGCAATGTTTGATAAATGGGTAAATACGCCCAACACTGCCTTTCAGTATTAAACAAATGGTTGGTTAGAGGTGAATTTCACAATTTCAAGAAGTGTTAATTTGTTTGTGCATCTTTTTTAGTAGGCCAATGTAAAAAACAACAACTGGACCTATTTTCTGTTCTGCTGGTTAGTCGCAGGTAAGATTTAGTTGTTTTCAAACTGTCACAAACTGTGCAAGAAATGACATTATTACTTTACTGAAGTCTAATAAATTTACATCATACTATAAATGCAACTAAATACTTTTCATTGTGTTGGTCATTTGGAAGTTCTTTTCCACTTGAAGTGTGGGAAATAAGATCTCTTTTATTTGAAGGTTGTTTCTCTTTGGAAACTTCTATCAAACTTCTGAGCTGCATTAATGATTAAACATGACTACGCTGAAGTTGAGTTTAAATAGAACAGATCAATAAAGACATCAGACTTCCATACTTGCCACGAGGTAGGGTACATATCCAGAGGAAAAAACATAGCAGAATATCATGCTTTAGAGGACATTGGATTCATTAACTCCTCTCTGAGCTTTTCGTCCACCAGCTTTTGGAACTCTATCCACGTTTACAAAATGTGCTGATGCATTTTACCTTCAGGTTGTGTCTGTATGCAGCATCCAGTACAGCTGGCACCAAATCCTCAGCTGGTTCCCCATGGTCGTCAGCAAGGCCAGGAGGATACCAAGACAGCGCCAGAACCCCTGAAAACAGAAAAGGGCATCAGGATGGAAATCTGCATTTTTCTTTTTAGGGTCTCATCTCTTGGATGTTGTGGTATTTACATTGACACGTCTGGATTTCTCATCACAAGCTGTCATGTTTGTTTAAGAGGATATGCCTTAACACAATTTGGGGCTTTGACAGCTATGAACTTAAAATGACTTTGATGATGATGGTGATTATATCTAAAAAAAAAAAAAAAGTCACTGATTTTATCTAGTTACAAGTTTTTCTTTTTTCTTATTTAATATGAATGTAAAAAGCATCAAACTTACTTTGTATTCAGCCCCATTTACAGGTCAGTTAATAAGTTGATGGAGCTCTTCTGTGTGAAATTTAATCTCAGCATAAACCAGACTGTTCTGTAAAATCCTCAGATTTCCTAGGGGAAGCAGCCAAGAGGCTAAATGGCAATTGTTTAAGGGCTGTAGAGTTTTACAGCTTAAGTTGAAGAATCTGATGTTAAAACAACTATTGGTCAACCACACTACACATCTGGCCTTGTATCTCAGTGAGGCAAAGGGAAAAAAGAGCAATTCTGAGAGAAAGGAATAGCCAAAAATCCTATTTGATTTGCCTTTAAAGAAAAAAAAATTAAGGAAAAAAGTTCTAAAAACATTGTATTTTTGTCTTCTACATTTAGAGTCATGTGTATCTTATAGTCGATCAATTTCATAAACTAAGATTTAACAAGACAAAATATTTTTATAAGGCACTATATATCACCTTCATTAGTCGCTGGCTGCAGAAGGAAACTGGCATACCAGATATGCAAATGAAATCCATTAAAGTCATTAAACTGCAATACTTACTCATATCTATGTGTATAAACAATGAGACTATCCTTATTAATTACTGTTTGTGACAAAGAAGAGACAGAAAGTCACTTATCATCTCTACTGATAGCTTGGTTTGGCTGTTCATTGTCTCTAATTAATTGGGTTGTTTTAACCAAGCCATAAGAGCCAGCCCTCCCATGGTCCATCTGTTAAAGCGATGAGCTTTCAGAGGATTGTATGGTCTGCTCATCAGTCCGGATGGTGTACAATAACCCAGGAGGCCGTAGAAGAGAAACATCAGTCACGTGTATTCTAACACGAGTCTGTTACTTGACACCCCGCAGCAGACCTCAGATGTCTTTAGAGCCGGAGAAGGTTTTGGAAAGGCAACAGCATGTACGCATTTATTATGGATGATATTTTTCAAGAACTACTTGAAGGCCACCAATGAGGACATAGAATCTGACTGATAATGTAATACTTTGTATCCATTTACTGTTGGTTCTGCTGCTGCTGATGGATTATTTATTTATTTAGTTAGTTAGTTAGTTATTTTGTTATTTATTTATTTATTTTACAAGTAAGACTATAAAAGTAACAACCTGAAATCCAAAGCATTCATTAGTAGTTAGCCTCCTGGGTCAATATTGTGTATTATAAACTTTCACCAGGATAAGAGATTTAAACTATTTAGAGTTTATCTAAACTATTTCCACAAAATCAGTTGGGTTCATGTCTAAACTTTGATTGTGTCAATTGTTGTCCTGTTGGAAGGTGAAACCCGCACAATATTAAGTCTTTTGAACCTTTCTTTAATATTTCAAAAGCCAGAGAAACATTGTCTTGTTTTCTTTAACCAGTGAAAGTTTGAGCTGCATAATTTTTACCACTAGTGAGCGAGTAACCAATGTCTGTTGTATTTCTAAATCAATCAACTAGCACTTTTCCCCCACTTTTTTGCTATGTCTATGGTATGGCTGTCTGTTAATAGTAGTTTCTGTCAATATTCAATAAAGACCAGATTCATGTGGTTTTGCTGTCAGCAGATTCTTTTCTGGGTGGATTTAATTTATGGTCACATAAGTGCGTTAATGTAGAATAAACAAAACAATATAAACACATTTAGGAGTTTTTCGTTACATGACAAAAAACAGGGAGGATTTTGTTTTCTTTTTCATCCCTCAGAAGTGCTGGACAGCTCCACCTGCTCAGGGAGCTGTCCAGCTGATAGAGGTGCTGAAAACGTCCAGCTGCCTGATCAGCTGTTTGCTGTAAAAACACTCTCAGCTGTTTTACTCCCCAGAGGAACCAGTGCCTCTCAGAGCTCCATACCTGCTGCGGAGGTTCCGATCTGCTCCATGTGGGATTCCAACACATCCGGATCCCGGGAGCTGTACGGATTCAGCTCCGGATAAAAGCTGGAGGCGATGTCTTCGGGCGGCATGTGTCTTCCTCTCGGGTAGCTAGATGCCACCTTGGGGTCCCAGTGTGGAACCAGGATGTGATCCCAGTGGATATATTTCCCGTCCATATGCGGACTGCCGTACCAAGTGTAATAAAAGATGTGAACGTCATAGAAAATGGTCCCATCCGGACCGGAGAAGGACAGAGCCGCTTTAGAGTTGTCCCCGTGCGGGTGAGCTTGAACAGGGGACGCAGAGGCTTTTCGGGACATTCTCCCTCCTAAGATCGGAAGGAGCTCCAAGCCAGGAGCCAAGTCCGAGAAGCCATCAGTGGGCTTCAGGGTCCTCAATCCCATCAAAGTCCCAAAGATGAAGAGGGTGAAAAGGAACAGGGCAACGCAAGCCTTCCTCCGCAGCCTCGCCATTGTTGCTAAAGGCTGCATGGGATGAAAACGATGCAAGTATAGCTGTTATCAAGATGAGGCTCAACTAAGAACCTGCAGGGAACTCTGTGAGTATCCTGAGAAGATTCAGCCCAACTATGCATGACTGCTGTCCGATCGCAGCAGACAGGCTGGCGCAGCAGAGATATTCAACTTTATCTTTCTCCACGGGTCTCTCATTTTGATGACTTAAGAAACGTACTAACGCGATTATAACATTTGAAAGGGGGGAAAAGTCACTCTCTAAAAACAAAACTGAGCTGTCGTTTTCTCTTTGCTCCACTCCACTACCATCCAACACATGACCGGCGTCCCACAGCAGAAGTGATGCTCTACAGTGTCGGTGTTTGACAGCCCCAGTGGTTGGCTGGCTTCTGCTTCCACAGTTTCTATTTTGGACACAAAAGAGGCGGAACCCAAAGCCTCGTCATCTTTTAGACTGAAGTCTGCATGGCTGCACAGCCGGAACACGACGCCTTCTTCATTATGAGGGTATATATACTATATGAGAGTATATATACTTTCTGGAGTAAGAAGATTTAAAAGAAAAAAAAAAGATAAAATTTTCCTGGGTTAAACACAGGTGGTTGCTTTTCCAAAACTGACTAATTTCTATTACTGCCATCTTGTGGTTTAATCATGAAACAAGCGTGTTCCTATGAAAAGATGGAACTGACTGAGCATGTTGAAGTTTATATATATATATATATATATATATATATATATATATATATATATATATATATATATATATATATATATATATATACTAGAGATGGAATATGATTACCTAAGCAGCTTCTTTGGATCCTAAACCTAAAAAGGATTAGTGATGTAGAAGCAGTAACTGAGTACCCTTTAATGAGACTTTCATTTCAGTGCAAAGATTATAGTTTTAAAAGTAGATTATGGGCCGGATTTATCAAGATCCAATTTTGCGTGCAGTAATTTGCGTTCGCAAACTGGAATTTTACGCGAGGGGCTGAACCATGGTTTGCGGGTGATTTAACAAGAGTGAATGCGTAACTGGTGGCAGGTGCAAAACTGTTGGAGACGCCCTATTTAAATGATGGTTTTGCGAGTTTTGTGGTTTGCGGCAAAGTAGTTTGTAGTTTGTACAAACTAGTGCATTAAGAAATGTAAATCTTACAGTGACACCCCCACCCCCTCAAAAAAAAAGTAATACTATATATATATATATATATATATATATATATATATATATATATATATATATATATATATATATATATATATATATATATATATATACACATATATATATATATATATATATATATATATATATATATATATGTGTATATATATATATATATATATAAAAACTGTTTTCTCACCCCTCGTGAGGTGGTATGTGTCATCCTCAAGCTCGGGTCCTCTACCAGAGGCCTGGGAGTTTGAGGCTTCTGCGCAGTATCTTAGCTGTCCCTAGGACTGCGCTCTTCTGGACAGAGACCTCTGATGTTTTACCTGGAATCTGCTGTAGCCGCTCTCCCAGTTTGGGGGTCACAGCCCCCAGTGCTCCAATTACCACTGGCACCACTGCTGCTCTTACTTTCCACATCTTTTCTAGCTCCTCTTTCAGCCCTTGGTATTTCTCAAGCTTCTCGTGTTCTTTCTTCTTGATGTTGCTGTCGCTTGGGATTGCCACATCTATGAAGCGACAGCAACATCAAGAAGAAAGAACACGAGAAGCTTGAGAAATACCAAGGGCTGAAAGAGGAGCTAGAAAAAAAGATATATATATATATATATATATATATATATATATATATATATATATATATATATATATATATATATATATATATATATATATATATAAAGAAAAAACTTTGGCAACCTTTATTCCCTAAGGTGGTATGTGGCTGAATTTCTACTTCACTGCAGTAAAAAAACAAAACAAAAAAAAACTGGTGTTTTGTATTGGCCTGTAGAAAAATGCACATACCAAATGGCTCACAAGAAGTGACTGTGGATGAGATTACTGCGTATACGCATCCCTGCAGCATTGGCATGTTGCTCCACAGGCGTCAGGGCGACATGGCATTTAGAACGTCAGACAGCACTTCTGAAAAACTAGATTGGGAGATCCAATGTTGCAAGGAGTTTTGTGATATCTGGTATTGCGTGGGTCCTCCTTGTGGCTGGCTCCAAATCCATTCGGAGTTCCCCCAACAGCTCCAACATGACAATGCTGGATAAACGATATGTTTTGATGATCGTTTCCTCTTCATTCCAAAAATATTCACACGGAGTGAAAAAATACGTTCTCTGCGTCTCCTTGCTTCATTTCGATGTCTCCTTCTTGCGACAATAACCGCTGCCATGTGTGCGCAATTACGCATACAGACCATTTGCACCTTCTTTTGAAACGTGTTAAATATAGAGTGAGATACCGTTAGCAAAATTGCTTTCAGGTTTAATAAATCACTTTGCGAGTGCTAAATTAATATATTTACATGTTCTCCTCCCACAAGACGCACTTTTGCGTGTAAACGCCCCATATTGCATATTCATTGCAGAAAAAGTACTAAATGGATAAGAGGCGCTATTTAGCACGTTTTAAAGACCAAATCCTTTTAGCACGCTGTTGATAGATCAGTTTGTACATTTTTTAGCGTGCGCAGTGAAATAGCTCGCGTTTTTATACACGCAAACCTTTGATAGATCCGGCCCTAAGTCATATATCTTCTTGTTAGAATCATGGCATCATAAAACATAAAAAGGATACAGTATTGTTAAAAATATATATATATATATTTATGGTAGATGAATGATGAAATGTTTGCTTCTTCCAGTTATCCGTCATGGTGGTGGTGTGGCTGGTGCATGTCTCCAGCAAACTGGGGGGAAAAGGCAGGGTACATGATGTTGGACAGGTCGCCAGTTTGTTGCAGGGCAACATAGGAGACATACAACCATGCCTACAAACCTTAAGGAAAATTTAGAGATGCCACTTAACCAAACAGTCGTGTTTTTGGAAAGTGGGAGGAAGTCAGAGTACCCAGAAAGAATCAAGGCATGCACATAGAGAACATGCAAACTCCATGCAGAAAGACCCTAGGCCAGGTATTGAACCAAAAGACCTTCTTCCTGCAAGGCAACAGTGCTATAAACTGTGCCACCATAAAGAAAATAATCATTTACATAAAGTGAATATTATTTCTTTAAACTCTTCTATATTTGCTGAATGGTAGAAGTCAGAAGGACCCCAAACTGAATATTTTTAAGGAAGCACACAGACGTAGACTGGATATTTTTATCCAATATCTGCATTTACTTTCTGATTGTTCTTTTCTCTTTCTTTTTTTTAAAGCAGAAAAAAACTTTTGGTTTCAAAGCTTTTGACTCAGAGGATTTATTTTTATTGGAATTAAACATCCCCATGAGAGGTATGCATAAGGGGGACATAAAATTTCCCACTGTATAAATTGATGTAATACATTTCCTCCTAACATCCCCAAAGAATTTATGACAGCTTGCTGTATTAAATTCAGTTGTGCAGTCCAGGAAGATTTGGATTATGGCCCAGGCATTAAAGCGTATTTTAGAGGCACTGACCTCAACAACATGAACCCTCTGACTTAGTGATATGCTATTATATTATTGTTCTTATCCAATAAAAGGTTTTGTCTAAATGAAAACCATGGAGGCTTTATCTCTGCATTGTAACAATCATCCAATTTCAATGTCTTCTCGCATAATAATAAAATTAGGAAATATAAAAATCATTATCAAAGTTGACAGCAGAAGAGCATATGGCATTTACTTTTTTCTAGCATGAATACTAAAACCTATCATCTTAATTTTGTGAATTCAGCACCCATTTTTAGGACAAACAGTGTCAGGAAACAAAGAGGATTTATGAAATATTGATTTCTTATCTTAATATTCTCTGACAGTCTCTGCTCCAACAGCATCAACATGCATATATCAACAAACAATTTTATAAGTAGTATCCCAAGTGTTAAACAACCTACATGGCTTTGTTGAATGCATTATCCAACGAGAGAAAGTGTATAGCAAAACTGTAATTCTAGCAGGATTCAATTGTTCACCTGGAGTGAATGGCAGGAGAAAACAGATTTAATCCATGAAGCAGTGAAGATATTGATTATACAGTTGTGGGCAAAATAGTGTGTGTCCCTAGTACAAGAAAAGCAAAAATCCGCAATGATCACAGACATAACTTAAATCTGACATAAGAAATAATGAATAAAAGATTCTAGGAAAATGAACAAATGAAAGTCAGACATCGCTTTTCAACCATTTTCAACAGAATTGTTTTAAAAGTAAACTCAGGAAATAATCCTGAACATGAACATGATTTGATGATGATGAAAATAATGTGACCAAAGGGACATGTTCAATCAAAGTGTGTCCACTAATTGGCATCAGGTGTAAACAATCATGTATGGGCCAATATATGGAGCTAATGGTAGTCACTGTGCTGCTTGGTGACATGGCATGTACCACACTCAACATGGACCAGAGAAAGTTAATGCCCTCACATTGAAAATCCCCACTGGATTATTAAACATGCATTGCTTCACCATATTGTGTATGTTTGCCATTATTGCTTTTAGACCTTTTCTCCCACACCTTTTCCTTCCACTGAATGTTCTGTGTATACATAAATCCTGTTAACATTAAGCTTCTTCAACAACTTCTTTTTCCAGCATATACTGCTTTTAGAGGGTGTCCTGGGCTGTCTGCCAAACAACTACAAAGCCAGGAGTCTTTATCCTGATTGTATTAGCCATTACATGACAAGGCTCATTTTTTTCATTTACTCTAACATTAAAATTGTCTGATGAAAAGGGAACTTTCAATGGTTTAAAGCCATAGTTAACAAGAATGCATGAATAAAAGCTACTTATACCATGTATGAGCTTATTAATTGGTTTGACTCTATATTCTCTTTTAGTCTCTTCTAAATTTTTATCACGTTCAGATAGAAACAACCAATCATTTTTCAAACTCCTATTTTGTGTATCATCTGTTAGCAACATGCATGTAATTTGAGCTTTTATTTTTTGTGTGTATCCAATGTTATGCTTTTTGGAGGGGGGGCCACAAGGGGTCGTTGTGGCTGCATTGAAGAAATTTACTGACAGACTCCTCTGCACATCCATCCTGGCGTCACAATGATACAAAAATTCTATTTAAACTAACTCTAAAATTCTAATAAAGTTTTCTATGCAATGCTGGTTTGTATAACATATATCATGATTAATCTTCTTTGTAGTCTACACACATTTTGTTTTGAAGTTCTTTTTAGATTTTTTTTTCCTTTTTTAAGGAGTCGACCACTCAACAAAAGAGGAGAGTCCACATCTTAACCTTCTGTGATCAATCACTATTGATCCATGAATACGTTTGCTTGTTTAATCAGCGTCATGTTGATGTAAAACGAGTCAGGCTTGCATATTTGTTTGCTGTGTTTTTTGTGTTGGTTTTTGCATTGTAACAAAAACGTAAGAAAGAATGTTTTCTTTTTTGCAAATGATTAAAATGTTATTTAAACTGCAATCAACTGTAACAAAAAAGTTCAAGGACCACTACTACTTTATCGAATCCCCTTGTTCCTATTATTGAGAAAAGAAAAATAAGAATGGAACACTGCAAAAACAATCCAGAAATAAATAAACATTTCTTAAACCAAATGTATTTACCCTTAATTTTAGTAAATAAGATGATTTGCCAATTGAATGAGTATTTCTACTCTTAAAATAAGATAATTAGATAATATTGGCTTGTTTTTTCTTATTTTAATTGTAAATTGTCTTGTTCCATAGGCAAACTCTTTTACTTACCTCCTCCATTCAAAACAAAATGCACTTATTTTAAGAAAAAAAAAACTTATTTAGATTTCTGGTTTTTTTTTTTTTTTTTTTTGGTTTTTTTTGTGGTGAAGGCTTTAAAACAGTCTAAACTCATAAGCAAAAAGTAAAGAAAAACAGCTAATTGTATGCCTTGAACTATTGTAACTTTCTGAGTTTTGTATCTTTTAAACAGAAAAAACTCAGAAGGAAATAAAATGAAATACTAATAGCCTACTATTAATAAATACATATTTGATTTCTAGTTTAAAATGAGTCAAATATACGTTTAATTTGTCACCTAAGAATACAAGTTTTTAAGATCTCAGGTCATGATCCTATGTCATTCTGCCCATTTGTAACTTCTCATGCAAACCTTTAGAATAAAATAGAAAGGTATAAGTAATCAGAAACTATTCTATTCTGATTTTGCAGGAAATGGCACCTTTATTTGAAAGAAAATACTGTGGACCACTGATACCGCAGTTCACCACATCAGCCACCTCCCTGCTGCACAGTCCAGCTCTGAGCAGAACATCAATTCATTCATTTTGTGTTGATTGGTCCTTCCATCACACAATGCATAGGCGTCCTTGGGGACTGTAATCGTGAATCACGTGGACATGGCCGAGAGATTGCGTGGGGGGTTTGTTGGTTAAGATATTGTCATTTGTATTGACCAACAGTGCTGACCACTGCAGAGGAGCTGGAAGCAGGGATCCAGGAGAGAACTGGGACCAAACTGGCCCACAGGCATGGCAGAAGGTAGGTTTGAACGTCTGGATGCTTTTTTTAATTATTATTATATATATGTTTTTCCAAAGCTTTGTCTGTGTGTCTTATGGAGGGGAAGGACTTGTGGCATTGTTTAGGATGTTATTGGGGTGTGAGGTAGTGGAAGTGGAGGTGGTGGGGATTCTTCTGCAAAAACTCTCCCCCTCCCCTCCCCTCATTGTTGATGGGGGGTTAGGTTGCCAGCCCCCTTTTGTTTACCTCCCTCTCCCGCTTTCCCTCTCGCTGCGCAGCTTCTGCGTTTCGTTGCATTTTGAATGAAAGTGGCAATCTGTGCGGATTACCCAGTTTGAGAGCTGCAAATTAGAAAAAAAAAAGAGGATATTGTATCTTGGGTGCTAATTTTTTGACTCAAAACTGAGGGAGACGACATGGGTTCCGTTTCTAACCAGGAGTTCCCAGGTGGAGTAAAAACTTTTTGAGCAGCACGTTGATGTTGTGAGCGTTAATGAAGCTGTTTTCTGATCCACCGATTGGAGAGGAGCGCTTTGAGCCATTGTTCAGTTAGTGTGATAAGCACTGGGTTTAACTTTTACCATTTCATTTGGTTATTATTATTTATTTTATTTTTTACTTTTCAGATATTTAAATGCCAGTTTTGTCCATGTTGCTGATTGTGCAATCACCGGTTTTTAAATGGAAATGTATCACACTAAAACAGGAGCATGGCGTGCCCAGTCATTGATTTGTATTGATTAGTTGCTGATTTGCACAAAAAAGCAATCATATGTGGAAATTAACTATTTAATAAAGTTGAGATTATATATATATATATATATATATATATATATATATATATATATATATATATATATATATATATATATATATATATATATATAAATAAACGTTGGATCTGCATCAAAAAGCGAATAAAGTGATTGTTTTGCAGGAGTGTGTAAGACGGAGGGAGATGAGGGACCCAGCACAGAGGAGGACGCGCAGTCTTTCCACGGGGTTGGGGTCTGCAAGTGGTTCAACGTCCGCATGGGCTTCGGGTTCCTGTCCATGACCAACAGGGAGGGAGTGCCGCTGGAAGAACCGGTTGATGTGTTTGTCCATCAGGTAGGTCCGGCTCTTCCTACCTAAACAAAGAAATTCCATATATTCTTCTCTCCTTCTTTATTTTTTATTCAGGTTGATGAATTTCGTTTCTCTCCTTCCACCTGTTTCTTATTCAACCTAATTAGTCAAAGTTCCTTCATTATTTTCTTTCATTGCATGGAAAAATAATGTGACAAAAAGAGCCAGGGTTGTGTCTATGAAGAATAAATTGTTCAAATTTAAGTGATTTAGCTTAATGTTGGCTGGGAGGTGAGTCTCTTATCCCCCCCCCCCCCCCTTCTTTAGGAAAATACCTTTTGTAATTGGAGATCAATGGGCCTACTTTTTTTTAGCAGGAAGACAAAATACATGAAGCTCTCTCTCACAGAGGCAGCTTTAAAAGGATATGGATTCCTGGGCTACTGTCAGTTTTGAAAGCCACACAAGTTTCAGTTCAGTTATTTGTAATATAGTCCAGGTTACAATTATTATCACCTCAAAGCACTTAAAAAAACAGCAGATTAACTTCATATGAAGGACTATGATTAAGAATTTGTCTAATACAATGCAATCACACAAAAAAGCTTTTGTATAGTTTTTCATAACAATTTTTGGCATCTAATTAATTATATTTAGTAACTTCAAAACAACTTTATTATGTCCTTTTGTGCTAACATGAAAGAAATGTCTTAAAGTGCCAAAAATGCCAAAAACAGATGCATATTTTTTTCAGTTTAGAGCCAATTCTTAAATGTTTCTTCAAAAGATCAGGCACCGTATAAAACCCAGGCCGGAGACACAAAATTTAATTATGATAAACTTCTCTTTGAATGCTCAGTCCTCCCTCTATATGCACTTTATTTTAGCCTTTACATAAGAGACTCATCATTAATCTTTATGAGATATTAACTATAGTTTCCGGTAATAATTTGTGCCAGCAGTAAACAAAAAATCTGGAAAAACACAACTTTTGGAGTGAACTTTATGAAAAACCCTTGGTTATATTAAAGGTATTAAAGGACAGGCCAAAAATTGTATGGTCTGGATGGAAAATATTAGCATTAAACACAGATCTATGCCATTTACTGACAAATGTAAATGCTTTAACTGGTGATATAAAGGCAAACAGAGGTAAGATAGAAGTGTGCTTTTGTTATTTGGGTTTTAATCTAACTTTTATTAAATTTTGTCGTGCAATGTTTTATCTATATATTTTAAAACGATATTTATGAGATTTGGATAATCAAAAATACAAGCAGCTGGTTCTAAGTATCATGTACCAGTTAAAATATGAAACCACTTAATTGCAGATGTAACTGCACAGCGCTCTAAACACAGCAAGGTGAAACAGGATGATGGCAGCATCACATTGAGGGGGTCCTTTTCTTAAAAACGAAGGATTTGAGTTGATAAGATTTCAGTTGGACTAAATGCAGGGTGATCATCTGAGGAAACTTACTGTAGGATGTAAAAGATTTGAGACTGGGGAAGGATGGCAACCCTTAAAATCATCACAGTGTGGTTTAACAGGGTTGTTTAAATCGAAGCATGTGTTTCATATTGCATGGTTAATATCCTATTTGATCCTAATTGTAATAGCACAGCCACAATCAAACATCACTGATTGTGAAAGCTTTTTCCAGCCATATTCAGATTGTTAGGGCCAGCTGTGGACAGGAAAATAAAAGATTATGGCGATGGGGTGAAATGCTTATGATCCAGTTAAAGCGCAGCTATATCTTTGGGTGGTCGAGAGGGTTTAGATTTGTGTTTGTAACTACAAAGTTTTGGTTACTTGTTATATCTGCATAATTCAAGGGGGCACATGGAAACTTATAAAAATATGTCTACATGAAATCTATTTATTTCAAATGTTATATTTTGAGGTTCTGAAACCTTCTGCCCCAGTGAGCTCTTGCTTAAAGTAAAACTCACCCCATGTAAAAAGATAACCCCGCCCCTTTTCGGAAAATGCCACCAGCTGTGGTCAGTGCTAATGGCCCGACAGAGCAGAAGCTATGTCTCAGTTATTACAAACTAAACCGACTACATATGGAAACCAGCTCCATAGTTGATAGGTTTGAAGCTTCTCCATCGTTACACCATGGCGAGATCTGTTGAGGTGGGGCATATTTTACCCCCCCCCCCCCCCCCCCCCCCCCCCCCCCCCCATCAGCAGCAGAAGTGGAGGGAGTCTTGGCGAAAGAAGATTACCAGTTTTAGCTGTGCGGTTTAATGTGCTAGCAATGATGCAATGTGCTAAGCTAGTGCTACCGAACCAATGAAAGATAGGAGAACTCGATATGAAGGTGTGACTGAGTTCATTTAAATCTGAACTGGGGTTACTATGATAAAAGGACGTACTGCATGTTCCACCTTAACCTATAGGAAAATTCAACAGCAATAGCCACCGTTCAACCACTTGCGGCAGCACAAAAAAAAAAAAACGATTTTGATATTACAGAACTGAAAAATCTGTGAAAATGTAACATGAAAAAAGATCCCCATTTGCCCAGTTTATATTGTTTGATCTGTGTAAAAGAAAATAAGTTAATTTCGGGTTTATACACTGTCTAAGTCTGGGTTTATGCATCTTAAAGGATTTACAGCAAAGCCCCTGGGCTGCATGAATATAAACAGATCAAGAAAAATCGTTTATTATCCTCCTTTAGATGTGCACATACATTTATGGTAAAAAAGCAAAACGTAATCTTTTTTAATATGGTTTAACGCAGTGCCTTTCTTTAGATTGAGTAAGATTTTGCTGATCATGCTTCTTATCCATTAAAATGGCTAAACTATTAATTTTCATTCCTTTTTATTTATGCACTTTTCTATTAGATGACAAAGGAAAAATTAAGATAATTTAACTCCCATCATTGTAAGATCGTGTTTGGTGGTTAGTAAGGTGGGTACATGTTCTCCCTTGTCTCATGTGTGAGCAAAGACCTTCCACCTCTGATAAGATAACGGTTTAGCATGTGAATGAGAGGAATCTCTACTAGCTGCTCATTCACCTCAGAGTTCCTGTCATAAAGTGATTAAAGGCTCTCTCTTGTCTGTTGAACCTCACTAACCCCCTCTGCCTGTTTGTGTAGTATAGAGGTACATCATGTTTTACAGCTAAATTCTTTGAAAAGAATCAGTTAAGATATATTTCCTTGTCAACACACCACCAATCTCCTGACTTGGGCTATGAAGAGGTTTGAACCATTTGCATGAAGTTGGCATGATCACTAATGCAGCTCTTGTTTCTCGCTGTTCCTTCGGCTCAGGATGAAGCATACAGATACTTGATTACGAATTTAGTTAAGGATAGAAATCTGCAGCTCATATCTTTGGTATAAAAGGGTTAAGCCTAAACAAATGTTAAGTGTTATTCTCCTGAATCGCCCCTTGCTCTCATATAATCTTGTTTTAGTTTTTAATGCCTTGAGATTTCTGAATTTATATTTTAACCCTTTAGATAAAATACATATCAGTGTTAAATTTTAACATCTTCAAATCTATACAGCCTTGTATTTAGTTTTTTTTTTAAATAAACTCAAATTTTTTTTTTTCCAATCATCGGTTTCTTTTTCATAATCAATGCATTTGGAATTTATTAGTGTGAGCTTATTGTATCGTCCCCCAACCACTCTTTTTAAGAGTATTGCGTGACACCAAATAAGACAAATTTAAGAAAAACATTATACACCAGTATATAGAAATATATAGAAAATTATACACCAATATCACACATGCACACACTTTTGGGATGGTGTCGGCAGAAAAAAAAATAAAATATATATATATATATATATATATATATATATATATATATATATATATATATATATATATATATATATATATATATATTATTTTATTTAGATGAGAATCTTTCTATTGTTACCTTTAAACATCCCTAAATAAAGACATGTAACGCCATTAAAAGTTGCTCTTTGAGGTATCCAGGATTTAGGTTTTAGAAGATGACTTTATTGGACAGGTAGTGATTTCCGAAATGTTGTTATTAAAACTGATGCATTTGGTGTAATAAAGTAAATGAATTAAGAAATGCAAGCTGATGTCCAATGAATGTTTCTCCAGGCTTGTTCCTTTACCAAGGTGGGCTTTTTCTAACTGTACCACAACATATCAGATCAGTTTCAGATCATTTGTTTGGACTTGTCTTTTAATTTACTATGAATACCAAAAAAAATAAAAAAATAAAAAAATAAAAACTTGTCTCTTATTAAATAAAAGTGATGGAGTCTTATGGACCCCTGAAATCTACCTAAATAAGTTGATAGTCACAAGTGCTACACACGTATTCTCACTATCATCCTATAAAGTATCTCAAAGCTGAGGTGTAGAAACTCATCGGGTTAGGACATGTGCCCCTATTTGATCAACTAAACTTAATTCTAGCTTAGAGTTCATCTGCTATTAACCTTTTACTTTTAAAAAAAGTACTCCTGTTTCAGTGCGTCTGTGTACATTTTCTGTGCGCTGTCTCAATTCCCCAGTTCATCATGGCAGATGGCCTTTCACACTGAGCCTGTGTCTACTAGAGCTTTGTTTCTTGCTTTTAAGAAGTTTTGTCTCTACCATCGCGACATGTACGCTCAGGGGTTCAGAACTATGTAAGGTTCTCTTCACTGTCACCACATCCTCACCCAGGAGGGTCAAATATTACAGGTTTGCCATCATAATGTTAATAAGACAGAAATGGAAAGGGTAAACTGCTGAGATACATTTATGCGAGTTGTTTAAAACTGAAGCACAGGAATTTTTTATTTTTATTTTTTTGAAAACATAACGATGGACTCATAGCGAATCTGGAAAATAGAAAAGCCCTCCCATCCTGAAATTAGCAGCCACGCGTCAAGGAAAAATTAAGTCCCACGGTTCGCTGGCCTTTGTGCCGGTTGACAATGGAGCCATGCATCCGAATCAAGCACCCCTCAGCCGTGCCCCAAGCCCCTCTTTGTCCTGGCAGAAGTCCTTCTATTGTCCCTCTCCACTCTGATGTCTTTCTTTGCCTCCCTTCGCTTCCAGACACATTCGAATGTAGTTTACTCTAGACCCCACAAATGGCACCTCCACATCAGGTCCTTGAAGGATAAAAAGAAAAGGAATCCCCTCCCCACCCCAATGCTTTACCTGTGTGAGAGTAGCCATGTGGTAGGTGGGGGTGACTTATGGGGGTGGGGATGGTAGAATGTTGAAGAGAGGAAGTGGATTAACAGTAATGTGAGCAGAGGTGTCTGCTACTGGGAAGTCCATGTAACAGAACATGCTTCTTTTTGAAACCGGTATCTTTTTTTTTTTATAGTCCACAGTGATGCCTGATTGTGTTTTTCACAACTGTGTTCTAAGGCGAGTTTTGTGTGATTTAATCCTTGTTTTCTTAGAGATTCAGTCTTGTTTTGTTAGAAAAAGCCCTCTCCAAAATAACTCCCCTAGCACTGTAGTGCATGTTTTGTCGGGCTTCCTATGGGTTTTCACAAACAAAGAATCCAGACATTTACTCAGAAGACACAAGAAGGATAAAGCTTCGCTCCACATCAAAATCAAAGAAACTGGATTATCGTTTTATCAAAAAAGATTTGGCAAATTAATGGACGGCTGTTCTTGTGTCAACAGTTTGCGCCCTGCGTGACAGTTAAATCTTACAATCCCACCCAAGGATTTTTTGAATTAAGGGGTTTCCCTTGAAGCGTTAACCAGTCTGAGGTATTTATTTCCATACCTGTGCCACACCTATTCTCCCTTTAACTTTCTCACATTTGTTTTGGAGGTGGAAATGCTTTTTGCACATGTTAAGAAGAATAAGAAGACTTCTTTTCTCTTCAGGTGAATCAATAAAAAGGCAGTTAAACATTCAAGCCTGCAGGTCCATTGTTTATTAAACAAGCAGATCCATCTAATGTCATCAAACCTGTAACAAAGTGAAGGTATCAGCTTCTGGCAACAAAAAAAGATCTTGTTGTGATAACATCACTATCAAGGTGAGGTATTGGTCATTTGAGCTCCTCGTCAGTTTATATCTTTTTTCACATCTTTCTGCCAAACAACTATCTTAGGAATGTCACCCTGACCCCCCACCCCACCAACCTTCATAGAGAGATGCCTTGGTTGCCCTGTCACCCCACCCCCAACACCAGCACCAAGCCCCGCATCCTGTAGTTTAGGGTTAGTGGTGGTGGTCAGTGTGTTAGTGGAGCTTTGTGATGTGGGTGGGAAAAAGGTTGGGGGTGGGGGCCGTAGTGTGGAATGCTGTTCCTCTGGTGAGGTTGGGGGATGAGGGAGAGAGGGGGGTTGATTAAAGGTTATCCTTGTCAGGTTTTTCTCCTAAATGCAGTAAAATAAGGAGAAGCAAATGCAGCAATTTGTCAACATCGCTTGATCCTAGAATTAGTTGTAGAGTAGGTGTGCTAAGCTTTGTTTGGCTTGTTGATTAGCGGACAGGCATACAATACCAGATACTTGATAAGAGCTGTTGGTACTGATTGTATACTGATTATATCAAGCAGGAATTAAAGTACAGGGGTCAGAGACTCCTAAAGGCATGTGGTGAAATTAATCTGGTATATATGGGTACTTTTAAACATCAAATTCATCCTATTTGTATTCTGCAAACAAGTTAAAGAGAAATCAATCATCTCTCAGTCAGACGTGCTGATATATAAATAATTTTATATAAATTACATACAGGTGCTGGTCATAAAATTAGAATATCATGAAAAAGTAGATTGATTTCAGTAATTCCATTTAAAAAGTGAAACTTGTATATTATATTCATACATTACATACAAACTCATATATTTCAGATGTTTATTTTGTTTAATTTTGATGATTACAAATGACAACAAATGAAAATCTCAAATTCATCATATCAGAAAATTAGAATATTACTGAAGACCAATAAAAACAAAGGATTTATAGAAATGTTGGCCAACTGAAAAGTATGAACATGAAAAGTATGAGCATGTACAGCACTCAGTATTTAGTTGGGCCTCCTTTGGCCTGTATTACTGCAGCAATGCGGCGTGGCATGGAGTCGATCAGTCTGTGGCACTGCTCAGGTGTTATGATAGCCCAGGTTGCTCTAATAGTGGCTTTTAGCTCTTCTGAATTGTTGGGTCTGGTGTATTGCATCTTCTTCTTCACAATACCCCATAGATTTTCTATGGGGTTAAGGTCAGGAGAGTTTGCTGGCCAATTAAGAACAGGGATACCATGGTCCTTCAACCAGGTACTGGTAGCTTTGGCACTGTGTGCAGGTGCCAAGTCCTGTTGGAAAATGAAATCTGCATCTCCAAAAAGTTGGTCAGCTGCAGGAAGCATGAAGTGCTCTAAAACTTCCTGGTATGTGGCTGCGTTGACCCTGGACCTCAGAAAACACAATGGACCAACACCAGCAGATGACATGGCACCCCAAACCATCACTGACTGTGGAAACTTTACACTGGACTTCAAGCAACGTGGATGAAGTGCCTCTCTTCTTTTCCTCCAGACTCTGGGACCTTGATTTCCAAAGGAAATGCAAAATTTACTTTCATCAGAGAACATGACTTTGGACCACTCACCAGCAGTCCAGTCCTGTTTCTCTTTAGCCCAGGCAAGACGCTTCTGACGCTGTCTGTGGTTCAAGAGTGGCTTGACACAAGGAATGCGACAGCAGAAACCCATGTCTTTCATACGTCTGTGTGTGGTGGTTCTTGAAGCACTCACTCCAGCTGCAGTCCACTCTTTGTGAATCTCCCCCACATTTTTGAATGGGTTTTGTTTCACAATCCTCTCCAGGGTGCGGTTATCTCTCTTGCTTGTACACTTTTTTCGACCACATCTTTTCCTTCCCTTCGCCTCTCTATTAATGTGCTTGGACACTGAGCTCTGTGAACAGCCAGCCTCTTTAGCGATGACCTTTTGTGTCTTGCCCTCCTTGTGCAAGGTGTCGATGGTCGTCTTTTGGACAACTGTCAAGTCAGCAGTCTTCCCCATGATTGTGTAGCCTATAGAACTAGACTGAAAGACCATTTAAAGGCTTTTGCAGGTGGTTTGAGTTAATTAGCTGATTAGAGTGTGGCACCAGGGGCCATCAATTTTGAACCTTTTCACAATATTCTAATTTTCTGATATGATGAATTTGAGATTTTCATTTGTTGTCATTTGTAATCATCAAAATTAAACAAAATAAACATCTGAAATATATGAGTTTGTATGTAATGTATGAATATAATATACAAGTTTCACTTTTTAAATGGAATTACTGAAATCAATCTACTTTTTCATGATATTCTAATTTTATGACCAGCACCTGTAAATCTTTTTTTTTTTTTTCAAAATCACAAGAACCTCTGCTTCGTTTTCTTTTAGAGCAAGCTGCACATGGAAGGATTCCGCAGCCTGAAGGAAGGCGAGGCGGTGGAGTTCACCTTCAAGAAGTCATCGAAGGGCCTGGAGTCGCAACGGGTTACTGGACCCGGTGGCATCCACTGTGTCGGCAGCGAGCGGAGGCCCAAGGGCAAAAAAGTCCAAAAGCGTCGTTCAAAGGGAGACAGGTAAGAAAAGCAAACTGAGAGGAAGTATAAAAGATATTTTAACAACTTAACAACAAGGTTTTGAATAAGAAATCAAAGAAATAGATGGTCTGAAATAAACCTTGAACACCATAGAAACAAGATCAATATGTTTCAACAAAGGCTGTGTAATGTTCAGTTATATTCATATTTGGGATACTTTTCCTTGAAATTTTTATGATTATTTTGATCACAATTAAAATACTTATTTTCTTACACTACTCTTTCAATAACACTTCTATCCCAAATGCTTTCTATGACTATATTAAGTGTTGTATGTTGCAACATTTGTTGCTACATACATGTTCAATTTGCAGAAACTGAATACATTTCTGTCCAATTAGTTATTTACAATTTCAGTATTTAGATCATAATGCCAGAACAAAACGAAAAGAAAAAAAAATGTAAATATCTTGTGCTGCTCAAGCTTAACACTTTGAAGCCTGAAACCCCTATTATTCAGAACTTAATTTTATCAGTCTACATTTTATCAGCTGAGTTGCACATTTAGTGCTTTTAATGAAACAAAGTATTTTTTTTTTCAACTAAGGGTGATTTTAATTACTTTGGACAAAAAATTTTTACATTTCTGAAATGTATTCTGTCAGAGGCACCAGATAAGAAATTAGGATCCTCTGGAGAGAATAGCCTTAAAAGTTTCTTCACAATTTAAAGACAGATAAATTGAATCGACACAAAAGGCCATTTCTTTAAAGCAATTCAGGGATAAAAATATATATTTTTGAAATGGTAGCAAATACTGCAAATAATTTCACCTCAGCTTTTTTGTGAACAATTTTTTTAAGAACACAGGAGACAATTAAAGTAATTGAAACTGATTGTTTTGGAAGAAATTACCAATCAAAATGATATACATTTTAGAAATATTTGCATTAAAAAAGGATACGTTTCAATATTATTATTCCTTTTTTTTTTTTTTTTTTAGTAAACCTGAAATTGTGACCAAAATAAATCCTGTAAGCTCAGACACTTGCTGGCAGAAATATGGTGCACATGTTTTGAATCATATCCCTATTATTTTTAGTGGACCTACAAAATGCAAGGCCTTTCTGGTATGATGTGCTTGCAAGCATTGGCCTTATTTGGAGCAAACCCTCAAGACCTTGTTGGAAATAGCAAACTATATCTGTTAAGTATAGCTGTTAAATATATCACCATCAAAATTAACCTGAGCAAATCGCTTAACCAAGATTTCAGAGGGAAATTTTTTCAATAAGGTTTAGTGTCTTGATTGACTAATAATGGGAATAGGTTATAGAACAGCAAAAATAAATGCAACCATATCTTTGTGCACATTCAGCACATCAAAGTGTGTGATTTGTTAAATAGGCCCCTTTTTCTGTTTTATTTTTTATCGTTCTCCATCATAGTATTTGGACTGAAATTACAGTCTAACTTGTCATAACTTCTTATTTCATTTATTAAATGTAAAAAAAGAAATTTAGCCAAAAGAAGGGATTTACGGTATTTATTATGCTCTGTTTTGGTTTCATTAGTCAATTAGTACAATTAAACAATCAGCGAATGCAGAATCATAAACTGTTTAGATATGTTTTTTTAATGATGCATGTCCAAATATTGGCTAATAGGAAGTAAGTCATTAAAGATCATGTGATGGTTTGGCTTTAAAACTTTGATTCAGTTGTTTTCAGTTGTCTAGTTGGATCAAATATAAAAGGATGTCTTAGTTTTTCTTTTTTGTGTGCTTTTTCCCTGGATCCCAACCCCCCACTTTGGGCTTCCGTGAGGGTCACATCAGCAGGGCCTGACGTGTGACCTGGATCAATAACTGTTTAAATCTGCTGGTCCCTGGTGAATTCCGATCTGCTCACTTTTTCTCCTTTTCCTACAAACCCTCTTCGAAAAAAGAAGTTTTACTCTAAACCCCTCAAAAATACTTTAAAGACAGATATAAATTCTCCTTAATTTTTCTTGTAATTATACAAGTTGCAAAGTTAGTCTAAGAATATTTTAGGGGGAATTTGAAATTTTTGCAGGCATCCATGTATCGAAACATTTACCAAATAACCTTTGGATAATGACTTGATCTAGATCCATGTCTCAAAAGTGTTTAAAAAAAAATCTAACCTAAGTAAGATATGGTCTAAAATCTAATTGCTCTAAAATCATGATGTATATAAAAAAAAATATTCTAAAATTACGAATTTGAATGTTAAGTCACCTTAAGATCCAAAAGAATGTGGTACAAGGTAGCAATGT